>CP125975.1:115107448-115632465 GCA_030063025.1 Avena longiglumis
TCTAACGCGCATCGATCATCAAACAGAATCGCGGTAGGAACTCAAAGACGGCGACCAGATGAACGTCCTCATCGCATCGGCAGGCGGTGGATGTGAGATGAGAAGCGGCATCTCCGCGGCCCAGGCGACGCCCGCTGCTACATCACCTCGAGCCCAACGACACCAGATCCACTGGCTAGGTCTTCAAATGTTAGGACATCACCCACGCTTCTCCTCTTCTTCACTTGTATCCATGCTCTATGTAAGTCCCGGTTACTCCTTTTCTCCTCCACTTGCTATGTGAGACATGGATGTACTATATCTTTTCTTGCATTTTGTGTTGGCGTCCATAGAACATGTTAATTGAGCGTTCAAGTATTATAATTGTTACTGACAAGGCTAGTTGATTGTTTGTAGCACATATGCGTAACATTTGTCCCTTGGTTGATTGATTGATCCTTATACTTGTATTGCCTAGAGAAGAACTATATGCCTACTAAAGCTTATTATTTGAAACCAGAACTCATTAATACTACTAATCGTTATTATTTCTGCTGTCTAAATTTCACACAATATTTCGCTTTCTAAATTTCACACAATATTTCATTGCCTACTATATGGAACATTGGTAGTTGGCACCAATTGCATAACGTATGTCACTAATACAGACAAACAATGAGTATAGTTAACTATCAGAACCTACAGTTACAATGCCATGCTTACTCTTATATACTTTCTAGTTAAATGTATCATTGTATTCCCAGCATCACATGGCAAATTTATAGAGCTAGCACTATATTCAATCAGTTTTATGCTTATCTTGTTCAAAAGAACAACTATTTTGCTCTCAATTGATATATCTATAGCATCTAGTTTGCGTTGTTGATTGTTTCAATTAATTATCTCTTCAAGCTTATATGCCTGATACCTTGTGCTATTCTTTCAGTTGATGGAATAGATGAATTACTTAAAATAATTCATGTTACTGGGTGGTGTCGAGGATGAGATCGAACATCTTAGGTGAGTTTTTATTCCAGGTTCATGGCTTGGGGCTGGTCGATACGATTACCATTTTAGCATGCCCACTGCTACTGCTGTTAGTGATACTGCCCTGTGTTATTATGCTGTAATTTTGGAGTGTTGCTGCCTTAAGCAGATATATGAAACAATGTCAGGTTACTTTGAACAGTCCTCTGACATCTACTTCCTTGCCTTGTTGGCTAGTTTCATCTTATATTACCTTGTATTCCTGATAAGCTTGTCATACTCCAATCAATCAAATGTGTGAAAAAATCGAATAAGTTTGATGCACTAGTTTCTTTTACTATGTTTGTTGCTTGGATGAAACTGTACATCAATACTCTGCTGCTTACCATTCTTAGTGTCTACCATTCTTGCATTAGGTGAAGTTTGATTAGAAATTTTGTTCTAATGGTGCATTCCTAGTGTACATTGTATGAAAGAATTGTCAAGAGGGGTTGTTGCATCATTCTGCTCTCGACAGTTGAAGGTACTATGCATAAAACATGAACATTGTTTTGAAAATTCTATTGAAACATCATTATTGATTTCTCAGGAGTTTCCAAATCTGTCATGTTAATTGGATAATTGATACATGACAACATTCGATGATTTGTCATGTTAATTCGATTCTGTTCCAAATTGTTTAGTTCTTATTGTTAGTAGATATTCCCTTATCGAGGAGAACAAACACCTCTAGAAACAGGACTCACAGCTGGGTCATGAGAATGCACAAGTGTATACTCATAACACACATGCAGCTAATACCTGTCACTTTGTCAAACCATCATTATTCATAGCACATGGAGTACAACTAATATTGAGCTAGGCAACATTTTCATTTACTTGCAACTAGCACTTCAAAATTTTTTCTGAAACTGTACCTTATTTGTTGTTTTTCAGAAACTCTGAATCTCAATTGCAGGGGAGCAGTAGCAGGGAGCTCACTGGTAGCAGGGAGAAGCAAGACGTCATGGCGTGGCGACACTGGTGGCGGCGCTGCTATTTTTGGTCACCGAGGAGCTCGATGGCGATCTCCAGTGGCGGCGAGTGGCACAAGAACATGTGGTCGACCCTGAGCTTGAAGGAGAGGCTGCGGCAGGATCTAGAGGGCGTCAGGTTTGTCACCCTAGAGCCCGTGGCGGATGGCGACGGAGGGGAGGACCAGCGCCGGCAAAGACGAGCGAGCTGGCGCCGCTGTAGGAGGGGGCTAGGCACGAGGCAAGAGCAGTTGGCCTGCCGTACGACACCTCAACCAAGGCCTAGCGGCGTCTCCATCTTCATGTGTTGCCCCCTGTAAGCTTGTTTCTCCTAGTCTGTTTGGTTTCATTCATGTGTGCAGTCAAGCTAAGTGGGAACATTGGTCAGTTGTGTTTTCTTGTTCAATTATGTTCTGTCAACTCATGGATGAATACTTGCATAACTTTTTACTGACTTCACTGACTTCTAGTGTAAAGATCAAGACTGTCTTCACTGACTTCTAGTGGGCATTGAATTGCTGAGTTGCTTGTGTGTGTGCTTGCATTATATTATCTGTTTAGACTGATTACCACATGTAATATACTTTTTGCCATGAACAAAACCTTTCTTTTAAACTGTGCATGAAACAGATATAACATCTGGAGCTATTGTTGTTTTGAGGTATTCCTTGATGGCAATGAGATCAATCTTGTCTCTCTGCTCGATCAAACAGGTTAGAGTACTTCTATCGATTTTCTTATAGTCGAAATAATTTTACTTTCTGAGATTATAAATTGTGAGAATGGATGTATGTTCTGCTGGTTATGCATGAAGGTGTTCGATATTTCGTGACATAGAGATTTTTATTTTGAATTCGTATATCTTGTATTTATGATGATTTTAGTTTTGGTGTTGTAAATGCTACTCATACTTCATTCTTGATTGTAATCTTGGACAAATGAGAGCCAAACCGGTAGACAATGTTGTGATTAAGGCTTGTCATTTTTGTTACTCATTTGCTATTTTAGCTAATTCAAACCATGTTTTGTTCCTACAATGTAAAATAAAATCAAGTATAGTTTATGTAGATGCTAGTATATATATGTTCTTTATTTTCTTCCTACCTGGTCTATGTTATTGTTTGAACATGTTGCTTTTGTTGTCTCCATAACCTATTTCGTCTCTTTTTTAAAGGTTACATACCGAAGTTGGAAGAAGAAAAGGGATTCCGTACTCAACAAAGAGTAGATAGTCTTATTTTTGGAGCTTTATTTATATTTTCTCGGTGATTTGAACTATGGAATTGTTGTAATATACTACAGTGTACATTTGTAGTGGTTTTATATTCCTGGGTGACATGCACTATGTACTGATTGTAATATATGTTTTAACTTTTATTATTATCTGTGAAAAATAATGTGATATGGACTGTGTTTAAGAAATATTGTCTATTTTATGGCCGTATGTCTGAAATAAATCAAATGCTAGATGGGATTAAAAAAGCCTACGGCCCGTCCAACATTGGACTAGAGAAATATACAATTTTGAGTAAATGGTTGAAAATAAAAAAGAAACGGATCTTAAAATGCTAAGGCCCTGAACATACAAAAGGCCAAAATGTTGGACTTAGCCCAAGTAATCAGCCGATTTTCATAGAAAATTTGATGGACCATATTATTGGGCTTGGCCCATACAAATGGCAGAAATGGACCGGGCTGATTGTGTGCCACGTAGGCTTAGCCACGTAGGATCTGACATGGCGAGATCAGTTTTCCCATGACGATATTGGATCGTCATAATGGTTATGACGATCCAATATCGTCATAGACGGTTATGACGATTTCACTAAAATCGTCGTTATAGTTCATTTGCGACGCCCAGCTTTTGACGATCTCAAAATCGTCATAGAATCGTCATAAACGGACTGTTATGACGATTTTGTGACGAAAATTGAGGGTCATATATAGCCAGATTCCTTGTAGTGTCGGATCTAGATGGATGGGTATTCAAAACTAAAGCAGCTCCGAATCAAGAAATAACTTGACTCGGATCTAGATGGCTGGATATTCAAAACTAAAGCAGATCCGAATCAAGAAAAACTTGACTCGGATCTAGATGGCTAGATATTCATTACTAAAGTAGATCTGAATCACGAAGAAATTTGACTCGGCTCTAGGTGGTTAGACGTATTCTAACGTACACATCAAACATTATCTATTGCATAGGCAAGATGCTATATTTGGAACAAGGAAAGCTTACAACGGAATAACAAGTCATTCGGTTGCAAGCTCGGCGTATATAATATCATATTGATAATAGACAAAGTATAAATTGAGGCGCTTACCTTGTTCATATTGTCACTTTCGAGGATAATCTTGGCGGACATGTGCAAACGGCTGCTGATGTCAAACAACTAGAACGATTGGTTACTCGAATTGCCTTCGAGTTGATCAGCAGCATTCCAATTGTTGGCATACTCTACCAATGATCCAAGGCCATTTCCACTCTCAGTGCATGTCAACACTTTACCTCTAGCCCGTTGCGTGACGGCCGCGGTCGCTAGACTCTTATGAAGCACGAGTCGTGTGTCGGCAACAACAACAACCACACGCTTAGCTGTATGGGTACCCTTGCGGAGCATATCAGCAATGCTGGGCTGAGAGGAGCTTGATTGCCCCTTTTGAGATGGCAAGGGTTTAGCGGCGACAGCTTTCTTGCTGTTGGCGGGAACTTCGGAAGGAGAAACATCCTCGGAGCTGGGAGCAATGTCCTTTGTAGCAGAAGGGGTAACAGTCTCCAAAGGGGCCGAGGTAGCAGTGACCTCGGCGGATATCTGAGCCGAAACTGGAATTGCGGTACACGAAGGGCCAGCGGGAGCAACCTCGGAAATCTTGGCAGCAACTGCCGAATTAGTTGGGTGATCCGGCATCGGGGCATCATCAGAAACAACTAGGGGAGCAATGGGCTTATCTTGTCGAGGAGAGCCGTTAGTCGGCCCACGAGGAGAATCAACGCGAGGAGGACTAGGGACCCGGGCATCTTCCGGAGGCGGTGGTGAAGGCGGCCGAGTAGTATGAGATGTCATACTCAGATCACTAGGCTTAGCGGAAAGAGGAGCTCTGCAAAGAAGTAAAAGTTAATTCGGAGATAGAAAGAGAGAAACAATAAATACGAACGAGAATATAAAGGGAAACTTACCTAGTAACTCCAGGCATAGTTTTACGTCTCGGAATATGCTGGGAGGATTTCTTGGTTCATTTCTTGGGAGCAGAATCCAAAGGATCCCCCAAAGCAGCGCACTTCTTAGAAGCAATAGGGGCCTTTGAAGCGAGAGGTTCGACCTCGTGCACCTGGCCAGCCAGATTAGCTAGCAAAGAAGGAGTCGGAAATGCGTAAGATATAGGCACCATGGCAACTGCCTCAAGAATTTGGACGTCATCCGAATCACCTTCATCAGCACGGGCTGAGGTCTTGCTCCAAGGGCGAATAGGAGCAGCTTCCGGCTTACGAATGAATTCCTCTAGATCAGGTTCTCCGTTGTCCGGGGTATTGCGATCGACGGTCCAGGGAAGAGCCAAAACCTCGGCATGTTCCATGGTCTGCTCTGCAAATCTCTGCGAGAAAAGCAAACAAGAGTTAGCAAAAGAATGAAGGAAGAATAACTCGGATGAAACTACTCATGTTCAATTTACCTGAGGAGGGGGGTTCACACGAGAGAATGGCTTCATTACCCACTTCCATTCCTCGGGCATCTCAGTCTTGAAGATAGCCCGGACATGTTTATTGATTTGGTAATCATCAAGCTCAACCATAGAAACTCGGCTGGGATCCAAAGGACCACTCATCTAGCAAAGCTTGTGGGAGCGGAGTTGGAAGGGGCAGATTCGGCTGCTGATAAATGTGGTCATCAGATCTTCGCCCCGGATCCCAGCACGAGTCAACTCCTTAAGCCGAAGCTTGAATGCCTCGGCGAGAGCATGGGATTTATTCGGGTTATAGAGCCAGTTCTTCTTTGATGGAGGACCAATGGAGAAAGCAGGAAGCCGAATCTTATCCTCAGCTCTGGTGTTCTTAACATAGAAAAATTATCTGTGCCATTTCTTGCAAGATTCTAGAACCGCGACTCGGGGGAACACGGAGTTTTTCCGAGGTGTAATGGAGGCAGCCCCGCACTGGGTTAAGGATTTCTCGGAAGGTTGAAGAGATTTATCCGGCACCACATTGGCTCGGATTTGGAAGAACTTCGACCAAATGTCTACGAAAGGCCAAAGGCCGAAGTATCCTTCCTAAGCCGAGATAAAAGCCGAGAGAGAGGGGACGCCATTAGCCGGCAAATTATGCGGCTGAAGGCCGAAGTAATCTAAAAAGCTCCTAGCAAAATCGCTAAGAAGGAGGCCAAATCCTGTCGTGGTATTGCCGACGAGTACGCCATGGAGGGGTACTCACAGTGCGTGTTTAGAGATGTGGGGGAAAGCGGACGGTTGACGGGTACGAGGTAACATAGCTTACCTAGGTTCAGATTCCACAATGGTGGCGAAATCCTACTCCTGCTATAAATCACTATAAGGGCAATACGCCGAGTTACAAGGATTGGTTCGTTGTGCGAGGTGACTAGAGAGTCTAAGTTATCGTGCCCTAAAGGCTCCCATAGGCCCGACTTATATAGTCACCAGGTCCTAGGGTTACAGGGAAAAGTCCTAGCCAGATAGTTTACAGAGTCCTACACTGCTTACAACAAGTGTAGCGTGTCTTGCACTCCAAGGCTCCGGGTACGTCGGTGACTCCTCCGAGCGTTCCTTTATCCAGCATGGGCATCCCTTCTGAATCCATCTAACTGGGCCGCCCAGCAGGCCATGGGCCATGCTACCAACAGTGGGACACCCGGGTTATCCGGATAGGAGACATGCTATGAGGATACCCATATAGCATATCCCAACAATAGCCCCTGGAGAACTCCGAGATCTTGCGCTGTCTTGCCTCTTCTGGTTGAATGCTCCATCTAGATGGATGTCGGCAAATCGTTAAGCAATATCTTGTAGTCATCCCAAAGAACCCTGCAAGGTTTTCTCCGTCTTCAACTTGTAAGCGAGAGAATTGCTAAATCTTCTATCGTACTTTTCCGTAGCCGGACTGGATCCGTCCATGCTGGAATGTTCCGATGTGATGGTTCACCTGCCAGTGACAGCTATGACGATGTAGACATAGGCCATCGACGCCTCCTAACTCACACATGCAGAGAACGCAATCATGTCCTTTTTCCCGCGCGAGAAATACAAACCGTTGGCGGCGACGGTTGGGAACGTGGCGAAATTTCCACGCACGCGCCCGCACACGTCGTCCACGCGTCAACCATTCGATCGTCTTGCACGAATCTTGATGCCGAAGTTTATAAATTGTAACTCGGTGTAATTTTATTTTCCACCTCATTCTCCTCCTACATTGTTTCTTCCTCCAGCGAGCGCCTCCTCGAGCTCTCCGCGCGATTGCGAAAAACCCTAGCCCCTCAATCCTCCCAGTCACCACTTCAATCTCTCCAATGGCCAGCAGCAGCTCTGCTCCCTCCATGGCGGCGTCAGGTGATGCCGCGGCGAAGCCGGCGAGCATCGTCCTTGTGCCTCCAAAAGGCTTGGTGATCCCCAAGTCCGCGGTGGTCGAATCCGTCGGCGGCGACCACAATCCAGCGGCGCTGGAGCTGCTGGAAGAGGAAAATGACTCCCACAAGGGGGACTAGCATGGTTCGGACATCACGGACCATGACATCAAGGAGCTGCTCGTCGAGGACTACTCCCTGCGACGGAGGGGCTCGCCTGGCGGGCGGCGCCGACCGGTGAGGTCACCCCTTCTGCCCAAGCCGGAGAGAAGGTGTACCTCAAAGCCCAACTGGTACGCGGCGTTTCCCTGCCCATCTCCAATTTCTTCCTAGCTGTCCACAACCATTACTGAGTACAGCCTCAAAACCTCTCCCCAATAGCATCCTCGCGCTCAGCAACTATGCGGCGCTTTGTGAGGGTTACTTAGGGATTAGGCCTAGGCTAGATATCTTTATTTACTTCTTCACCGTCAAGAGGGAAGACGGAGCCGGCAAGGACGAGCTTAGGAACTGTGGCACAATTAGTTTTAAGATCTGGCCTGTCCGGCGGTTCCCCGACATAGTCGGCCATGAATCATGTAAAAACTGACATCAGACGTACTTCTACGTCCCACATATCCCTCTGGCTGCCGAGAAGCTACGTATTCGGACTTCGTCGATGGATCTGCCGCTGAAGCATCCACATGGATATCCCAAGCCTCCCTCCCCTCCGACATCGATGCTTCCCGCGCTATAAGGTGGATAGAGTGGTTCGTAGAGACGGGTCTGACCGGATTGGACCTGGCCATGTGCTGGTTCGTCAGGCGGATCCAGCCTTTGCAGCACCGCTCGAAGCTGATGCATGAGTACACCAAGGATAGGAAGGATAGCCTCCGCATCTCCGAGGATAATTTCTCGAGTGACTTCGTCAAGCTCCGACTCAAGGACATCGTTAAGGTGAAGGACAGGAAGCGTGGCTTCACCATCACCTATGACATGTTCGTTGACAGCTTGTGCCCAAAGGTATGATGTTTATTTTCCATGTATGACATATACGGTAGTTCTTCCATCTAACCCTTACCATCTTCATCTAACACTTGTGGGATTTCACTTAACAACTTAGCAGTCTAGAGGAGGATAGCTTGGCTGTCCAAATCTATGACCCAAAGATGAAGGAATTCACCGTCGTGTCCGATGATGATGTCCCGCTGGTGCGAAAGCGGAAGTGCTCCACCTCTGACGCTGCCGATAGAGGCAAGAAGAAGAAGACGGAGGGTGGAGCCTCCAAGAAGACTACTGCCGCCCTGGAGGCAGGGAAAAGAAAGGTTACCGGGATCCCCTTTGTGAAAGCACCCCCTGTTGTGTAAGCTTCTTTCTCACCGACATTGTCCATTGCTTGTCTTATTCCTGTACTTATACTTTTTGCACGTTTCAGGAAGAAGGCCACTACCAGTTTGAAGAAGACCTCCAAAACTTTGGGGGCTTCTAGAAATATCAAGGATATGTTGCATCATGACGTGTCTCCCCACGGATCTCCCGCCATCGCCCCTATCACTCCCATCGTCCAGCCTACACATGCCCCGACAAGCTCACAGGCCACAGAATGAGAATGCTCAGAGAGGCGTGGACAACAAGAAGTACTAGAAGATGCGTGCGGACTTGGAAGCCAAAAAGGGTAAAACTGCCTTCTTGCAAGAACAAATCACCAAGAGCAAGCGTTTGTTTTTCCTTTCTTTTTCGTATTCTGACTTGGTCTTGTGCCAACATTCTCTGAGTACTCACTGTGTACTGTTCTTTCTCCGAATTGCAGAAACCATTTCCAAGGCTAAGGATATTGTAGAGCAATCCAAGCACATTCAACAATTGGATAGCGAAAACAAGATCCTTAAGCAGGAGAGGAAGGATATGATGAAGATGCAGGAGGACTCCATGAAAGTCCTATAGGAGTCCGCCAACATAGAGATGAACCGTTTGAAGGAGGAGATCGAGATGCTAAAAGAGCAGAAGAAAGCTGCCGATGAGCAAAATCAACGCAATCTTGAAGCATACAAGATCCTCCGACAAGAACCGGATTCTTTGGCGAAAAATCTCCAACATGCCGAGATTAGCATCTTCAGTAAGCTTATTCTTCGTCTTGTACTTCTGTAAGTTTGATACTTTGAATTTTTGTTTGCTTGAACTCATGCGTTCTCTTGTCGGAAATTTCACTACTAGGAAAATGGCCTTTAGTGGCGCACCTGGAAACATCATTCGTGGCGCACTAGCAGTGCGCCATGGGCCTTGCGCTACGGCTATCTCTCAGCCGTGGCGCACTGCCTAGTGCGCCACGGTTGTGTAGAGACAGGCGTAGCGCACCTGCTAGTGCGCCACAGATGTTTGGGCAGGTGCGCTACCCCTGGGATCTTCTGTGGCGCACTACCTAGTGCGTCACTAAGCTTCCATAGTGCGCTTTAGGTGTAGTGCGCCACATAAGGTAGACCATGTGCGCCACAGATGTATTTTTTTTAGTTTCCGAGCCAGATTATATACAATATTACAACAGATATACACACAGATACAAGATATACAATTATTTATATAGATACTCAATATGAAAAACAAGATTGAAACAAATACATATAGATAAGTCTCATACATGAATACATAGTCTAAGTTACATTGTTTCGATCATGTTACAAAGTAGTAGTTGGTGACATGCGAATACATGTGTCGATCGAACAAGTTAGAGCTCGGAAGCTCGCCTAGACATCTAAACTAGCTAGACACAAACGCGGGATAAATAACCAAAGAAGATAAGCATGATCATCACCGCGACAAAGGTGTAGGTCTTCATCCGGTTCCTTGTCCTAACTCCCGCTAGATAGCGCGTGTATCTAGCTTCCGCCTCCGCCATAGTGTTGTATCCTTTGTAGCTATTGCCGCTGAAACGGTGCACCTGTCTCCGGCAGTCTTCCCAATCATCGTAGACTCCGGGAACCCGTCCCTTGTACACGACGTACCACGTCATCTATAAGTTGACAATAATAATTAACCGGTGATTGAGAAAAAAAACTTTAATTAAAGTCGCATATGAAGATACACTTATAGAAAGTACTCCTAAATCAAAAAGACCAAACTCAAAAAGCATGCCTCATATATAACTAGGTTGTTCGACACAAGAATATGCTACGATGGAACTGTTCGCCAAGTAGGATGCACAACACCTGGACCTGTGCATAGCACAAGGCGAACAATCCCATCGCAGCACATTCACATATAGTGTGCCACGATATTTCAATCATCAGCATTATTCTCGAAAAAGACCAAAGTAACTCAAAAAGCATGCCTCATATATATACATAGGTCGTTGGACACAGGAATATGCTACGATGGAACCGTACGCCAAGTAGGATGCAACACACGGACTTGTGCATAGCACAAGGCATAATCCCATCGTAGCACATTCACATATATAGTGTGCCACGACATTTCAATCATCGGCATTATTCTCGAAAAAGACCAAAGTAGCACGAAAAGAATGCCTCATATATAACTAGCTAGGTTGTTGGACACAGGAATATGCTATGACGGAACGGTTAGCCAAGTAGGATGCACAATTCTTGGACTTGTGCATATCATAAGGCTAACTATCCCGTCATAGCACATTCACATATATAATGTGCCACGACATTTCAATCATCGGCATATTCTCGAAAAAGACAAAAATAACTCGAAAAGAATGCCTCATATATATACATAGGTCGTTGGACACAGGAATATGCTATAATGGAACCGTGAGCCAAGTAGGATGCATAAGACCTGGACTTGTGCATATCACAAGGCTCACAATCCCATAATAGCACATTCACATATACATTGTGCCACGACATTTCAATCATCGACATTATTCTCGAAAAAGACAAAAATAACTCGAAAAGAATGCCTCATATATATACATAGGTCGTTGGACAGAATATGCTACGATGGAGCGGTGAGCCAAGTAGGATGCACAAGACACGGACTTGTGCATATCACAAGGCTCACGGTCCCATCGTAACACATTCACATATATAGTGCCACGACATTTCAATCATCGGCATTATTCTCGAAAAAAGAGTAAGGAAAAAAAGAAGGACCAAATTGAGCAAAGGACCAAAGAGTAAGCAAAAAAACCAAGCATTGATTGATATATAATAATAATAAGCAAAATAAGTAAGCGATGATTCATAAACCTAATAAGATAAGTACACTTGTCCACACACACACAAAGGTCATCTATAGTTTGTAACTACAACTAGGCCAACATCAAGCCTTCTGGCTCGGCTTAGGGAACGGGAGGACGCCTTGTCTCGTCATGAACTTCCTATAGTCACCCTGCATCTCTAGGCGATCTTCTATGTCATGGTTATTCGGGATATTTCCTCCGTAGAAGATCCCCCCCGAAGTCATGACATCACGAAAGATGATTGCCCCAAACTGCTGCTGGATGCGATACATCTCTTGTCTAATATCCGAATCATTGATCTTGGCCTTTGCTTCGGCCCACTGTTTGAGATGACCTGGCAGCGTAGAATTCTGCTGGTCAAGTAGGAACGCCCTCATGTGATGGAGTGCGTAGTAGGCTTCCTTCTTACTATTTTCCGGCTGCTTCACGCAGGGGAACTCCGTTACGTGGTTGAAGACGTGCCTACCGAACTTGACCTTCGTACGCACGAAGGTGGTGCCTTCCGTCGAGGCAAAGACAGTGAGAGCATCATCCAGAACTTCCTTGATCTTGTCATAGTTTTTCTTCTTTTCTAGACTCCCCGAGTCGAAATACGTGGTGTGGGAATGCTTCGGCGATAAGGAGATGAGCGTGCAGTGTTCATCTCTGCGCAAAAAATTCAAATGGAATGTGTTGGAAAAAGAATGATGATGATCTAATAAAGCCAATCGACGGTGGCGAGTGAATAACGACTTACTCGGGAAAGTAAGGCACGAGAATGTATTCCTTTGTCTTGTTCGCCACGAGGATTCTTTTTAGGTACGAGGCCACGATACGTCGTTCACGGGGAACCCAAGCCGTCACGCATGTAGTAGGGGTCCACTATAGCGATGCCGGTGTGTTCTCTCTAATGATCTGCATGGCGGTGAGAGAAAAGACGGACCATGGTATAGTGCAGCGGGTATAGGTGGAACATATTGAAGATGTCGTCGAACCACAGGAATAATAGATCCGCAGGGGAATTGTCGACGAAGCCCAAGCCTGGTGGCACCTTAACCACGAATACCGGGTGCGAGGGATCTTTCTCCGATAGAAGGCGTCTCTCTATCGCCATGCCGTCATGCACACTCTGCGATTCGAGCTGGCGAAGCTTCCGCAAATTCTTAGGTAGCATGGGCTCACCCGCCACATGAATCCTCCACATAATACCCTCGGGTCTTGGTGGCCCGTCCCGAAACCTGATCGGATTCGCAGTTGTTGACGCCACCGGCTGGCTCGAGCTGCTAGATTTTCTTTTCCTGCCTTTTTTTCCTTTTGGAGAGCGGGCAGGCACCGCAATCTGAGCATCGGCTGCCCTATGTATTGTGTCAGGGCTTAGAATAAAGGGCCGGTTGGTTGTATCAGCTCGCTCTGTAAAGGCGCAAGCTGGAGGCGTCTCCTGAGAACCAAAGAGACGCTTGGTGATAGTGGCTTTCTCTGTGGGGCCACCAGCTAGGTCTTCTTCGTTGCCAAACTGAGTGCTGAAGAAGTGATCATTCCAGTCTTCGTCGTCCTCGGCCGGATCCTGCGCCATGTGCATATCATCAACATGATCATCCGACCCACCGCGTGGAGGTGACGGCGAGGCGATAAGGGCCTTGCCACCGCTTGTCGGTAACCGACGGCGGTCTTTATGTCTGGCGTGATGGCCCCCGCCGTCCCCAAACGGATCATGCTCTTTGGCCATAGCAAGAATAAGCCGAAGCAAGTTCTGAGGACAGACGGCTCTTCTTCATCAGCTCCTGGGGGTTGAATGGGAGGTTCCAGGTCGTCGCAGCCCCTTAGCACCCGACTAATTTTAACCCTGTGCACGCTATCTGACATCGGCCTTGAGTGGAACGTGCGCTGCAAGGGTTGAATGATGGTACCCTTGGCAAGATCCCTCAGCTCGTTGTTCACGTAGCATAAGAGAGTGCAAGGAACATCCGTCTGCGAAAAACATGTACGGCGTCGTCAGAGATGCCATAAGAGTAATAGATGGCATGAAAGGCGGTAATTAAAGCAATTTGTTTACCGTGATGGCGTCGAGATCGTCTAATGTCGACGCACCGCATACGACGACGGGCGTGCAAGAGACGGAAGGGCTGCTTGATGGCGCGATGCTGGCCGCCGGTGTATTCTCCCTACCGACGGGTGCTTGGAGCTCCGGTGCCGCCGCGACGATGGCAGGGGGGCACCAACATGTACTCCGGCGCCGCGGTGATGGCAGGGGGAGTCACCAACACTTGCGGTGCCGCGGTGCTAGCGTGCGGAGTCACGAACACGTAGTTCGCCTGATTCGTCGGCGCCGCGTTGTTCGAGTGGCTGCTGACCATGCTTGGAATCGGGCACGACCCTACTCGACCACCCGCACTCCAGTTCACTATTGACTCCACCAAGGTAGGCAGGAAGGACGTGAGGGTGATTGCCAGGTTGTCTTGGACGATCTGCGGGATCCGCGCCACTTGTGCCTTAAGTTCTTGAACCTCGCGGTTTTCCTCCTCGCTCCTTCCTGACGGCGCCACATGCGTCCTCGGCGGTGGACCAAAATGATCCACCCAATTCTTACCCCGAGGCGGCAGACGGCCGGCAACGACGGCTTCTTCAGAATCGGCTCTATTTTCTTGGCCCGGTTCATCATACGTTAAAGGGTTATCCCACCGGTGGCATTGTCGACCCACAGGATGAGGAACCCTAGGATCCATGACTAGCAACAATTTCCTCCTCCGGAAGAAGTAACGTGGAATCATTTAGATCATCGATTAGATTGCAATCGTGTTGATCCGCGGTAATTAGATTATACTTACCACAATTTCCTCGAATTCCTTCACCGCAGATCCGCGGTGAGTTGTTTGTTTTGGGTCCACATGGTAACGGGCCTCGATGAAGTTTCGAACCTGCCAGTTCGAATTTAGCAAAGGGTTTTCTATCCCTTGGATCTATACTCTTCGTCCTCCTTATTCCATTTGGCCTCCGCAGATTCAGTATCCACCAGATCCGAGATGATGATGACATATATTCATCGCTGCAAGACCTTTCCCGATTACTATTGGCGGGCTCTTTCGGATTCACACCTCTCCTTGAACTCCCGGAACTGATCTTCGGTGATCTGCGGGTCAATCTTCTAGATCTCCTCGATACTTTTGCCTTCTTTATAGATATTCTTCTTTATCCGGTTCTCCATTGGCAGGCGGTGCTCATCTTTGTGAGGGCGGTTGTTTACTTTGTTCCATGATAATTTGTGTTCGATACTTAGCGGGAACTTGTATCTGCGTCGACTTCTCGAAGAGGAGTGTGCACAAGTGGCCATTATCTTTATGCCGGAGATTCTCGGTGTTGATCGAGATGGTTGTTCGGGTGATCGCCGCCACTTGCCCACCGTACCCTTTGACGACAAGGGCGGGCTCCAAAGGAACCCCTGATGGGCTCACTTCGGTAATTTCCTCCCTGACCGTGCCGACCGTGTTCGGGCGCCGGTCCTTCGGCTTCTTCTTCTTCTTAGGAGGGTTGCTACCACTTCCTTGGCTATGCTTCCATCTGGACGGGACCTGTTGCGAACGTATGCTTTGATGTGTCCGTTCATCCTTTCGAACGCCATCATGCTGCGGAGGAACATCGGCCCGAGTTGTACGATGTCCTCCACGACATGGACCAGCAGATGCACCATAATGTCGAAGAATGCGGGTGGGAAGTAGACCTCAAGCTCACATAGTATCACCACGATCTCCTCCTGTAGCCTTCCGAGCTGATTCACGCCAATCGACTTCCTAGAGATGACGTCGAAAAACTTGCATAGGCCAAATAACGTTTCACGGACGTGCTCGTCCATTATCCCTCTTAGTGCGACCGAAGTACTGCGTCATTAGCATGGCATCGTGAGACTTCATGCCATCGAACCTCTGCCGCCTCGTCTAGGTATCCGCTTATCTTGCCCAAGCGTCAGAAGGAAATTTGACTCTAGAAGGCACTTGAAAACTGTTTGATCTCATCCGGCTTAGAGTGAAGCAAGAAGGAGGGCGTAATATTCGTTCTTCTTGAACTTTTACCCTTCCGACGACCTTGTGTCTCCGACTCATGATCGTCGTCATCTTCCTGATCATCAGGAGTAGTGCGTCCTCCGTGAAGCTCCTTCCGGATACCCAAGTATATCAGGTCGTGCCTTTCGGACCATCTTTCGTCCTATCTGGCATGTTGATTATGGTGGCGACCAGACTCTCGCACACGTTTTTCGTGATATGCATGATGTCGAGGCTATGAGGCGTGCAGAGAAACTTCCAGTATGGCAACTCCCAGAAAACAGACCTTGTTTTCCATACCTTCATCAGCGGCTTGTCTTGTTGCTGCCTCTTTCGCTTCTTTCCGTGCTTAGGACAATCTTTTCAGTTTTCAGCAACTCTTCCACTTCTTCGCTGCTCCTACGCTCGGGATTCCTCGGGTCTCGATTTGCCATCGAACAGGTCTCCACGTTTTCTCCATGGATCATTCTTGCCGAGCCACCTCCGTGCGCCATGAACATAGTTTTCGATGACCTGGATCTTTCTCTAGTTGGAGATAGCTTGTGTTATCCATGCACCTAACGCATGCGCAGAATCCTTGGATAACCTGCCCGAGATATAGCCGCAACTGGATAGTCTTGCCGTAGTGACCAACGCTCTCATAGTGAAATAATCTTGTGCGACGGTGTCGTAAGTATTGGCTCCAGATTCCCATAACGTGGCTAGCTCCTCTTTCAACAGCCCGAGATACGATTGATGTCGGTACCAGGTTGTTTCGCCCTTGAATTAGCATACTCATTTGTATGTACTTCTTCTTCATGCACAACCATGGAGGTTGTACATCCATACAAACACGGCCAAGTGCTATGCGTGCTGCTCGCTACCGAACGGATTGAGTCCATCGGTGCTCGCACCAAGCCCGATGTTCTCGAATCTCCACCGAATTCGAATTCGAGGTCCAATGCTTTCAGCAGCTAGCATCCGGAAGGTGCGTCGGCAGCTCATCCTTTCGGGTCATCATCATCTCCTGGCTTCTTCCTTTCCGCATGCCATCGCATGAGCTTCGCTTCCTTAGGGTCCGCGCAATAGCGCTGCAGACGAGGAGTGATAGGAAAGTACCATACCACTTTTCGAGGTGCTTTCTTCCCTTTCTTGTATCGACTCACGCCGCACACCGGACATGTGGTTTTCTCCGTGTCCTCGCCCGATAAATGATGCAATCGTTGATGCATACGTGATATCTAACGTGCGGTAGTTCGAGAGAGACGATTTTCTTGGCATCCTCGATACTAGTTGGACATGTGTTCCCCTCCGGGACGATCGTGCGAATGCCATCATATCGGAAGCTTGCGCTCAATTTGTGTTTTGCCTTCATCTCCATAGCCTTGAGCGTTACATTCAACCGGGTATCATCGGGCTGCATCCTTCATACAACGGAGTAACCGTCTTTCTCAAGTTGCGCAGCTTGGCTTTCTCTCTAGCGGCAGCCTGGCGTTACTAAATGCGCTTGAGAAGCAGCTCTTGCACATAAGGGTCCCGCACCCAGCCTAACGTTGTTCCATCATCGTCTGCTCCTCCGGCATCTAGATCATCATCATCCCGATCTGCTTCCGCACCTTCACCATCTCCAGGATACTCTTCATCATCTCGCCCGTTCTCGCCATGATGATGATCATCGTCATGTTGGCCACCTTCACCGTGTCCATCATCTACGTCATCGCTTATCCAACGAGTGTATCCATCCATGAAACCATGGCGGAGCAGGTGCGCCTGCAGATTCCCGGAATCTGGGTCGATCACCCAGTTGAGTTTGCATCTTCTGCACGGACATCTTATATGTGTCTTGTTATTTCGTATCATGTCTGCCGTCGCACATTTCAAAAATCTAGCCACAATGCCTTAGCTCATTATGCGGACCATTTTTGCCTGCACGGTGTACACGGTACAATTTTGAAGTCTATTAGAACCACATAATGAATGCATGCATGCAATGGTCGATAGAAAATTTCGGCATGACATATCCTAAAATTAGGACCTTTGCGAAATGCCAAAGTCTTGCCAAAATGGAAATGAATCAACATTTTGGCAAAACAAATGGCAACTTGTTCACATACAAACACAAGAGAGAGAGAGACCGATCCATACACACATGAACATATCATTATCCTCTCCATACACACATGCATGAGCATCATCGATACTCTCCATATACACACACATATGACCATCCTCTCCACATACACACATCATGAGCATCGATCATCTACATACATATGAGCACATCATCCATATACACATGAACACATCCTTACATGGACAACTTACCGAGATGAGAGACCGATCGCGAGAAAGATGGAAAGGAGAGGTGCGTACGTCGACCGGAGAAGGAGATGAGAGACCAGATACCTCATCTATTACTTATGTAACATCCAAAGCAAGTTTTACATGCTAAAAATGGTGAATGGGTGGAGAAATTGAGGTGGGAAGGAGAAGATCCCGACTAGATCTAAGGAGGAAGAAGAAGAAGGGGAAAGTGAAGTGTGGGGTGGTGGATGTGGTCACACATGTGCACATAAAGAGCTGTCCTAAAAAAATCGACACATCCGTGGCGCACACGGCCCTAGTGCGCCACAGGGAGTACAAACATCTGTGGCGCACTATGCCATGTGCGCCACGGATGCTCCTACTCCCTGTGGCGCACTAGGCCGAGTGCGCCACAGATGTTTGTGGCCATTTCACAGCAGAGGGGGCATGCGCTTAGGCGTAGCGCACCCCCCATGTGCGCCACAGATGACACTAACAACCGTGGCGCACATGACTATAGTGCGCTACAGATGTTTGGCGTGCGGCAAACAGGGCCCTGGCCCACACACATCTGTGGCGCACTATAGTCATGTGCGCCACGGTTGTTCTAGTTATTAGTAGGGCACTGCCCACAGGTGAGCCACGCCTGTTGTAGCCGTGGGGCACTTCAACCATGTGAGCCACGGATGTGCTGATTACCTATAGCCATTTTCCTAGTAGAGTTTGTAGCTCCTATTGGTTTGACCCAGTCGCCTCCTCCGCCAAAAGAATGCATGGTACTTGCCGGCAACTTTATCAATACCGCCATCAAGCAGGCCAAGGAGATAGCCAAGTCCCTCCAGATTAACATCAAAGCGGTGGATTCCGTGGCGAAGTTCTCGGAGATCTTGCGCCGAGCCCCCGAGCATATTGTAAGCTGAAAAGCTTCATGTACAGGGCTGGCGCGAGAATGGCGCTGTCAATGGTCAAGGCGCACTACAAAAACACCGACATCGACACGGTGACCTCCGGTATCCCCAACATGGACGACGAAGGCCAAGCGATAGATCACAAGGCTATCTTGGCGTCGGTCGCGGGTTTTGATACCAGAGTCGCCGAGTTGGTCGACCCTAATGTCTTCGTGCCCATGAAAACCATTGACGGCAACAGCCAAAGCTCCTCCGAGTCCCTCAACACCGCCGACTTCGAGGGGCATGACTCTCCTGCTGTTGATGATGCTACGTCCGAGTGGCCTGCGCCAGAGGAAGGAAAAACAATATGTAATATTTGTTTCCTCTGAAAGTTTTTATGCGGAAAAAGCTACTTGTTAACTTAAGGCAGAAAACAGTGGTTGTTATTTCCTGCTACTCAAGAACTGGTTCCAACATGTTTATATTTTTTAAGAAAGTGCTGGCTTATCCATTACTCTGGTTTTTATGCTTGACTTTTCATGAGTTGGAAGACTCGTTGTCGGAACTATGCGCTCAGGCGATGATGCCCAATGGCACCGTCAATAACCTAAACACAAAATCGCCAAAAATAAGTGCCAAAAGTCACTACTCCAGAATCCACATAAAAACGACAAAGAACGTGTAGACCAGAAAACTTAAGCTAACGCCCGTAGGCGGAATTTTCACAAGTGAAATCGCAAAGCTTGTGCATAAAGGTTTTATACGATCCAAAAATGAACACTAAAGGAGGTAAAAGACCGAGAAATATGAGTGAATCAGAGAGATTTATTTCATTGATCATATAAGAGGTATACAATAGACAAAAAATGCTAAGTGTAGAAAGGATGTAGTTGTGCTATGTTTCATGGCCGATCAAGCTCCGGGTAGTCATCATCCGGATCACGTCGCTTACGCTTATGATCCTCGTTGGGTCTATCCTCTAGTTCACGATTGTCAACGAGGTAGTAAGACCCATTGAGTAGCGCCTTGCTTATGATGAACGGTCCTTCCCACGGCAGGGATAATTTGTGTGACTTCTTCTGCTTAAGTCGGAGCACTAGGTCCCCCTCTTTAAACGAGCGATGCCGAACGCGGCGACTATGGTAGCTGCGTAGCTTCTGCTGGTAGATGGCGGATATTTGGCATGCCAATACCCGCCCCTCCTCGAGAAGGTCCACATCTAGGCGTCTGGATTCTTCAGCGTCATCTTCGTCATAGGCGGTAACTCTTGGTGAATCATGAAGGATGTCGGAAGGCAGGATGGCTTCTGCTCCATATACCATGAAGTAAGGGGTGTAGCCGGTGGATCTGTTGGGTGTAGTTCGTAAACTCCACAGCACAAATGGCAATTCTTCCGCCCAGGCTCCAGCTGCTCTATGTAGCGGTGTCTCAAGACATGGCTTGATTCCCTGCAGAATTAATCCATTGGCTCGCTCAACCTGACCATTGGACTGTGGATGTGCCACAGATGCAAGGTCAAGTCGGATGGCTTTCTCCCAACAATAAGCTTCCATTTCTCTGAGTGACAAGTTGCTGCCATTGTCGGTGATAATGCTATGTGGGAGACCAAATCTCACCACTAGATCCCGGACAAACCTATGGGAAGTTGCCCCATCGAGCTTTCTAATGGGTTTAGCTTCTATCCATTTGGTGAATTTATCAACTGCTACTAGCAGATGCGTAAACCCACATGGTGCCGTCTGGAACGGGCCAACCATGTCCAGCCCCCAAACTGCAAACAGCCAAGTTATTGGTATTGTTCGCAATTCTTCAGCTGGAACATGTGGTTGTCGGGCATAATACTGGCATCCCATGCATGTCTCAACCAGCTTATCGGTGTCCGTCTTCGCGGTCAGCCAGTAGAATCCTTGCCGGAAAGCTTTAGCTACCAACGATCGAGGAGCGGTGTGACGCCCACAATCTCCGAAATGGATTTCACGGAGGATTTCAATACCTTCTTGCTGGGAAACACACTTGAGGTATACACCAGTGGTACTTATTTTGTAGAGATGTCCATTGATTATGGTATAGCCCTTTGCTCGACGTACTATTTGCCGTATTTCGAACTCGTCGTCGGGCAAAGTTCCGTGTACGATATATTCCATGAATGGTTTTGTCCAAGCCGGAGGGACCTTTGTCACTATGTGAACGAAAGAGTCAACTCTGTCCGGGTTGTCTATCTCTGCTCCCTTCACGGATGGTGTGCGTAGATGGTCCAGGAAAACTCCAGGTGGAATTCACTTGAGCCCTGATCCAAGCTTAGACAGTAGATCAGCCGCCTCGTTTTTCTCCCTAGGTACATACTTGACTTTGTAGCCCAAGAAGCTCTTGGCTATCTCATCCACTTCGTCTCAATATGTCGCCATCATAGGGTTCCACACGTTTCAGGTGCCAACCACCTGCTGGGCAACCAAGTCCGAATCTCCACATCAAACTATGCGCTTGATGCCAATATTCTTGGATACGCGTAGTCCGTGAATGAGTGCTTCATACTCCGCCATATTATTTGTAGCCTCGAAGTGGATCTGTAGAACGTAGTGCAGCTTTTCCGCAGTTGGTGACTGTAGTAGTACACCAGCCCCGAGCCGTTGAGTAGCTTTGATCCGTCAAAGTGTATCACCCAGTATTCTGGATCCGGCATTGGGGTAGCATCTGGCATCTCCATCCAATCTGCGATAAAATCCACCAAGGCTTGTGACTTGATAACGTTGCATCTCTTGTAGGTAATCTCGCAGGCGGCAAGTTCAATGCCCCACTTCACGACCCTTCCTGTAGCGTCGCTGTTGTTGATGATGTCGGACAGTGGAGCTTTGCTCACAATTGTGATAGGGTGCTCCTGGAAGTGGTGCCTCAGCTTCCGAGAAGCAAGGAACACTCCATAAGCTATTTTCTGGTAGTGCGGGTAACGCTTGTTGGACTCTGTGAAGACCTCGCTTACATAGTAAACGGGCCGTTGAACTCCGTACTCATGCCCTGGTTCTTTCCGCTCTACCACGACGATGATGCTGATTACCTGGTTGGTGGACTCCATGTAAATTAACATGGGCTCTCCAGGCTCGGTTGCCGCAAGGATAGGCGCTGAGGAAAGTATCTCCTTAAGCTGCTTCAATGCTGCATCTGCTTCGTCCGTCCACGTGAATTTGTTCGTCTTCTTCAACAACTTGTATAGCGGCAGAGCCTTTTCTCCAAGTCGGCCGACGAACCGACTAACTGCTGCAACGCAACCTGTTAGCTATTGTATGTCCTTTAGGCATGTCGGACGGTTTATGTTTAAGATGGCTTTAATTTTCTCCGGGTTGACCTCGATTCCACGCTGGGAAACGATGAAGCCCAACAATTTGCCGGCTGGAACCCCGAAGACGCACTTCTTAGGTTTAAGCATCATGTTGTATTTCCGGAGATTATCAAAGGTTTATTTTAAGTCAGAGATTAAATCGTTTGATTTTTTAGACATCATCGCTATATCGTCCACATAGGCGTGAACGTTCCGACCAATTTGATCGTGTAGACAATGCTGCATTGTCCGCTGGTACGTAGCACCTGTGTTTTTCAGCCCAAAGGGCATCGTGACATAGCAAAACGTGCCGTAAGGTGTAGTGAACGAAGTGGCCAATTGGTCCGTGATGACGAGAAAATGGGGCGACAAAAATACTCGCGTCCGCGTCATAGAGACAGATAGAATATGAATTTCAAATGTGCGCGTATGTAAATAACAAATATCAAAGATTGCGGTTCATACTTCCAGAACTCATACATTTATATAGAAATTCCGTTAATTACATCTTCGAAGAGAAAACCCCTGATTAAGAATTCCAATATTTCTAATACATAGGATTACATCAACATGACTATTACAAACATGAAATAAAGCTAAGAAGTCCTCCTTGTTGTCATCGACGCCGGCATACTCACGGGGAGTATTTAATCTTCTTCGCCTTGTCTCTGAAATTTGTATGATTTATTTGACATAAATGACATCTCAATATAGTCATATTTTATTACATTTCACCGGTACTAAATTTGCTAGTACGAATATCTATATTGGTATCTTAATATGCGCGGTTAATTAATCAATATGTATTTTTTATCATGTCATATACGATTAGTCATCTTTACTTGTAGATAAAATGTTTTTTACAAGTTAATTAACCGGCCCAGGAGACCCCTTTCACTATCGCATATAGTATGTATTATAGGACCATGTATGTGATTTTTCTACACGCACCAGGTTTGATCAATGCATGTTTTATCACTAACGATAGCAGCATATGCGTTATATGTTTAGACCAAGCGACATGCAAATGAGCATTTTGTATCATGTTTTTTTACATGCACTAGTATCACCGTACAAGAAGTGTGTATGCATATGTATGATTTTAAAAGTCTATATGATATATGAGGGCTTTAATGTAGTTTAGAATATAGTTTGTATTTTCAACACTTTATGGCTCATATCATGGAATTCCGATGAAAACCCATGCGCCGAAGGCCGAACATAATTTTATCATTTTGCGACTCATATCATGGAATTCAGGCGAGAACCCATGCGTAGAGTGTGATGTATAAGTTTGTAATTTTATGACTCCTATCATGGAATTCTGGAAGGAACCCATGTGTAGAGTTTTAATTTATTTTAAGATTTTCTAAGGCTATTGTCATGGAATTCACGATACAATTCATATGAAATCCATGTGTAGAGCATAAATCATGATTTTGGCACATTTTAGGTATTTATCCAACATTATAATTGTAGATTTTTACTTGACCACCTTGACTCGTATCCATTTTCTAGAGGACCGAAATCAAGAGGATTATGACACGCACATAGTAAAAATTATGGTAGTGTCCTTGATCCGAACCAAATGGCCAAAACGAACGACATGATTTTGTGAGGAAGATGAGTATATTCCTTGATCTGAACCAAAGGGCCGAAACATAGGACATGATTATATGAAGATAATAAATATATTCCTTGATCCGAACCAAAGGGCCGAAACGTAGGTCATGATTTTATGAGGAAGATAAATATATTCCTTGATCCGAAGCAAAAGGCCGGAACGAAGTATATGACCTCATGATGAAAATTTAATATTCCTTGATCCGAACCAAAAGGCCGGAACGAAGGATATGAGTAAAGATATTCCTTGATCCGAACCAAACGGCCGAAACGAAGGACATGCCTTTATGATGAAAATATAGTAGTTCTTGATCCGAACCAAATAACCGAAACGGAGAACACGATTTCATGAAGAATATGAATATATGACATAGAGAAGAGGAGGATGTTCCTTGATTCGAACCAAACGGCCGAACCTAGGGGCTAGAAAATGGCATTGCTTTCTACCTTCTCACCTTCTTGAAACTCTTCTTTGCTTCCTTTCTTCTTAATCTCTCACGGTGTGTATAGACTCACCGGAGAGAAGAGTAATTAGCAGCAACTGGATGTGTATGGGAATGGTGGAATGGCAGAGCGATTGAAAAACATGATGAGCGAGGTATGTGTCTGCGCGATAAAAATGGAAATGGCGATGGATGATGATGGGCGATCCTATTTATAGAGGGCTTATAGCTCCCATGCGACGTCTTTACTCGGAATTGGAAGGAGCACGACATCGTTGCAAAGAATAGCTCCCATGCGACACTTCTGAAGCGGCTAATAGCCCAGGGCCACATGGGACATAAAATGGTCGTTAAGGACACATTTAACTTTGTTCCAAGATTAGGGTTAAGCCAAACCGGTCGGTTGGGACAACCAGTCAAGCCAGTCAAACTAGTCAAACCAACCGCTTTCCGACCGAGAGCGCGCGTTACACTGACTGTAGTTTCCTTGACGGCGGCGACGGACCTCACCCATCGTTCTCGGTGCCGGCGGCGGCGGCAGGGCAATTTTTTTAGGAGGCAGCGCTTTTCGTTCGACAGCGAAGGTGGTGGGTGCCATTTGAAAGCTAATTCCTCTCCCATTCTTCTCAATTCGAGATCTGAGCGTGCCCATTGATGCTAGATTGTGGAGGCCGGGGTATGCTGAACGGGGCGAGGGGGAACGAGATGGAGCATGGAGATGGGACTTCTAATTTGTATATACCGCATCTCTGCACTTAATTTCTCTAAGGTTGAGCTCTTTGTTCGCTTCCGCTAGCTCACAATTCCCGCCAAAAACAGGGGAGACGATGTTGCGCGCTAAACCTTCGAATTTCGCATCAATTTTTCCCCCTCTAGGGCTGTTTTAGTTGATGGGAGCACGTAGATCATTGAGAGAGACATGGTTGTTAAATGGGAGGTGGAATTAGAAAATGTTGATCCCAAGAGATAATAAACATGGGAGAGGAGGCGGTGAGGAAAATGGTAGAAACAATTAGGGATAGTGTGGTTTGGGGGCCAGAGCAAGAAGTTTCTTTGTTACGATTTGATGATTGCAAATGTTACTATGTTAGGGTTGAGACAGGGGAACATATAGTTGATGGAATCGATGAGCGAAACGGTTGGACAAGCAAAACTGTTCTGTTTTTAGCAGAGCTCATTGATCTGGAACCTGATTCGAGGGTTGGATATGTGGCCTCGAAGCTGGCTGCTCAGATGGTGGAGGATGATTGGGTTGCACAAAGGAAAGTACTGCCTATACTTACTGAGTTGGAAGTGTTAACAGTGGAGGATGATGCTAATGCACAAGGGGAGGCTGTAGATGCTGATGCACAAAGGATTGTAACTGTTGATTGGAATTCAATTGAGATACATGACCGGAGTGATTTGGTCATTGCACCAATAAATGACATTGAAATGGCAAAGCCTTTTGGCATTCCTATAGATGACAGAGACAAGGAGAAGAAGAGGGATGAATCTGCAAATGATGGTGACAACCATTTAAGAGATGAAGAGGCAGATATAGATCTAGAATTGTTGGAAAATGCTACAGTTCATGTAGATGATGCACATGATGATGAGCTAGTAACAGTTTATGACAAAGAGGACCCAGTTATTGAAGTTGGGAGATTGTTTCCAAGCATGGATGAATTCAGGATGTGTTTCAGGACATATGCAGTCAAACGTGAGTTTGCTACCAAGACTATGTGGACTGATAAAAAGAAGTTCTACGCAAAATGCGTAGGTTATGATGGTGGTGCCAAGCCTTGCAAGTGGTATATATCTGCTAGACAACAATCTGATGGAAGGACAAGAAGTAGAGAAGAGGTCACCTGACAGTGTTGTGGAGATAGATACTGAGGTAACAGCTGATGGGAAAGTCTTCTTCTCTAAATTATTCATGGCTTTTAAAGCCTTGCATCGATGGCTTCAAAGCAGGGTGCCGTCCATATTTGAGTATAGACTCATCTTTCTTGACTGGAAAGTGGAATGGTAAACTAGCAGCATGCAATGCTTTAGATGGACACAATTGGATGTTCCCTGTAGCTATTGGCATGTTTCAGTCTGAGACAGAGGCATCATGGACATGGTTCATGATGTAGTTGAAAAGATGCATAGGGTCAGTCTCTCCATTGGCAGTGCACATAGATG
Organism: Avena longiglumis; assembly: GCA_030063025.1. Lineage (NCBI taxonomy): Eukaryota > Viridiplantae > Streptophyta > Magnoliopsida > Poales > Poaceae > Avena > Avena longiglumis. Next base: position 115,133,915 of record CP125975.1, read on the forward strand.
CATGTAAAGGTTTAGAAAATGTAGTGAAGATTGTTTTCCCTCATGCTGAGTAGAGGGAGTTCTTTGGCCATATGTGGATGAATTTGATCAAAAAATTTGGAGGAGATGATTTTGGACGCATGTGGCCAGCTGCAAGATCTTACACCAGACAGACACATTCATATCACCTTGAGAAGATTAAGGCGACATGCTCTGAGGAGGATAGGGTCAAGTTTTGTACATGGTTGGAAACCTACCATTCTCTTTTATGGTACATGTTAGGTTTTAACACTGCCATCAAATGTGATCATATCAACAATAATTTGGCAGAAAGTTTCAACAACAAAGTGAAGGAGTTAAAAGACTTGCCTGTCCATGACATGGTTGACCAGATCAGGATCATGATCATGAGGTTGTGGGAATTGAGAAGAAGGCTTGATGATGTTCTTCAAGGAGATAAGCTTCCTGATGTTGTGCAGCAGGTGGTCAACAGGAGCAAAAATCTTGCACATTTGTGTGTTGAGAAATCCTCATTGTGGGTGTCAAGTCGAGATACAAAGATCGGCAGAGGTATGTTGTTGACACTCAATTGCATGAATGCACACATGCCTGTGGGCAACACACTGGGAAGCCTTGTGAGCATGCCATACTTTTCTTGGCCTCCAAACACAAGCTAAATATGCACCCATATTTGCATGAGTATTAATCTGTAGCAAAATTCAAGGCTGCATATGGAACACCAATTCCAGCACTTACATATTAGTCTCAGTGGCCTAAAGTGGACATTCAGTTCTCCTTGTGTCCTCCTTTGATGAAAAGAAAGGCTGGCAGACCCAAGCAGAGTAGATTCAAGGCTTGGTTGGAGAAAGGTGGGAGCAGCAAGAAAGGAAAGAAAGATGAAAAGAAAGATGCCAAGCCAAAAAGGCGCAAAAAGGTAACAAGAATAGATGCAAACTCTGTGAAGAACTTGTACACCGAGCTGGCTCTACCAAGTGCAGATACACTGCTGAAAAGCCAAAGTATGTTTATCCAAAATCTATGTATTTCTTGTTGATGATTTCCCCCCAGCTAACTTGCTTGTTTTTAGGAGGAAGCATGGAGAAAAAGTCCCACCTCTTGTTGTTGAAGAATGCTGGCCAGTGAAAAGGGGAAGAATCAATGGCAAAAGAAAGAAGATAACTAACCAGATCATGTTTGGTGCTACTGAGATGCAATCTGAACTTGTTTTGGAGGATGATGTGCAAACTGTTGAGGCTTTAGGGCACACCATTTCTGATTTGGAAGCTCTGGTGCAAAATGAGGGGCAAAATGAGCATGTTGTTGAGGCTCTAGTGCAAAATGAGCATGTTGTTGAGGCTCTGGTGCAAAATGAGCATGTTGTTGAGGCTCTGGTGCAAAGTGACCATGTTGATGAGGATCTGGTGCAAAGTGACCATGTTGATGAGGCTCTGGTGCCAGATTGTGTTGTTGAGGAGGTGCAGGAGGTGAAGGAGACTCTTGGACGTGCTGTGGGGAGGCCAGATGGTTATGGTAAGAAAAAGAAGAGCATAAACCTGTTGTGTGGTGTGAAACTTGTGAAGTAGAATAAAACGAGGGGTAAGAAGAGCCAAAAGAAATAGATTTTGAATTTGGCACTTGTTGTTGTTGTAAACATTTGTTATTATAATAATTTGGCACTTGTTGTTGTAATAATTTGGCACTTGTTGTTGTTGTAAACATTTGTTATTGTAATAATTTGGCTAAAATTCAAATATGATGGTAAATTTGAATTGCAACCAATGTAGCTATGTGTAATTTTCTATGTTTGTATGAGCTTCCAACGTTTTTCTCATATGTAGAGTACAACTCATCCTCACCCTGATCCCTTTTGTGAAGTACAACTCACCCTCACCCAAAATGTGGTAGAAATGGACTCCAAAGCTAGGGTAAACCACCCCATTTCTAAGCAAGTTTTTTTCGAACATTTCTAAAGCCAATTTTGATATTTTTCCTCACAACTATGTCACATAACATGACACGATGCGAAGGTTTTGTATTTTTTTGATTTTTTTGAATTAGTTATGCACATTTGAATGTCTTGTTAAACTTTTTGAAGGGTTTTCATAAATATTCTTAGATAGGGGCCGAGGCTCACAAAACTAGCATTGGATCTCTGATGAAATAGCATGTTGTGAACCTAAAAATGATTTTTACAAAAAATCATCAACATGAAATCATGTACCTGTAGTTCATATCTTACCCACTTCCAGCCGATACAGTAGGATTTGTCTTTTTCACCATGGATGGAATAAAAGGTTTGAGATACTCAAGTTGGGACATTATACATGCTAGGTGGTCTAGTATTTTTGAAAAATAGGATGTTACCATTTTGAAACTTCAGTTTGGTGGTTGCTTCACAAATCCTCCCTCTTTCGGCACTCAGAAAATAGAAAATGGATTTTCTGTGCGTCGAAAAGGAAAACTTTGTACTAGAACATTGTTAGTCATACCATTATACACATGCATGCCTAGTATGGGCACATTATCACAAACTATTCCTTGATTCTAGCCATATCATTGGTCATTTGACCCGAAAGCCAGAAAACCTCGGAGGAGATAGGTCATTTTGTGAAGGGTTTTTTTGAAATATGATCAATATACCAAGTCTGATATTTTTCCTCATAACTATGTCACATAACATGACACCATGCGAAGGTTTTGTATTTTTTGATTTTTTTGAATTAGTTATGCACATGTGAATGTTTGATCACACTTTTTGAAGGGTTTTCATAAATATTCTTAGCTAGGGGCTGAGTATCACAAAACTAGCATTGGATCTCTGATGAAATAGCATGTTGTGAACCTAAAAATGATTTTTACAAAAAATCATCACGATGAAATCATGTGCCTGTAGTTCATATCTTACCCACTTCCAACCGATTCGGCAAGATTTGTCTTTTTCACCAGGGATGGAATAAAAGGTTTGAGATACTCAAGTTGGGATATTGTATATGCTAGGTGGTCTAGTATTTTTTAAAATAGGATGTTACCATTTTGAAACTTCAGTTTGGTGGTTGCTTCACAAATCCCCTCTTTCAAAGACTTTAAAAAATAGAAAATGGATTTTCTGTGCGTCGAAAAGGAAAACTTTGTACTACAACATTGTTAGTAATCCCATTATACACATGCATGCCCAATATGGGCACATTATCACAAACTATGCATTGATTCTAGCCATATCATTGGTCATTTGATCCGAAAGCCAGAAAACCTCGGAGGAGATAGGTCATTTTGTGAAGGGTTTTTTGAAATATGATCAATATACCAAGTTTGATATTTTTCCTCACAACTATGTCAAATAACATGACACCATGCAAAGGTTTTGTATTTTTTTGATTTTTTTGAATTAGTTATGCACATTTGAATGTCTCGTCAAACTTGTGAAAACCCCGTTGACTGCATCCTAAACCCAGCTAACCCTAAGGCCGAATGAGGAACGTAGATCTAACCCTAGCGCGACACTGTGGCCGTCCGATCGCGTCTTCTAGAAGGATTCCGCGGGTGGCTCTGGGCGATCCGTGGGAGGGCTTGTTCTGCAACCTGATTGGTTGACGTCTCTTAGAAGGATTTCGCGGCTAGCTCTTGGCGATCCGTGAGATGGATGATTCTGAAATCTGATTGGCTCACATCGTTTTTCCATAAACAGATAAGGTACAGCATGGCACACTCCATTGACCGTTGGACCAAGTGTGACATGCGAGGGCGCTGGGCGGGGCGGGTTGCACGCTGCATGCATGCCATGCAGCTGCCTCTCGCGTCGCAATCTAGCTATTTTGCGTGCAACCAACCGACGCAGCAGCGCTGCAGCGTATTTACTCCCTCCGTCGCATTAAATAAATGTACATCTAACAACTTTCTTCAGCCAAACTTACTCCCCTCTAGTTCATGCGCCATAGAAAAAGTCAATATTTATAAACTTTGACTACGTATATAAGAAAAAATATCAAAATCTAAAATATGTAATAAATATAATTAGATTCACCATAACATACTTTTATATTATATAAAATTGATATTATAAATGCTAGTATTTTGTTTTTAAACTTAGTTTCATACTCCCTCTATTCCGGATTATAGGCTTATATATGCATTGATTGCTCCAATTGACATCCCTGTGATTACTCCCACCGATTTTTCTTCACACCCGTTGAGTTTTCATGTGTGAGTTTGTTGCATGCGGTGTGTAAAAACGAACGAGTTTGATGCATGTCGTGTGACAACTACCTTGGTCCTAGATTCCTGCATTTATTACCGAGTAAATCAAGGCCAAATTCTATTTTCTCTTTTATTTTTCACTGCCAATGAACAACTACCTTGGATGTTTTTCTCTCTTTTCCATTAATGCATGCATGCATGCAGGGGGGGCGACGGTGCAGGGCAGGGTCACGTCGCATCCTAGCAATTTTTTTGCACTGACCTTATTGATCACGCACGCGGCTATGCCCGTTGCCTACACGCAACGCAGCGCATGCGGCTGCGCCAACGCAAGATTCCCACGCCGCCCTTCACGCTGAGCCCTCAATAAATAGGCAAAACGTCTTTGCCTCCTCATCTTCAACCTCGAGCCCGAGTCCCTTTGCCTCCTCCCAGCCCCAAAAACACCTCTCCGGCGACCATGGCGACCTCCCCCCCGCTTCCCTTCGGAATCCGAGGTCAGCGACGAGGACAACCACCCGGACCACAGGAAGGTCTGGGAGCAGGAGGCGCCCACACGCCCGAGGCGTGGCAACAAGGGGGCGACGCAAAGCCCCAGCCTACCCCTGGGCCCAAGGCCACTTCGTCCACAACTCCCTCCCCAGCGGCGACGGCAACCTCCCCGACTCCGGCCCCTCCGACGAGTATTGGAAGGCAGAGGAGCAGGAGGCGAAGGAGCTGGCTGCTGCCGTGAAGTGGGAGGAGAAGAAGGACGCGCGTGCCTGAAGAAAAGGCGGAAACGGGAGGAGGAGAACCGACGGGAGGCAACTCGCTGGGCCTTCCAGGAGGAGCAGAGACGACAGGAGGCACGGGAGAGGGCGACGGCTTGGAATGCGGCGGCGGCTTGGAGGGTGGCGACACCGCCCCCACCGCCGATGGAGTAGAGCAACCTCCCGGCAGCGAGGTTGGCCGGCAGCCCTAACCCACGTAGTAGCCAGGGTTAGGGTTTAGCCCAGGGTTTAGGCACCGGGCCCTTAGGATTAGTTTCCCTTAGGATTTATGTAATGTGGTCCCCTCTATGTAATGTGGGGACCCTCTCTATATTGCACCCCTCTCTATATTGTACCCCTTATGTTATCTAATATATTATCTATGTGATCGACTTGTGTTTTATTGTATTGTCATTTATCAAAACACCTAAAACAACAAGTGCATAAAACAAAAGACACAAAAAAGTTCTCATAAAATACTCATGCAATATTTATAAAATGAGTGAAATTAGAAAAGATCAAAAGGAAGAATAAGTTAACGTTATGATGGTTGATTATTTCCAAACAACACATGCAACATATGGTTCATTTTCAAACAATACATTTACATATTTACATAAGTTAAAGGGGCGCCCAAGTTAAAGTGCTCGATTTGTTAGTTAAATGGATGCTCTTGGCCTTCATTTATATATTTACTTTTGCAAAAAATAAAAGATTGCGACCTGAGCACGAGTATCTGCAGATCCACACGTCCCTAGTTAGATTGTAACGTGAGTACTATTTTTTGCCCAATCTACAAGTAGTTACTATTGGGCCTGGATACGACCATTTTGGCCTGGATAAGTTCTATTTGGGTCTGGCCTTTTTCAATCACTCCTCGTCATTTTTTTTAACTTTTCAACCCCTCCCCTCCCCTGCACACTGATGAAACTGAAGGAACACTGACGAAACTGAAGGAACACTGATTTCGAAATAGAGTAGCTCAAAATTTGCCCGAATTTGTGTTGCATTTTATTCAAGCTAAAGACATAGACCATTACATCACAAAGCATCACTCGAACACTGATTACGCTGTCTAATGACTAATGATCAGGAGATAAACAAATCCAAGAAAAATTACACAAAAATAAAAAACCGGCCATCGAATTGTCCTGCTTCTTCAATTCGATGATTTGCCTTAGCTGCTTGTTCATCTTCTTTAGCTCGGCCTTCACTTCCGCATCCACCGTAGTACCAGCGGAAATGGGGTTGCCAGATCCCAATTGCTCCACCACGAACGAGTTTTCGAGCTCCCGGGATGCTACCTCCACCCCAATTCGCTCGATGTACTCATCAAGCCACTCAAAATGCTCACATTTTGGCAGTTCCTGAAATCGCAGAGATGAACCCTAAATCCCAAATTCGATGAAATGCATGAAATTTCGAAAGAAAAGCAAGAAATTGGCGCCCGGAACACTTAGATCTCACCTTTCCCGGCTCGGGCTTGCTCTCACACTTCACAAATTCCTGGCCAATGTTGCCGTTCTTATCGATGGATGTGACAAGTCGCTTCAGGGGCGCGGTACGGGGGCAATCGGGGCACCTCCTCATCGGCACCGCACCATACCGAGGCCATGAGCGGAGGGAGGCTGAAGCAGAGCTCGACATCCCTCGCCGGCGTTGCCGCACTTGCTCGCCGGAGAAGAAAACGGAAGGGGATGAGATACTGGAACGGTGGCGGGAGGGCTCGGGTGCGGGGACAGATCGGGCCAACGGCTCTCTTCTACCATAGAGTGGGTCCCACGATATGAGGTGGACATCAGGTGGGTTCCGCCGTGACGTGGAGAGGCTGTGGGTCCTGCTCTGCTCAGCTGATTCGAATTCGTTGACGGTCTCGTGAGGTTAAGTGGAAGTGTCGCATGAGAGCTATTTGCCGCTTTAGAAGTGTCGCATGCGAGCTATTCTTTTTAACGATGTCATATTTCTTCCAATTGCATATAAAGACGTCGGATGGGAGGGGCTGGTTGCCGCTCCACTGAGAGAAGTTACGACGCCTGACGTGCAAATCGTGCCAAAGGACGTGAGGACGTGGCCATTCGAGTCTCCACGATTTTGCATGTGGACTTGGTCGGCACGTACGGGATCCTTTTTGAATAAGCAAGGATGTGACCGTGGGCCTAGATTAGCTTAATAACTTCCCCTCTGTTAATTAAAAGGCTAATCATACATGCATAGGCTTTGGGCTGAATATTTAGTTTATTATATTCTTAAATATGACATGGTGCCGCTTAATCCATGCATGCAACGTAGACGTGGAGATGTACGTACTTCTTTTGGTGATTTGTATGACACGATAGCTCGAGAGTTAGCTAGCTTGTAAAGTTTTACTAGCTTATATGGCTAGCAAATATTATTTTCTATATGCATCATAAAATTATTTACGCCCAGTATTTTAAATAAACATTGTCATTTAAAATAAACGTGGTAGTATTCTATAGGGTTGTCGCAACAAAGTCGATATTTTTATTTCGCAGTTGAATATTTAGTGACTCGTGACTTTTTCATGCACTAATATATTTCGATAATTAACATTTCTCGATGATTATACATTGCGTCCAGCAATTTTATCTATGTCGATCATGGCTGCCGGTTCTTAGAAATAAATTTCTTTTTATCATTATTTTGAAATTTATGCCGCTCGTTTTTATTACAACGGAATTTTGCCATTCGAGTAATTTAATAAACTTTTGATATATTTTTCAAACTATTATTTTATTTAGTCAAAATCGATGTCAACAGATGCCCCTCTTCGAGGTCTAGACTCGGCAAGAAATTTGTTCCGAGTTTAGAGCTCGAAGAATTGCTTTGTATCATTGTACTCCGTTATTATTATTATTATTATTTATTTTGAGAAGTTTCGGGATGGACAACTCATATATTGTTGTCCGTATATTGCAGTCTACTGCTGCAGCAATTATGGTTCAAAAGTTTGCTTGATGATTTAAAAGGAAAAAGAAAAAGAAAAGTAAATAAATGACTGATATGTCAGCCATGTTCCGGAGGAGGCTGTTAGATATTTACGGAAAAACAATCCCCACCAACGGGGGCTGAACTCGGTGTTTGTTGCCAACAAACTATATCCGCAAGCAACAAACTTAATTTATCTCTTCTTCCACTTCTACTCTTTTTCATTAGCACGGGATTCTCTCTCTTCTTCAATTCATTTAGTCGGTCTCGTGATTCACCTTTCGTCGCGCAAGTCTGAGGTTCCTTCTATTTCTTGTTAGTAGGAAAGTTATTCTAGATTGGAATTTGCATTGCCCTCACACGGTACTGTTAATTTGATTTATTGATCCAGTACCTTTTCCATATTAGAGCGTTTCCATATTAGAGTATTTTTGCATCAGCTCGTAACAAATCAACTGGTGCAGGTTTGTTCGTCAACCCTCTTTTTTTAATGTAACATTGTTCCTATTTTATTTCTTGCATTCCGGTCACAGTATATGCTAATATTCCTGTTCTTTTGGAGATACGGGGCATTGGGTCACGAATTGATAAGCAAGGTTGTTCCTTCACCGCGTATCCTTCTCTGCAAAGGTATAATCTATTAATCTTAGGGCATGTACTATGCTAGTCGCTTGTAGAGACGTTTAAGTGCAAAAGGAATAATACAAGTAATTTGGATTATGGGCTGAGCGTTTAGTCTCCCAACGCATGACGTTATGCTGGGTCGCTAGCGATACCAAGGATCGCTAATCAATCTCGTATGCGCGAAAAGAAAAAAGAGTCCAAGCGCCCGACGTTTGGTTTCGCGTCGACGCTAGAAAAATTCCCTGAATCGAACAGGATTTAAGTCTAACTGACGGGAAAATTAGCCTAACGTCGGATCGTAGCGTCGGCATTGTACTTGGATGTACTTTGCAATCACAGACAGATGAACGTGTTGCTGCTCTGCTATTATAGTCGCAGATCTGTGGATAGCGTTTGACTGTTTTTTTTTAATTTATTTATCATATTATGTGAGATATATTTGGTCCAGCAATTTGAACTTGCTCATATCATACCGTTGAATCCATGGTTGGCGTTCCGGGAGGCTTGATACGAGCTTGGTCCGTCATACAACCGTGGGGACATGTTAGTATTTTTAAAATATTTGTATATATGGGTATAAGGAGAACTTGTTCGTTGTTGGCGTCCCGGCAGGCTCGATATGAGCTTGGTCAATCGTACAACTACGAGTATTTTTTTATGGGTACATGACTCTCTCATAGTTGGTGTTCCAGGAAGCCTGACATGGGCTTGGTCCGTCGTACAACTACGAGTATTTTTTTTCTTTATGGATACATGTCTCTCTTGTAGTTGGCGTTCCGGTAAGCCTGATATGGACTTGATCCGTCATATAACTACGAGTATTTTCTTTTTTGCTTTATAGATATATGAATCTCTCGTAGTTGGCGTTCCGGGAAGCCTGATACGGGCTTGGTCCGTCGTACAACTATGAGTATTTTTTTAATGGATCTATGCCTCTCTCGTAGTTGGCGTTCCGGATAGCCTGATATGGGCTTGGTCCGTCGTATAACTACGAGTATTTTATTTTTGCTTTATAGATACATGTATCTCTCGTAGTTGGCGTTCTGGGAAGCCTGATATGGGCTTGGTCCATCATACAACTATGAAGAATACGATTCACTTTAATTTTGTATTGCAATTTCATATTGGTGCTATTATTTTCTTGTTATTCTATTTTATCGTTCCCAACATTAACTCCATATTTGTATCGACACATTTTCTTCTATAGATGACACAAGATGAGACGAATAGACTATCTCTCTCCCAACTCACCAAGAGGGACTTTTTGAACCGGATAATAATTGGACACATAATCCAGTAATAAGGACACTCGAAATAAACCAAGGAAATCCAGAGTATCGTCCCCGTGGGTGGAAATCAGGACGCTTATTAATGGCCAAGTGTCATTATCCTTTGTCTCCACGTCCCTTGTCCAGTGAAGCCTCTACTTTAGGAACTCATATGATAAACAAGGGGTTAGGCTGGGCGTTCCATGAAGTTGAATATACATTATTACCTTTTGGATATGTCAATTGGGGGTCTGACGTTTTGAGGAAGTACTATTTTCATCTCAAAGGATGTGATGATGATGTAGACTACATATATGGAGCCATATATTGCTCGTTGGGCACTTATTCTGTTTCTCCCCCGCTTTTGCGATCTTTATTGCAAAAATGGGACGCTGATACTAATACATTCGTATTTGCATGTGGTGAGCGCACGATCACTCTTCTCAATATGAACCGCATGGCCGGTTTAACTTTGGATGGCGATCCATATGAAGAATATATTCCTCCTTCTCCTGATGTGCACCCTTCCTTGTTGTTATATCCGAATTTTCTTTGTCGGCTTCTTAACATATGGAACCAACTCTCTGAAAATGGCTATGTCGGCTTCCAGGAGTGGTGTGATTATTTTCATAATCGCCTCGATGACACTTTTTTTATCAATAACCTCCAAGATGAGCGGCTTTATACTGCAGCATTTCTGGCCATTTGGCTTTGTCGCTTTGTTGTTCCCGGAGGGGGTCCATATATTCGCCCTAAAGTGTTAGTAATGGCAGCATGGATCACTACCGGGCGGCTATATCTTTGGCCCCTGCTGCACTCTGTTCTTTATATTACTCACTCCGTTATATTAGCACTCATCCAATTGGTCCCTCTTTCACTAAAAGACCATGGCAAGTTCACTATATCATCGGTTGGATAGGTACTTACTTTAAAAAACCTTTTGGGAACAAGTGCAAAACAACATCACTTCCTTACTATAAACATTCAGCTCCAAAGCCTGAAATGTTGAACACTATGTCTAGAACTACCAATTCATACGACTCTGTGGCAGCCCACGTTTTTCTTGAGAAGTTCACCAACATTAAATGGAGTCCTTATAACCTGGCCAAATCAAACAACATGGGTCACTTGCGTCGGGTTTTCCAAATTTCTGTCCGTCGAGGCATTCTTCCATGGAGACGTGATGACTTATGCATAGCGGAACCCTATCATCCTGACCGAGTAGCCCGACAGTTCAAACTTGATCAAGTTATTCCTTATCCACCCTTTCCGAGTTTATATACAAGAGATGATGTTGGCATTGCCCATTCTTTTTGGGCACATCTTCTACGTGTAGATCAGGGTGGATGTAATTATTTCCCAGATGATACAAAAATAGGTGATTCATCTGTAATGTGGGCAAACCGGTGGAAAAAATTCATGACACCTGTTGCTCGTGTTTTGAATGAACTTCGTGATGGAAATTTGACTGGTAAAGTCCCATATGACCAAAGGAAGAATAGTAAATATGTATTACGAAGTCATATCATGTCTCGCAAGCTCTGCTTGTTAGCACACTTAGCTCGATGCAATTGAGATCAAGGTTATGAAAGGCTTGAATTGTAAAAAATTTCCCAGTTTATAAGCCAATGAGAAATTAAGATTAAAATTTATATTCCAGATTTGAATACTAAAGAATCATCAGATAAGGATTTGCATGTGATAAAGAGAGTAGATGTCGGCCGCCATGAACAATATATTGCAGCCATTGAAAAAGAAGAGGAAAGAGTTAGGGAATATTGGATTCCGATCCTTGCTAGTTATTTACATGATGCTAATGATACTACTCAGCCGCTACAATCAGATGAGGTGAGTCAGCAATTTATGCTTTTTATCATACGTGTATTCTTATATCTATTCATTTTATTTACATATTTTTTTTAATAAACTGCAGCGAGGGCATCCATCAAGTGACAATGTTGCAGTTGAAATCTCCTCTTCCTTTCCGTTAGCAGTTGAAACTCTGGAGATTGCGCCAAATACTAGTGGAAAGAGGTCTAGGCAGTCTATCCTCACTCCCGATGGTGAGGCAGAGAGGTTAAGTTTGAAGCAAAAACTTGATTTTTATGCAGAGTCTGACCTGTCGGGATTGCCAACATTTGATGATTTAATGACAGATTCTGACTTTGGTACTTTACTTAGCAAAGAAGAACTTGACCATGTGCTGGGTGGTGATGATCACGGTTTGGGTGATGATCATCTTAACATCTACATGGGGGATTACCAACCAGATGGGCCTGATATTCTTCATTCATCTTCTACTTTAAACGCGGACGAAAATGTTCCTCCAACCCCTAGCGCTTGTGATTTTTCATCCACTTTTCATGGTAGCTTACACATACATATAGACTTGACCAATTTACCATATTTATGAACAATCATATTTAAGTATTATTTCTCATAATTTTGTTTATACATTTCAGGAGGCGAGCAAGGCGATCAGGATTTCACAGGCTCTCCGGCGACTATAGTTGTTTCCGGAACGAGCACTCAAATGGAACATAGTTTCATCAGCGATCCTTTTCTGGATGCTACAGACCTGGTGTTGCAGAAGGCTCTTACAGGTCTGGACAAAACCACCCTTGGTGATCCGAGATGACGTAACATGCTTGAAGAGATTTCCAAAACGCTGCACGGGTATATCCCCAAGGTAGCTGTCGTGGTATTGCCGACGAGTACGCCATGGAGGGGTCCTCACAACGCGTGTTTAGAGACGTGGGGGAAGGCAGACGGTTGACGGGTACGAGGTAACACAGTTTACCCAGGTTCAGATCCCATGACGGTGGCGGAATCTTACTCCTTCTATAAATCACTATAAGGCAATACGCCGAGTTTCAGGGATTGGTTCGCTGTGCGAGGTTGTATGAATCGATACTAAGTTGTCCCCTAAAGGCTCCCATAGGCCCGATTTATATAGTCGCCAGGTCCTAGGGTTACAGGGAAAAGTCCTAGCCGGACAGGTTAACATAGTCCTACACCGTCTATTACTAGTCTTGTGTATCTTGCACTCCAAGGCTCCGGATACGTCGGTGACTCCAACCGTAGTCTTCCTTTATCCGGCATGGGCCTCCCTTCTGGATCCATCTAACTGGGCCACCCAGCAGGCCATAGGCCATGCTACCAACTGTGGGCCACCCGGGTTATCCGGATAAGTGACATGCTATGAGGATACCCATATAGCATATCCCCAAGAGTAGCCCCCAGAGAACTCCGAGATCTTGCGTCGTCTTGCCTCTTCCTGTGGAATGCTCCGTTTACCTGGATGTCGGCAAATCGTCAAGCAATATCTTGTAGTCCTCCCAAAGAACCCTGCAAAGCTTTCTCCGTCTTCAACTTGTAAGTCAGAGAAATGCTGAATCTTCCATCGTACTCTTCCATAGCCGGACTGGATCCGTCCATGCCGGAATCTTCGATGTGACGGATCATCTGCCCATGTTAGCTAGGACGACGTAGGCTTAGGTCAGCGACGCCTCGTAACTCACACATGTAGAGAACGCAATCATGTCCGATTTTCCCGCGCGAGCAATACGAACCGTTGGCGGCGACAGTTGGAGACATGGCAAAATTTCCGCGCACGTTTGTTAACACGTCGTCTACGCGGCAACCGTCCGATTAAGATGCACGAATCTTGACTCTTGGAGATGATAAAAAGTAACCCCGGTGGAATTTTCCACTTTTTACCTCATTCCCCTCGCATCATCTTCTTCCTCCAGCGCATGCCCCTTCGAGCTCTCCGCGCCTGACTCGCGAAAAAACCCTAGATTCCAATCTGCACCAGTCGCGCCCAACCTCACTCCATGGCCAGCAGCAGCAGCGCTTCTCCTTCCATGGCGGCGTCGAGCGAAGCCATGGTGAAGCTGGCGAGCTCCATCGTCGTGCCTCCAGAGGACCTAGTCATCCTCGCATCGGCGGTTATCGAGTCCACTGGCGGCGACCTTAATCCGGCGGCGCTGGAGCCATTGGAGGAGGAACCAGACTCGCACAAGGGCGACTGGCGCGGCTCGGATATCACTGACCGTGATATCCAAGAGATGATCGCCGAAGGCTACCTTCCTGCGACGGAGGGGCTCGCCTGGCGGGCGGCGCCGACCGGCGAGGTGACACCTTCTCCCCAAACCGGAGAAAAGGTGTACCTCAAAGCTCAGCTGGTACGCGGCGTCTCTCTGCCTATCTCCAATTTCTTCCTCTCCGTCTTGAATCACTATAAGGTCCAGTCCCAGAACCTTTCCCCCAACAGTATCTTAGTGCTTAGCAACTACGCGGCGCTCTGCGAGGGATACTTAGGGATAAGGCCTAGGTTAGACCTCTTTGTGTACTTCTTCACCGTCAAACGTGAAGCCAGACATAGCAAGGAAGAGCTTAGGAACTGCGGCACCATAACCTTCAAGATTCGACCTGGCCGGCGGTTCCCCGACATCATCGGTCACGAGTCCTGCAAAAATCGGCAGCGGACGTACTTTTACGGCCCAAACATTCCTCTGGCTAACCGACAAGTTACGTACCCGGACTTCGTTGACGGAGCCGTCGCTGAAGCCTCGTCATGGAGATCCCAGGCCTCCCTTCCCTCCGACTTCGACGCTTCTCGCACCATAAGGTGGATCGAATGGTTCGTAGAGACGGGTTTGACCGGCTTGGACCTAGCCATGTACTGGTTCATCAGGCGAATCCAACCTCTGCAGCACCGCGCGAAGCTCGTGCACGAGTATACCGGCGACAGAAGGGATAGTCTCCGCATCTCCGTGGACAACTTCTCGAGCGACTCCGTCAAGCTACGCCTTAAGGACATCGTCAAGGTGAAGGATAAGAAGTGTGGCTTCACCATCACCTACGACATGTTCGTAGACGGCAAGTGCCCAAAGGTAAGTATTTACTTTCCGTGTACGACATATACTCTAGTTCTTCCGTCTTGTAAATGTCATATCATCTAACACGGTGATTTCTTACTTAACAACTTAGCGATCTAGAGGAGGGCAACCTGGCTGCCAAAATCTATGATCCAAAGATGAAGGAAGTCACGGTCGTGTTCGACGATGAAGTTCCGTTGGCGTGGAAGCGGAAGATCTCCACCTCTGACGCTGCCGACGGACGTAAGAAGAAGAAGACGGAGGGTGGAGCCTCCAAAAAGACTACCGCCGCCCTGGAGGCGGAAAAGAGAAGAGTTACCGGGATCCCCTTTGCAAAAGCACCCCCACTTGTGTAAGATTCTCATTCTCCGACATTGCATATTTATCTGTCTTGCTCCTGTACTTATGCATTTTGCACGTTTCAGGAAGAAAGCCACAACCAGCCTCAAGAAGACCTCCAAAACATTGGGAGCTTCTCGAAATATTAAGGACATGCTGCATCGCGACGCTTCCCCCGCCATCGCCCCTACTACACCTGCCGTCAAGCCCTCGTCTGCCCTGACAAGCTCACAGGCTAAGGAGGCATCAGGCCCTTCCGCCACGGAAGTGGACTCTGGCGCCTCTACCGAGCTTGATGTTGTCGACGAGCAGGCGACGCAGGAGAGTACCGACCATCAAATGGCTGAAGCTCCGGCTAAGGATGCCATCGATGGCGGCAAGGCGGTGGTGGAAGCTGGTACTTCTGCCGAAGGCGGCGCCCTTTCTCCCCAGAAACCTTTTGAGTTCCCGAAGATAGTCTACCCGGCACTTACGCCGAGTAGCACAACTCTGGTTCCTGGAGGAGTACTGGCATCTCCGACGTGCGGTCTTGAGGAGCTCCTCCGACAAGCAGACATCTTGCAGGGAAACAACATCTCCTTTGGCAAGCTGCTAGCCAAGAGCGCTACAAACCTCAAGATCATTGCACTTGTAAGTTTTATTTGCTTTTTGCATTTCATATGAGTATCCCACTATAGCCGCCGAGGATGTAGACGGAAAACCATAGGCTTTTGCGTCTAGATGCTCTAAGAGTGACTAAGCTAGAAAACTTCTCACTGTAGCCCCTAAGCATGTAGTTGGAATGAAATGTTCCGACTAGATGCTTTAAGAGTAGCATACGCAGTGTTTATAAATTTCAATACTGTAGCCCCCAAGCTTCTAGTTGTAACTGAATTAGTTCCGACTAGATGCTTAAAGAATGCTAAGCACATAGCTGAGTTAAAAAATTTATACTTTAGCCCCCAAGCTTCTAATCGAAAAACTGAATTAGTTCTAGATGCTCAAAGAAAAGCTAAGCATGTTGCTAGGTTAAAAACTCTCGCTGTAGCCCCCGAGCGTCTAGGTGGAGGATTTCCGGCTAGATGCTCCAAGCAGACTAAGCAACATTTTAACTTTGTCCTTTTTTCCATAGAACGAGAATGCTTGGAGGGGCATGGCCAATGACAAGTACCAGAAGATGCGTGCAGATCTTGAAGCCGAAAAGGGTAAAACTGCCATCTTGAAGGAACAGATCATCAAAAACAAGAGTCTATTTTCTTTTTGCGCATTCCGTCTTGGTTTTGTGCCTACATTCTCCGAGTACTCACTGTGTACTTTGCTTTCTCCGACTTTGCATAACATGTTGCCAAGGCCAAGGACATTGTCGAGCAGTCCAAGCACATCTAACAGCTGGACAGCGAGAACAAGATCCTTAAGGAGGAGAGGAAAGACATGCTGAAAATGCATGAGGATTCAATGAAGGCCCTACAGGACTCCGCCACCGCGGAAATCAATCACTTGAAGGAGGAGCTTGCGATCTTAAAAGATCATAAGCAAGCTGCCGATGAGCAAAATCAATGCCATAGCGAGGCGTATAAGCTCCTCCAACAAGAGAAAGAATCCTTGGCGGACATCCTCTGGCAAGCTGAAGCCAGCATCTTCAGTAAGTTTTCTACGTCTTGGATTTCTGTAGTCCGGATACTTTGAATTGTTGAACTCATGCGCTCCTTGTCGGAATTTTCAGCTCCTATGGGTTTAACCTGATCGCCTCCTCCAGCCAAGGAATGCATGGTTCTTGCCGGCAACTTCATCAACACAGCGATCACGCAAGCCAAGGATATCACCAAGCCCCTCCAGATAAACATCAAGGCATCAGACTCTATGGTGAAGTACTCGGAGATTCTGCGCTGAGCCCTCGAGCATATCACGAGCTGGAAAGCTTCTTGTGCATGGGTTGGCGCAAGGATGGCGCTGTCGATAGTGAAGGCACAGTATGAAGATGACGACATCGTGTAGGGGTTCGTAGCATGGAAAACAAAAAATTTCTATCGCATACAAACAAACAAGCCAAGATCTATCTACTAGATTGTAGCAACGAGTCGATGGAATAACTTACCCTCGAAGATTCCAAAGCGGTTAACGAGAGCAGATTCTCGTGGGTGATGTAGTCGTACTCTTTCCGATCTCAAGATCGCGTAGACGATCCTTCCGGCGCTGCGTTCCGGCAGCGCTCCCGCAGTCGGTCACACGTTCGGTACTCGACGAAGACCTTCCTCTCCCTTGTTCCAGCAGGCGGAGGTTGTAGCACTCTCCTCGCGATTCCGGCAGCACAACGGCGTGGTACCGGAAGTAGAGGGGAGATCCCGCAGGGCTTCGCCTTAAGCCGGTGCGAGTATGGTGGAGTATGAGAGAGGCTATTAGTGGTCTAGTAATTAGACACACCAATTAGAAGGCTCTAAACCAATTAGAAGGCTCTAAACCGAAGGCTAAAGCAATTAGAAGCTCTAAACCGAAACGGCTCTAAACCGGAGGTAGAAGATAGGAACTTGTGTGTGCTAGGAGGGGAGCCCTGCCCCTCCTTATATAGATGGGAGGGGGCTTGGCGCGCCAGGGAGGGAGGGAGTCCCTCCCCAACTCGGCCTAGGGCTGGCCGCCGGCTTGGAGGAGAGGAACTCCTCCTCCAAGTTGGTTTCCAACTCCTCTTGCTTGTTTCCCACAGTTTCTTGTTTTAGCCATTTGACTTTCAAACTGGACATTTGACTTTTCTGTTTTAGGATTCAATTTAATCCTTTATTTGGGACAGCAAGAACACTTAGTACATGATGCAATCATTCCAATATGTAATGACACATTCATGTACCCCTTCCCCGAGTCTTGGGACAATCCGGAACCTTCTAGAACATTCCCGATGAAAACACCGGAATCATTCCCGAACTCCGAAACGGGACTTTCCTTATATGAATCTTATTCTCCGGACCATTCCGGATCACCTCGTGGTATCCCGGATCCCATCCGAGACTCCGAACAACATTCGGTCTCTTTCTCATAATACCATAACTACTCAAACAACGTCGAATCCTTAAGTGTGTCTCCCTACGGTTCGTAAATTATGCGGACATGATCGAGACACTTCTCCGAACAATAACCAATAGAGGAATCTGGAAATTCATATGGCTCCCACATATTTCTACGATTACTTTGCGATCGAATGAACCACTTACATACGATACCAATTTCCCTTTGTCTCACGATATGTTACTTATCCGAGGTTATGATCGTCGGTATCTCTGCATACCTAGTTCAACCTCGTTACTGATAAGTACTCTTTTCTCGTTCCCGTGATATGTTATCCCTTGTGAGCCAGTCACATGCTTGCAAGCTAATTGGATGACATTACACCGAGAGGGCCCAGAGTATATCTATCCGTCATATGGATGGACAAATCCCACTCTTGATCCATGTGTTTCAACCAATACTTTCCGAACACTCAATGCCACCTTTATAGCCACCCAGTTACGGTGTGGTGTTTGATGTCATCAAAGCATCCATCCGGCAAAGGTGATATGCATGATCTCATGGTCGAAGGAATTAGGTTACTATGTATCAGAAAGCATATAGCAATTGAACTATTTAAAATGACTTGATCTTTATGCTACGCTTATCTATAGGAGTATGTCCATCACATCATTCTCCTAATGATATGACCCTGTTGTTAATAACATCTCTATGTTCATGATCAGGAAACCATGATCATATATTAACCAACAAGCTAGTTTAACAAGAGGCTTTACTAGGGACTCTTATTTTAGTTTACAAATCACACAAGTATTAATGTTTCCAGTTAATACAATTATAGCATGGTATGTAAACATTTATCATAAGTATGAAGATATGATAATAACCCACTTTATTATTGCCTCTTGGGCATATCTCCAACACATCGACACGGTGACCTCTGGCATTCCCGACGTAGACGATGATGGCGAAGAGATTAATCATGAAGCCATCTTGTCATCGCTCGCGGGTTATGACACCAGAGTTGCCGAATTGGTGGACATCGATGTCTTCGTGCCTATGCACATCATCGACAGCGGCGACCAAGGTTCCTCTGAGTCCCACCACAACACCGACTTTGAGGGTGGCTCTCCAGCTGGTGATGATGCTTCCTCCAAGTCACCTGCACCAAAGGAGTGAAGAATAACTTTGTAACATTTGTTTCTCCTTTGGTGTGTATGCGGAAGAAAAACTTTTGTGTATGTAACTTAAGGCGGAAAACAATGGTTGTTATTTCCTGCTGCTCAAGAACTAGTTTCCAGCATGTATATATTTTTTAAGCAAGTGCTGGCTTATCCATTACTTTGGTTCTTATACTTTACTTTTCGTGAGTCGGAAG
The DNA here is from genome assembly GCA_030063025.1 of Avena longiglumis. NCBI lineage: Eukaryota > Viridiplantae > Streptophyta > Magnoliopsida > Poales > Poaceae > Avena > Avena longiglumis. The sequence continues at coordinate 115,153,248 of CP125975.1, forward strand.
ACTCGTTGTCGGAACCATGCACTTAGGTGATGATGCCCAATGGCACCGTCTATAACCAGCACAAAATCGCCGATAATAAGTGCCGAAAGTCACTACTCCAGAATCCACATAAAAACGAGAAAGAACGTGTAGACCAGAAAACTTAAGCTAACGCCCGTAGGCGGAATTTTCACAAGTGCAATCACAAAACTTGTGCATAAAGGTTTTACATGATCCAAAAATGAACACTAAAGGAGGTAAAAGACTCAGAGATATGACTGAACCAGAGAGCTTTATTTCATTGATCATATAAGAGGTACACAATTAGATAAAAATGCTAAGTGTAAAAAGGACGTACCTGTGCTATGTTCCATGACCGATCAAGCTCCGGGTAGTCGTCATCCGGGTCATGTCGCTTACGCTTATGATCCTTGTTGGGTCTATCCTTCAGTTCACGATTGTCAACGAGGTAGTAAGACCCATTGAGTAGCGCCTTGCTTATGATGAACGGTCCTTCCCATGGCGGGGATAGTTTGTGTGACTTCTTCTGCTTAAGTCGGAGCACCAAATCCCCCTCTTCAAACGAGTGATGCCGAACGCGGCGACTATGGTATCTGCGTAGCTTCTGCTGGTAGATGGCGGATCTTTGGCATGCCAAAACGCGCTCCTCCTCGAGAAGGTCCACATCTAGGCGTCTCGATGCTTCAGCATCATCTTCGTCGTAGGCGGCAACTCTTGGTACATCGTGAAGGATGTCGGAGGGCAGGATGGCTTCTGCTCCATATACCATGAAGTAAGGGGTATAGCCGGTGGATCTATTGGGTGTAGTTCGCAAACTCCACAGTACAGATGGCAATTCTTCCGCCCAGGCCCCAGCTGCTCTATGTAGCGGTGCCTCAAGGCGTGGCTTGATTCCCTGCAGAATTAATCCATTGGCTCGCTCAACCTGACCATTGGATTGTGGGTGTGCCACAGATGCAAGATCATGTCGGATGCCTTTCTCCCAACAATAGGCCTCCACTTCCCCGAGTGATAAATTGCTGCCGTTGTCGGTGATAATGCTGTGTGGGAGACCAAATCTCACCACTAGATCCCGGACAAACCTGAGGGCAGTTGCCCCATCAAGCTTTCTAATGGGTTTAGCTTCTATACATTTAGTGAATTTATCAACTGCTACAAGCAGATGCGTAAACCCACAAGGTGTCGTCTGTAACGGTCCCACCATGTCTAGCCCCCAGACTACAAACGTCCAAGTTATTGGTATTGTTCGCAGTTCTTTAGCAGGAACATGTGGTTGTCGGGCATAATACTGGCATCCCATGCATGTTTCAACCAGCTTGTCGGCGTCCGCCTTCGCGGTCAGCCAGTAGAATCCTTGCCGGAAGGCTTTCGCGACCAACAATCGAGGAGCGGCGTGATTCCCGCAATCTCAGAGATGGATTTCGTGTAGGATTTCCATACCTTCTAGCTGGGAAACACACTTTAAGTATACACCAGTAGTGCTCCTTCTGTAGAGTTGCCCATTGATTATGGTATAACCCTTTGCTCGTCATACTATTTGCCGTCTTTCGACTTCGTCGTCGGGCAAAGTTCCGTGTTCGAGATATTCCATGAACGGTTTTGTCCAAGACGGAGGGCCCTTAGTCACCATGTTGACGAAAGAGTCAGCTCTATCCGGGTTGTTAATGTCGGCACCCTTCACGGATGGTGTGCGTAGATGCTCTAGGAAAACTCTTGGCGAAATTCGCTTGCGCCTTGATCCAAGTTTAGACAGCATATCAGCCGCCTCGTTTTGCTCCCTAGGTACATACTTGACTTCGTAGCCCAAAAAGCTCTTGGCTATCTCGCCCACTTCGTCTCGATATGCCGCCATCATAGGGTTCCGCGCATTCCAGGTGCTAGCCACCTGCTGGGCAACCAAGTCGGAATCTCCTCAGCAAACTACGCGCTTGATGCCAATATCCTTGGCTACACATAGTCCGTGAATGAGTGCTTCATACTCCACCATGTTATTTGTAGCCTCGAAGTGGATCTACAGAACGTAGTGTAGCTTGTCTCCTTTAGGTGACTGTAGCAATACACCAGCCCCGAGCCGTTGAGCAGCTTTGATCCGTCAAAATGCATCACCCAGTAGTCTGGTTCCGGCAACGGAGTAACATCTGGCATCTCCGTCTAATCTGCAACAAAATCCGCCAAGGCTTGTGATTTGATAGCGTCGCGCCTCTTGTAGGTGATCTCGAAGGCGGCAAGTTCAATACCCCACTTCGCGACCCTTCCCGTAGCGTCGCTGTTGTTGATAATATTGGACAGTGGAGTCTTGGTCACCACTATGATTGGATGCTCCTGAAAGTAATGCCTCAGCTTCCGAGAAGCAAGGAATACTCCATAAGCTATGTTCTGGTAGTGCGGGTAACGTTGCTTGGACTCCGTCAAGACCTCGCTCACATAGTAAACTGGCCGTTGAACTCCGTGCTCATAGCCTGGTTCCTTCCGCTCTACCACGACGACGATGCTGATTACCCGGTTGGTTGCCGCATGTAGATTAATAGGGGCTCTCCAGGCTCGGGTGCTGCAAGGATGGGCGCTTTGGAAAGAATCTCCTTGAGCTGCTTCAATGTTGCATCTGCTTCGTCTGTCCATGTGAATTTTTTCGCCTTCTTCAGCAACTTGTACAGCGGCAGGGCCTTCTCTCCAAGTCGGCTGACGAACCAACTAACTGCTGCAACACAACATGTTAGTCGTTGAATGTCCTTTAGGCATGTCGGACGGTTTATGTTTAAGATGGCCTTGATTTTCTCCGGGTTGACCTCGATTCCGCGCTGGGAAACGATGAAACCCAACAATTTGCCGGCTGGAACCCCGAAGACGCACTTCTTAGGGTTAAGAATCATGTTGTATTTCCGGAGATTATCAAAGGTTTCTTTTAAGTCGGAGATCAAATCGTTTGATTTTTTGGACACCACCGTGATATCGTCCACATAGGCGTGAACGTTCTGACCAATTTGGTCGTGGAGGCAGCGTTGCATTGTCCGCTGGTACGTAGCACCTGCGTTTTTCAGCCCAAAGGGCATCGTAACATAGCAAAACGTGTCGTATGGTGTAGTGAACGAAGTGGACAATTGGTCCGACTTCCTCATCTTGATCTGGTGGTATCCTGAGTATGCATCGAGAAAACACAAAAGCTCCGAGACAGCCATCGAGTCAATGACTTGGTCAATGCGAGGCAAAGCAAACGGATCTTTGGGACATGCTTTATTCAAGTCGGTGTAATCAACACACATTCTAATTCATTGGTTCCCTTTTTGGGGACAAGTACAAGATTGGCCACCCATCAGGTGTGAAGGACTTCTCGGATAAATCCAGCTTTAAGTAACCTAGCTATCTCTTTGCCAATGGCGCGTCTCTTCTCATCTCTGAAGCTTCGTAGAGGTTGTTTCACTAGTTTGCATTTTGGATTGATGTTTAAGCTATGCTCGGCAAGTTCCCTAGGTACACCTTTCATGTCGGCAGGTTGCTAGGAAAATATGTCCCTATTCTCACGAAGGAACTCGATGAGCGTGCTTTCCTATTCGGTATCCAGGTTCGTCCCAATGGCGATGGTCTTGGAGGCATCGCCTACCACAAGTTCCATCGGCTTGGTCTCGATGGCGGTCTTGAACGCACGAGCGGAGTCGGAGATCTGCTTCTTCAACGCGGGCATCTCTGAGTCATCGACCTTGCTCTGGATCTCTTTGATTTCTTCGCTGTAGAGGACAGCTTCTGTAACGGCTGCTTCATTGATCTCGTAGTCCCTTGGCTTGGTAAAGCTTCCGGATACGATGATGACACCGTTTGATCCGGGTATCTTAAGTTGTTGTAGATGAAGCATGGCTTGGCCATGAAGGTGTGGAATATGTCGCGGTCGAATATGACGTGGTACACGCTCTTGAAGGGGACCACCTCAAAGGTCATGCGCTCTTGGCGGTAATTGTTAACATTGCCAAAGGCAACCTGAAGTGTAATGCACCCAAGGACCGAGCCTCCCGACCAGGAACTACACCGTGGAAGATGGTGTTGGTCCGCCTTAGGTTTGCCTCCATCAAGTTCAACTTTTGCAGTGTATCCAGGTACATGATGTTGATGCTGCTTCCACTATCCACCATACACTTGGTAAAATCCACGCCGTCAATCAAGGGGTTGATGACCATGGCGTACTGGTTCTCCGTAGGTATAAGGTCTGGGTGGTCCGTCCTGTCCCAAGTTATTGGAACCTCCGACCAGCGTAGGTACTAGGAACTGGGGGGAGAGTGGCCATCAGGATCCTCAGAGAGGTCTTCTATTGTCGGACGGTGGGGGTGCCAAGGAAAGTGTGGTAGACTGGAGCCTTCTTTGCGAAGGGGTTCTTTCCCTTGTCGTCGCTCTTGGCGGCGTTATTGGGGTCAACATCTTCATCCATATCACTTGAATCCTTGGACTCCTTCTTCTTCCCCTTGCCCTTCCCTCGCGATCTGTTCTTCCGACTTTGCTTGTAGCCGGACTTCGGGTCTTCCTTGAGGTCGTTGACGAACTTGCAGTGTCGATTGGTATGGGTGGCTTTACCGTTGGCATCGAGGTGTACGAGGCACGGCATATCGCGGTACTCCTCGTAGGTTTGGGGAACGCGGAGCGGTGCCGAGGTGGTTTCATTTCCTTGTTGCTGCCCACGACCAGCTCCCCTTCCTCGGCCACGTTGTCCGCCTTTGCCTCGTCCTGTGAAAGTCATAGCGACCATGTCGGTAGATTGCTTTTCTTCTGGAGCGGTTTTCCGCTTTGTACTGCTGTTCCTCCGAGCTTGAGTTGGAACGGCTGTTGCTGGCAAGGAGCCGCGAGCATCGTCGTCGGCAGCTTCGAACTCACTAGCTAGCTGAATCATCTAGTTCAAGTCAAGCTGGTGATTGTCCTGCTAGTGCTTCAGCTTATCTCGGAGCAACGTGCCCCTTTCCAACCCGTCGATGAAGGCGGCCATGGCGGTCTGAGCGTGCACTCCTGCGCAGGAATTCTTCATGTCTAGCCAGCGAGAGAGGTAGGCTCGAGATGTCTCGTCTTTCTCTTGCACGCACCGCTGTAGATCGCCCATAGTGCAATGACGCTTGTAAGTACCCTCAAAGTTCTTGGTGAACGCTTCTTGCATGTCCAACCAGTTGTAGATAGATTTCTCCGGCAAGTCGTCGATCCATTGACGGGCCGTGCCCGCCAACATTAATGGGAGGTACTTGACGGCGACGTTGGGGTTGCCTCCAGCAATCTCTACCGCCTTGCCGTAGTCCTGCAACCATGTGGCTGGCTTGGCGGTGTCATCATAGGGCTTGATGGTCTTGCCAATCCGGAAACCTTTGGGGTAAGTTGCGGACCGTATTGCAGGTCCAAAGCAACGTGGTCCTAGGTATGGTCCTTCCCGGGCTTCGTGGATCTTATAGATCCTTGAACGTGCATCGTATGGCTCCGGGTTCTTCTTCTTCTTGTCATCAGGGGACGCGCTACGCGAACGACGCGGGCCTCCTCCGCCATGGTGACTGCTTGGTGGTGAGGGAGGCGGAGGTGGTGGTGGGTTAGCCTTCTTGCTGTTACCCTCCTGCGACTCCTCACACCTGTCACGGTTGCTTGTCGGACGCGGAGGGTCATGGTGCGACCTGCTCCTGTGCCCTTGGTTGCTCTCTCTTTCATGACGGGTCTACTCCGCGTTGTCGCGGATGATGATGCCACACTGTTTTGGCGGGGGCATATCCATGCGATGGCGAGTCTTGTGATCTTCGCGATGTCGGGGGACCGGGGCGGTGGCGATGGGCGATGAGGTTGGGCCTTTTCCCCGTGGTCGGAGGATATGGGGATAGCATCCTTCCTGTTGCGCGCATCCCTCCGTCTTCGTTCTGATGAACCCGTCTAGGACCCAACATCAAGAGGAGATCTGTCCCTTTGCGGTTTATACTGACTAGACCGGCAAAGCGCTGGGTCGGACTCGAGCCTCTGAGAGGTGGCCTTTTCCTGCTGCTTCACCGCCTTGGCCACTAGGTCGTAGACCTGTTCCACTGCCTCGGGCGATCTATCCTGCTCTAGAAGGGTCTTAGCGACGGCGAGGTTAAGGAGTAGGGTGGGCATCACCTGCTTGCCTTCACTGTCAATGTATGGTTTGGCTTGTGCCGGCTTCGAGGGAGCCCATCCTAGGTTGCGCCGTACACCAGGATCGTTGATGACGCGAGCCAGAGTTTTCTTAGCCTTCTGCTGCTACAACAAAGTCTTGTACTCGGCCTTCATTGCTCTAGCCTTCTCTATAGATTTCTGCGTGTTGACCAGATCTCGATCTAGCTTGGCGCCTTGCTCCGCGATGGCCTACGCTTCCTCCAGCAGCTTCTGGCGCTTCTCGTCAAGCTAGGTCACGTTCCGGATATGAGCAACGGTCAGTGGCTCGATGAGGAGATTGTCGTACATCACTCTATCAGCTGGAGTAACTTGGGCTGCTGCAGACGTGGATGCTGGAGGCGGCAAGTTTGCGTGTTGTTGTTGCTCGGGCCGGTACCGAGTTCCTGCGGCTGCTGCACTGGATTAGGTGGAGGAGGCATGACCTTTGCGCGATCAACGTCAGCAGCAATAAGTGGGCCCTTCCCCTTTTCCAGTGCTGTAGGCGGAGCTGGTCCAGGTTGATCTTCATCCATCGCTGTCCCAATGGTGACGAACACCCCTCGAGACGTGACGGTGTTGTTGGCTTGCTCGTCACGCGAGTACTCCTCCATCTCCTGAAGCGGAGTCTAGATCTTCAGGACTGAAGTCTATCTCCTCAGAATCTGCACTGAAGTCAGCATAAAGCGCGTCAATGACAGAGTCGGAGGGTGCCAGGACTTCCTCGATGACGGGCGGCGGAGGTGCAACGGCCGCGATGATGACTGGAGGTGGTGGTGCCGCTGCGGCGATGACGGCCGGAGGAGGTGGTGGCGGTGGCTGAATCGGAGGTTCTCCGTCGATGAGTGCGAGTGCTTTCTGGGCCTCCGCGCCAGCCTCCGCGTAGTTGTTGACGGTGCTCACCATCTGTTCGAGGGTAAGGCGTCCTGTTGCCTGCTGCCGTCTTAGAGAATGCCGGAGGAGCGTGCCACGGTCCAGTCCTTCCACGAAGTGATACAAAGCGTTATCATCGGGGTAGTGGGCCAGATCGGCTCGTATACGGAGCCACCAGGCCAGGTAATCGCGGGGGTTTTCGCCTTCTCTCTGAACGCATCGCGCCAGATCGAAGATGGTAACCAAGCCAACGAACTTGTATCTCTGCTTTCCAGACGCATGGGCGAAGCCGGTGGATTTGCAGTGATCTTCCACCTTTATATCCTGCATAGGGGCGGTTTGGGTGGGCCTTGAATTTTTCCGATCTTTGTCGGCAAACTCCGAAGTGAGATCCGACTTCGATCCTTCCGCGAACGTGTCCTGCCCGTAGGCGGTCCGTGCGGGCCTTGATGCTCCTCCGACTCCCAAGGGACTAATGCCCGAGTCGGTTTCACCGATGAAGAGGTGGATGTCTCCGATAGGAACGATCGAACACCGCGTAGGGTTCGTCTTTGCCGAGATCCAGAGCTTGTCAGGAGGGACGATCAGAACGTTTCCGGAGAAGAGAACACGACCGATGGCTACGGTTTTGCCGATTCCCGCGAAGATCTTGGTCCTCGCCCGCTGAAGAGCCTAAAGCGCCTCTTGCTCCACGGTGGGCACCAACTGTCGTGGTATTGCCGACGAGTACGCCATGGAGGGGTCCTCACAGTGCGTGTTTAGAGACATGGGGGAAGGCGGACGGTTGACGGGTACGAGGTAACACAGCTTACCCAGGTTCAGATCCCACGACGGTGGCAGAATCTTACTCCTGCTATAAATCACTATAAGGACAATACACCGAGTTACAGGGATTGGTTCGCTGTGCGAGGTTGTATGAATTGATACTAAGTTGTCCCCTAAAGGCTCTCATAGGCCCGACTTATATAGTCGCCAAGTCCTAGGGTTACATAGAAAAGTCCTAGCCGGACAGGTTACAGAGTCCTACACCATCTATTACTAGTCTTGTGTATCTTGCACTCCAAGGCTCAGGATACGTCGGTGACTCGAACCGTAGCCTTCCTTTATCCGGCATGGGCCTCCCTTCTGGATCCATCTAACTAGGCCGTCCAGCAGGCCATAGGCCATGCTACCAACTGTGGGCCACCCGGGTTATTCGGATAAGTGACATGCTATGAGGATACCCATATAGCATATCCCCAACAGTAGCTAAAGCTCAAGGAGTTTTAGTTGAACTTGTCACTCTCTCAAGCAAATTAGAGTCCAACCAGAATGAGTTTTCAAAGGAGATCGAACTAGAAAAGTATGTTTTGTCTGAAATGCAGCTTGGTGTTCAATCTCGTGAGGATGCTATCAAGGCTGCTGCCAAAGAGTTGTCCTCCATTGGAGAACATAGTGAAAAACAGGCAGCCTTAGTAGAAGCTTTGAAGGTACAGCTAGCGGAGGATTCTTCCGTTTTATTGAAGCTAAAAGAGGATGAGGAACAACTTCAGAAAGCTCACTCTACTCATGAATCAGAACTGGAGGAACATAAAGAAAAGCTTCGGAATTTTGATGCCGGTAATACTCAAAAGCTCACTGAATATGAGCAGCAGACTACAACTTTAAAGCTTGAAACGGATCGGCTCATTGGTAATCTGCAAAAGTGGCGCTTGGATTGTTTTTAACGGGACTAGTATTTTACATTTCAGCTACTTAGTCTTAGATTATTGGCACAGTTTGTTAAGCCAAGCTTGGTTTAGTCGGATTTTCTTGGATGTTTGATAAGTACTTTTGTATTGTCCGTGTATCACTGGACTAGCTATTAATTTCTTTCACCCTTCAGTTTATTAGCGTCTCCAATCCTCTCGTTGGGAGCTCTTTCATACACTGTTTCATTCACCGGCCATTTCTTTTTGGTGCATGACGTGGTTGTAACATATATCCCTAAGGAGCTCTAAGCTCCCTAGGATTGGTGAGCTCAGGTTGCTCCAAGTGTGTCACCCACTTTCCGTCATTTGGATCCGGTAGGTGTCCCAATTCCACCCAATTTCGTTTGAGTCGGTTATCCAAAGAAAAATCATATCACACTGCTCTTCCTGGCGCTATGTCGGTTCGGCCCGACTATTTGTTCAGCGTCTCCCTCGCATCAGTACTCCAGCCGCCACCACTTCCTCAGGTTCCTCTCCTCTCCTCTACCGCCTTCCCATCTCCCCTTCACCACCACGGACACCTCCTCACCCTCCACAGTCCCTAGAACGACGACGAAGAAGATCCGAGAGGGGAGAGCCTGAATGGAGCTTCCGCGCTTGCCTCAGTGGTCCATATTTCACCAAGGCCTCTGGTCGTGTGTCGCCACCATCACCTCTGGAGAGGAATTTGCTAGAGAGGCATCCTTAGCTATGCGGTTTTCGTCGACGGTCGGTGAGTACTTTCGCTTCAGATCTGTGCTATGTTAGCAATAATCTTGCCTCTAGTCTGGTCCAGTTAGTTGTTTGAGTCTTAGTAAAAGTAGGTTCCAGGTTTGAGTAGGTAAAATCGTTTTGGACTAGTACTTGGTCATCGTGGTAGGCAGGTTTGAGTTAGTTTAGGAAAGTGTCCATCGAGTCTGGTTTGAAGTCAGTCTAGCTTAGAGTCCGATATGGTTTGGTGTTCTCCGGTCGTGCGTGTATATATACACGAGGTCCTGCGTGAGTTTTTGTAACATCGTGTGAAGTTGAGAAGCAAATAAAGAAAAGAACGGGTACGACATGTGCCCTTGGCCATAAGATTTTTTCGAGCGTGTTTGTTTGTCTAGTTTGATGTAGTCGATCTGTGGGCAAATTCCAACAATTGGTATCAGAGCGAGGTCGGAGATTTGAAGCCACGCTTGCCCCGGGGAGGCGACCCTACTAGCGCCTCGGGGCGGGCAACCTGGTGGAGGCGGTGAGCATGCCGTCATCGGTGAGGCGGCGGGCGGTCGTCGCTAGGAGGAGCGACAAGGAGGAAGATAGCGGGCGAGGCGTCGTCGGTAAAGTGGTGGATGGGGATGATCGTTGATGAGTGCGGTAGTACCGGGGTACGGTGCTGAAGAATCTTGTCAAGATCATCGTCCGGGAGAGTATGAGTGAGTCTCAAGGAGTCAAGTGTGTGCAAGGTAGCACGTCCGGTCGGTGTTGTCCGTTAGTCGTCGTTGTGTCCAAGTGCTCGTCTCTGTGAGGATCCGTTGCAGTTGAAGCGTGTCACGTCGTGTTGCTGTCTGGTGCTAGATGCGACCAAGGGTCTCGACGGGGAGGATGAAGCTCAAGCGTATAGTGGGACGAGGACCAGTGAAGGGGAGTCTCTTTAATGAGGACCTGTCTCTACATGGGACGATGTGGTGATCGTCGTTGGCATGTATGCGTTAGGGGTGGACGATGGTGTCTGTCTGGCAGCGTGACTGGGAGTCTGGATCATACGTTGAGTTGAGTCAAGATGTCGTGAAGCTGCAAGGAGTCAAGATCAGGGGGAGCGCGAGGAGACGGAAAGTCAAGATTAGGGGGAGATTGTTAGCAATAATCTTGCCTCTAGTCTGGTCCAGTTAGTTGTTTGAGTCTTAGTAAAAGTAGGTTCCAGGTTTGAGTAGGTAAAATCATTTTGGACTAGTACTTGGTCATCGTGGTAGGCAGGTTTGAGTTAGTTTAGGAAAGTGTCCATCGAGTCTGGTTTGAAGTCAGTCTAGCTTAGAGTCCGATATGGTTTGGTGTTCTCCGGTCGTGCGTGTATATATACACGAGGTCCTGCGTGAGTTTTTGTAACATCGTGTGAAGTTGAGAAGCAAATAAAGAAAAGAACGGGTATGACATGTGCCCTTGGCCATAAGATTTTTTCGAGCGTGTTTGTTTGTCTAGTTTGATGTAGTCGATCTGTGGGCAACATGCTAGCTCTCAATTTCTCCAAGGTTTGGCCGTAGCGGCCGGTTTGTTCTTGGTAGTTCGGGCGGGAGGTTAAGGGGTGTATGTTGGCTAGATGTAGGATGAACTTGGGATGGAGACTGATGTCAAGCTAGAAATTGTTGTCTTCAAAAAGCTAGAGAAGTATTCCCCTGCAGATGAGGCTAAGGCGGAAGACCAGCCACAAACGGCAGGCACTCTATCCGCAACATCCCGGAGGAGCGCAACAAGGTGTGGGGACGCTCATGCGCGGTCCAATGCTGTGGTACCTACTATAGTGATCATTTCAGAATATTACAATCTAAAGCACGGCAGCGTCTGAAGATAAATCTGTGGATGAATCCATCTTCCTAGCCATTTGGTCAGTAGGTATGACTTATAAGCAGAGCAAGAGATTAATGCATTCCTATAGAAAGAATACAAGTATTACTAGATAGCTAGCTAAATGTGCACAGAATTAGATCCCTCGACCTTCTTTTGTCTTAGTTTTAAATTTCTCTCAAAAATTAGTCTAAATTCTGTCATTGCATTGCAGAATTGGCTAAGCTATTTTTTATTTTCCTACGTATCCTTCTCCTAACAATTTTTTTTACTTTGATGCAACTGTGTTATGCTATATTAACATACCACATGTTCTAAAAAAAGCATTGCTATTGGAAATTCAGAGAAACATAACCAGTCCTGTCTTGACCGGTTCTTTCTTTTTGGTTCAGCCTTCATGCATAGTTACATGGTTTGATTTGAACTCGTCTGCCATTTCAGGTTCTGCAATGAGATGGATGGTTGTCTTGAGTCGGTGCTCTGTGAATCATTTGAATAATGCAACGCCACGAACAACAGGCGGGAGGTGCCATTACACAAGGGTTCCCATAAGGTGAAGCTGCAGCGAATTGCAAGTTTTGTTGACTTCTATTTTTTCCTGTCAAGCTTGGAATACCTTCATGTCCTGATCATCTAAAAAACTATCCTAGCTGGACGCACCCCTGAAATTGCTTATCATTGGTTACTTTATTTCAGTGGATTACTATTAGTTATTTTCTAAACTTTATGCTTTTTTTTAATCCCCATATATTCCGATGGAAGATTGAGCCTTTTTACTATAGATAGAATATGCTCTTATCTGAATCCTTCTGGACCTAAAAAAATATCTAGACTTTGAAAGTTTGATTCATGAGTAACTGAAGGACTGGAAGATATTCTCATTGTTGGTCATTATAGATTACCTTTGTTAGATTAACAAGGAAGTGGGTTACACTTCTATGGGAGTTGCTAGATGACTCTCCAGTCACAAGGTTATTTGTCCTTTCACACTGCTTTCAGAAATGAAAATAAGTGGACCACTTGATGAGATAACAAATGGTTTCGTGATACTTTGCTTTATCATGGATACTTCCTACAGCTGTTTTTATTAATGTTTATTTCGCATTGAACTAAATGCTTAATTTAATTCAACAATAGTGGTCCTTCTAATAGTTTGCAGCCATCTCTTGCGAAGAACATGATATTTCTCTATCCTTTTCATCCCATGATTTCCTAAGCATTAAAATAATATAGTTTCTAGACCGTTGTGAGAATATTCTGTTGAATACTACAGTTTTACCTGAAGTATGATTCAGGTTCTAATGTTTGTTTTCTGAATTGGAAAAAAAATCCAAAGGCAAAACTATATGTATTTGCACTATTTGTATCTACAAATTATTCATTTCTGTATCTACCTACTTTGAGTTTTCCTTGGTTATTATTGCCTTCTTTATGTACTGCATATTTTCCAACCTTCGGCCTTACTAATAATAACACTTTAGTTGTACTTTGATCACCACTGAGCAAATTAGGATTGTAGGTATTAACAACACTTCATGAGGTGCTTTAGTAAAAAATGTCTGCACAAACTTAATTTTGAATTATATTGCAACTTAGTTGTCAGCTTTAGTTCGCACTGTTATATGTACTCTACAATATTGAGTTGTTTCTCTTGGGGTCGGGATTCTCCAGAACTATGTATAATAAAATGAAAAACAACCGGTGTCTAAAATTTTCAAATCTATATCTTTAGGATTATATTCTCGATCTTTTTTTTGGCTAAAGTAAGAACTATGATGAACAACTAGAACTTTTATTATCAACTCCTTATTTAGTGTTATGGACAAATGGGTAGAATTATACTCCCTCCGCTTGCCTAAACCGACGACAATTAACGAGCGAGTATTATAGTTCATGTGCTAATATCTTTGGTAACTTCACATTAGTAATTATTTAGAGATTATAAGGAATTTCGTGTTATTTTTGTGTGTAGGAAGTTGGTTGAGTCTGTAATCACATAAATAAACGGGACGTATCAATTGTATTCAGTATGGGAAGTTGGCTTGCTCTAGACACAGTTATGGATTCATAACCAATGAATCGCCAGGGTTAATCCAGAATAGATTAGGCAGCCATATACTAATTATGCATATCTCTTGACAGAGTAACCGAAGCATGAAACCGCACAGACTTTTTGTCCAGAGAAATATTTTTTTTTTATTATCGGTATCCTACAGTTACCTCTTTTCTGCCACGGAGAACTTTTATTTGTTATCTGAATTTTGCAGCGGGTGTTTTATTTGATAAGTTGAGAAGATTCATGTGTAATGAGATATTTCACTTCATTGTGCATGTATAATGAGGTATTTCGCTTAATTGTGCTAGGACTTAGCCGATCAGTGGTTTGGGATGAATGTACTTCACAATTGGCATGGAATTTGGGGCCAAGGAGTATAATATGAACTGATTTCTATCAGGATATTTGAAACGAATTTTGGCATGCTACATTATCCACGGTTTTGTAAAAACATTCTTCCCATCTTCCAAATTTTGTGACTTTCTCCACCAATGAGCATGTACTGAGTTTGGATCTCATGAGATCGCTCTTATTATATGTGAATTATTACTCTTTGCATAAAATAAATAGTACATTAGTTTTTTAATATTTTTTGCTTAAAAGTTTTTGAAGGACTCGAGTGTCTTGAGGAACGATATAATCTTTGATACTTCGCTAATTTAGGAGCGAAAAATGTTACTACATATTTTTGTTCTGTCTGTGGCAGTGGAGTTTTTGGTGGACCCTTTTTCCTAGGGTTTCGAATGCTCCTTATGCACGCATCACGATCCTGAATGCCTTGCTCATGTCAATGGTTGTCCTGGATCTTTTTTCATACTATTACTCCATATTTTTGTTCTGTCTTATTAGTTGAGAAGTAATATGCAGAACATGGAAACACAAGGAAGAAAAAAAGAAAACGCTAGCGATAAAAAACGGCGCAGCGGAGCGCGCAAGGTCCTTCTAGTATACTTGTTAAGCCGGGTAATTTTAAGCTACAAAATATACAGTACGTATACACAGTACTATATACGACAATGATATAGAAATCTGTGGAGCTCGCCTTCTTTAGTACTGCCGTTCATACGGGCAAATTTATGAGAGAATTTTTTTCTATGCACCTTGGTCTATACTCGTAAGAAAGATGGAGTATTTTTTTATGTGTCCCAGTTTATACTCGTGAATGCATGGAGTATTTTTTTAATATATATATTTTTATATACGTCTCAGTTTATACTCGTGAAGGCACGAAGTAGTTTTCTTAATATATATATTTTTATGTACGTCTCAGTTTATACTCGTGAAGGCATGGAGTATATTTATTTTTTATTTACTCAAGCATAGTAACGTTTAAGGAATTTTCCATTTACCATCGCTGGCGATATTTTCCATCCGACGAGATATATTTTTATGCTGGCGATTCATCGATCTCACCAAACATAAGAAGAGGCCTGTTGTGTTTTTGAGTCTAACAGTCTGTCCTCATCACTAAATGTAATATTTAATACATCATTTGGTTTAATTTCGGTCTGTGAAACTTCCACTCGATAATCTTCCGGAAATGATAATGCAGTGACCAAGGCTTTGCGCAGATCAGAAAAAAGAGACAAAGCATCATACACAGAAAGCATAGCTGGTATTTTCTTCAAGTGCGAGATTACATCATATTTGACCGTCGCCTTAATAGAAGGGTCAGTCCTCTCATTCGCAACTACATCTTTGTTCCTAGGCTCCTTTCTAGGTGGAGGATGTGGGTCTGCTAGCTTGCGGCCTGATCTAAGATGGACTTGATCCACTTCAGGCGCCTCTTCATCTTCAGGGAAGTGAAGAGACTCGCTATCATCCTCAAAAACATCAATGGCCAAAACATCAAATTCTTGGGGGAGTCTTTTTAGACGTTTTGCCAAGCTCTCCGATATTCCTGGCCTGGAGCGTGGAACATTGGTTTCTTTCTTCACTTGGTGGTGGACGATGAGCCCACGTCGCTCTCGCCCTCGATCTTGAGATCCTCGGGGCTCATTGGAGTATAGTCCTCGGGGCTCGACGGAGTATAGTCCTCGGGGCTCGACGACATGTAATCCTTCTCCTCTTTGGAGATTGCCTCTTTCGAGCTGACATTTGCAGCGCCCTCCATATCCGAAGTGCGGTTCAGCTCCTGACATTATCATAGGATTAAATTGGCCATCTGATATCAACATATTTTTATTATGAGTTGGTCTTATGTTTGAAGAGGCACAACTCACCACGTCATCTTGGAGGGTAGCCACATTTGCTGCAGCAACTTTCTTTCCCTTCTTTAAACTTGTAAGGAGGTCTGCATCAACAGTCCCTTCATCTATAATTTTCTGAATTATGTTCTTCACTACAAAGCAGCCCTTGAGCGTATGACCCAAGATGCGATGGTAGCGGCAAAAGTTTGGATCGTTGAACTTGTTAGCTTCTTCTGGTCTTTTTGGATTTGGCAGCTCAATAAGTTTCAACTGGAGTAGACCGGCAAACAAGTCAACAATTTCTTCAATGGGGAAGGAATATTCTCTATTTTGGCGCTCAAAGAGGGTTGGTATTCTTTGGGCCGGAGCACCAACCCGCTCTGCATCTCTCGAGGCGGGTGCCCCAGAATGCAATTGTGGCCTCGTCGTGGTTGTCTCCATGACTTGCGTTGGCCTTGGCTTGGCGGACAACTTATCGCGCTGACCGCTCTTGTCAACCGGCTAATATACCGTCTTTGTACGACGTGCTATAAGCTGATTATAATTCTCAATATCTGTGGCTTTTGAGGCCAACTCTTCAAAAGTAATAGGCCACACGCCTTGCAAATAAACATCCATATCAGGCAGCAGATTGTTCATGCACATACGCACCGCTTCTGTTTCAGTGATCAGTTGCAGACAGTGAAGGCTTAAGTTTCTCCATCTGTTAATAAAGTCTGCGGCCTTCTCATTCACCCCTTGCTCGGTTTGAGTTAGCTCGGTGATTCCGACAGTCCTCTGAGTGCTGTAAAAGCGCTCGATAAAAGCGTCTTGCATTTGTTCCCATGTCTTTATTGAACTTGGTGGAAACTTGCTATACCAAGTGAAAGCAGGACCTGATAAATTTTGCACGAATTGGCGGAGAATAAGTGCACCATTTTGAGCAGTATCTTGACAAGCCGCCAAAAAGTGAGCTATGTGTTCATGTGGAGATCCGCCCCCACTGAATTTGCTGAACTGCGGCTCCCAATAATTTTCCGGGAATGGAATGAGGTCAACATCCGGCGGGTACGGCTTGACATACCCTGGCCGCATGGAGTAATGTGTCTACATGTATTGGGCCTTGACTCCCTCTACGATCATCTTTTGAATAGCGTCGAGGTTAATTCCCAGGCCTCCTTGATTATTGTTCCGGCTACTCGAAGCATTCCTCTCAGCTTCAACATTTGTATTACTTGCCACACGATTGCGCAAAGCAACCAACTCATCTTCTTTCTGTTGGAGTGCGGCCGTGAGCTATGCTAGTTGTTCTTCAACAGAACGACCCGTATTTGCCGTGAGGGATCTACTCCACACGGGTCGTATCGACATCATATTGTTGTCCTTCATGATATTTTAGATCGTTTTCAGACTCGGGCTGTGAACCTTCACACAAAGGATTATGAGACTCTGCATGGTTTGAATCATTCTCCTCATTACTCGAATCTATTTGACTGCGAGTCACGGGACAATGACCAGGTACAACATTTTTCTTGGTCTTTTTTCTCTTGAAGTGAATAGACGTCGATGACGTTTCACTATTGCTTTCTGCGGTCTCGATGATGCCGATCGGTAATGAGTTGAAGACTTCAAATGAATTCTTGGAAGCTCTCTTGCGAGATGGCCACGGAGTAAGAACCGTGGGAGCCTTCTTTAGTGTATTTTCTAATTCCTTGCTCATACGGATTCCACTATCTTGATTTGCCGATGGATGATTTCTGCCCTCTACCCTAATGTATCCAGAGTCAGTAGGTATGGCCATCTCTCTTCTCTTAAGGGCAGCACATCTTGCACTCGCACGTCCTTCTTGGGTGACATACTCTCTTCTCTTGGGTTCTTCATTTACAAACTCTTCATACTCTTGCCATTTGGAAAGAGCATGTGCTCGGCGCATGATATCGCCACCAACATCATCGGCGAACATGGAGTGGTCGGGTAACATATCATTCAAGGTTTGACATATATTTCGTGTCATCATTGTGTAAAAGTCAGTATGAGGCCTTCCGCGGATTCTTGCATTTGCATTCCCATCCCTATTTCGGATGGGGTAGGCAAGTTGCTTTCGCTGACGCCTTGCTTGATTGGACTCGATCGGTTCCGGAAGATCGACCCACGCTTGACGAGCCCTCTGCCGGTGGCGACGGTGATGGACCAGGTCAAATGAACCCTCACGTGATGGCCGTGGCATTGGTACTGATGATGACAAATGGTCTGAAATTGTGGCTGTTGGATCAACATGACCTGTTCTAATATCATCTGGACTGAGACAAACTCCCCGCCACATGAGCGGGCGTTTTTTACTCGGCTCAGTGTACGTGGGGAAGAACTCAGGTGCATCAATACGAAGTTGACCAAGTGGTCGAGGGGATTTAGCCTCTTCCACCATCACCGATTTCCCTTTCTCCTCCGCGGAAGCTTTACGAGCTGCTCCCGGCAAGTTTGAAGTAGGTTTGTATGAGCGTTCTTCGGATGATTCATGGAGAATCTTGCTCGGTGCGCCTACCTTCAGTTTGGAAGGAGTGAGCGGCATGGCGATCTTGGTCGACGTGGTCGATGAAGATGGTTCACGTCTTGTTGGAGTGGCCGGCACCAAAACAGACCGTGCCGGTGAAGCTATCTTTAGTGAAGCTGCTGTTTTTGCAAGAACAGACCACTCACGTGTGTCTTGGAACCACATCGGTGCCTCTTGGCTTGCAAGCTTGGCATATGCTGCCATTTCAAAGCCAGGAGAAACCGAGTTGGAGGAACAGTCCTTGTGCACACTCACGTTTGGCTCACGTGCGGAAGCTCTTGATGCTCTTGCTGCAGCACGCATCCTTCTCTTGGCAGACTTGGACATCATAGGAACAAATCCATCTTTAGGTGCCGATGACACTTCGTTTTCTTTCTTTGATTCAGCTCGTGATGCAGTTGTAGTCTTCCAGCTCTTACTTGCCTCAGTCACAAGATGACCGTATGGCACATCCAGCCACAGGTCACCGAAACGGAGAGTCACGAACTGCTGAACTTGTGCCTCCATACCTTCATATAAAATCAAGAAAACCACATATTAGTTTTCTTGCTTTTTTTACCAATTTATTATGCCAAGTATGATATATGCATTTCATGAAGTCATATGATGCAATCCTATGTTGGAATTCGAAGATGAGGGGAGAAATATGTCCCACCGAGCGTGCCAGAATCTGATGACGGGAAAATGGGGCGACGAAAATACTCGCGTCCGTGTCATAGAGACATATTGAATATGAATTTAAATATGCGCGTATGTAAATGATAAATATCAAAGATTGCGGTTCATACTTACGAAACTCATACATTTATATAAAAATTTCGTTAATTACATCTCCGAAGAGAAAACCCCTGGTTAAGAATTCCAATATTTTTAATACATAGGATTACATCAACATGACTATTACAAACATGAAATAAAACTAAGAAGTCCTCCTTGTTGTCGTTGACGACGGCATACTCAGGGGAGTATTTAATCTTCTTCGCCTTGTCTCTGAAATTTGTATGGTTTATTTGACATAAATGACATCTCAATATAGTCATATTTTATTTCATTTCACCCGTACTAAATTTGCTAGTACGAATATCTATATTGGTATCTTAATATGCGCGGTTAATTAACCAATATGTATTTTTTTATCATGTCATATACGATTTGTCATCTTTACTTGTAGATAAAATGTTTTTCTACAAGTTAATTAACCGGCCCAGAAGACCCCTTTCACTATCGCACATAGTATGTATTATAGGATCATGGATGTGATTTTCTTACACGTACGCACCAGGTTTGATCAATGCATGTTTTATCACTAACGATAGCAGCATGTGCGTTATACGTTTAGACCAAGCGACATGCAAATGAGCATTTTGTATCATGTTTTTTACTTGCACTAGTATCACCGTACAAGAAGTGTGCATATGTATGATTTTAAAAGTCTATATGATATATGAGGGCTTTAGTGTAGTTTAGAACATAGTTTATATTTTCAACATTTTATGACTCATATCATGGAATTCCGATGAGAACCCATGCGTCGAAGGCCGAACATAATTCTATCATTTTGCGACTCATATCATGGAATTCAGGCGAGAACCCATGCATAGAGCGTGATGTATAAGTTTGTAATTTTATGACTCATATCATAGAATTCTGGAAGGAACTCATGTGTAGAGTTTTAATTTATTTTAAGATTTTCTAAGGCTATTGTCATGGAATTCACAATAGAATTCATATGAAATCCATGTGTAGAGCATAAATCATGATTTTGGCACATTTTAGGTATTTACCCAACATTATAATTGTAGAGATTTTTACTTGACCACCTTGACTCGTATCCATTTTATAGAGGACCGAAATCAAGAGGACTATGACACGCACATAGTAAAAATTATGCTAGTGTCCTTGATCCGAACCAAATGGCCGAAACGAACGACATGATTTTATGAGGAAGATGAGTATATTCCTTGATCCGAACCAAAGGGCCGAAACGTAGGACATGATTTTATGAGGAAGATGAATATATTCCATGATCCGAACCAAGGGCCGGAACGAAGGATATGACCTCATGATGAAAATTTAATATTCCTTGATCCGAACCAAAGTCCGGAATGAAGGATATGAGTAAAGATATTCATTGATCCGAACCAAACGGCCGAAATGAAGGACATGACTTTATGATGAAAATATAGTAGTTCTTTATCCGAACCAAATGGCCGAAACGAAGAACATGATTTCATGAAGAAGATGGATATATGGCATAGAAAAGAGGAGGAAGCTCCTTGATTCGAACCAAACGGCCGAACCTAAGGGCTAGAAAATGGCATTGCTTCCTACCTTCTCACCTCCTTGGAACTCTTCCTTGCTTCGTTTCTTCTCAATCTCTCACGGTGTGTATAGACTCACCGGAGAGGAGAGTAATCAGCAGCAACTGGGTGCGTATGGGAATGGTGGAATGGCAGAGCGATTGAAAAAAAATGATGAGCGGGGTATGTGTCTGCGCGAGCAAAATGGAAATGGCGATGGATAATGATGGGCGATCCTATTTATAGAGACTGGCACTAGAGGAAAAAGGGCTATCCGTTCGCGACCCCTCGGAGCATTAGTCCCGGTTGCGCCACCAACCGAGACTAATGCTGGCACGCGTCTTGCTGAGCGGCACGGGCCAGGGGCATTGC
This sequence comes from Avena longiglumis, assembly GCA_030063025.1. NCBI lineage: Eukaryota > Viridiplantae > Streptophyta > Magnoliopsida > Poales > Poaceae > Avena > Avena longiglumis. The sequence continues at coordinate 115,173,929 of CP125975.1, forward strand.
GCCCGTTCGTAGGGGCATGCGTCGATTGGAGCCACCAACCGACTAAAGGTTTGGCCACAGCCACGTGGCGTACGCACCTTTAGTCCCTGCTTGGCTCCAACCGACTAAAGACCCTGCCTCTATAAATGCGCCCAGCCCCTCTGCCTCCACTCTGTTTTTTTGAATGGTGGAAGGTGTGAGGGGGTGTGTGCTAGTTTTTTCTCATGCATGCATTGAAGGTGTTTGATGAAATGTTTGAGTGAATAATTCCGTTGAATTTCTCATAGAACAAAAATATAGAAGGTGTCCGATACGCACTTGAGCTTTCTCCTCTTTATTTTCCTCGATCGAGGTTAGCAATCTTATCTTTTCTAGGTCATTGATACAATTCATGTGTCGGTGTGAATTGGTTATTTCACTATTTATGATGTCCTGTTTTTTTATAAACTTACTTATATGATGCAGATGAACGGTCGGGAATGGATGTACGGTGACCGGTGCGTAGCCAGGTATATCAAAGGCGTGGATAAATTTATCGATGTGGCTACGGCAAACAAAGAGAATGGATTTATACGTTGTCCATGTGTTCAATGTCGGAACAACAAGGAGTACTCTTCCTCGAAAATCATTCGCGGCCACCTGATTATGAAAGGTTTCATGCCCAACTATAATTGCTGGACCAAGCACGGGGAAAGAGGGGTTATGATGGAAGATGGTGAAGAAGAAGATGATGATAACAACTATCATCATATGTTTCTGAATCTGATCATCTTGCCGCAATGGAAGACAATGGAGAGGAAAGAGGTGAAGAACGGGCATCGATGAGCCGCTGATGAACTTGGTAGGGTCATTTCGATGCAAAGCGAGACCGTGAAATGTAAAATGAGAAGTTGAAGTTAGAGGGCATGTTAGAAGATCACAAGAAATTGTTGTACCCAAATTGTGAAGATGGCAGCACAAAGCTCGGTACCACACTGGAATTGTTGCGATGGAAGGCAGAGTGTGGTCTAACTGACTCCTCATTTGAAAAGATGCTGAAAATAATGAAGCCGAAGTTTCCAAAACATAACGAACTTCCCGAGAGTACCTACGAAGCAAAGAAGACTCTCTGTCCTCTGGGATTAGATGTGCAAAAGATACATGCATACATTAATGACTGCATCCTCTACCGCGGTAAGGAGTATGAGAATTTAGATAAATGCCCAGTATGCAACGCGTTGCGGTATAATATCAGACGAGATGACCCTGGTGATGTTGAGGGAGAGCCCCTCCGGAAGAGGGTTCCTTCTAAGGTTATGTGGTATGCTCCTATAATACCAAGGTTGAAACGCATGTTCAGAAACAAAGAGCATGCCAGGTTGTTGCGATGGCACAAAGAAGACCGTAAGAAAGACGGGAAGTTGAGACACCCTGCTGATGGGTCACAGTGGAGAAAAATCGAGAGAGACTTCCCAGACTTTGCAGGTGACGCAAGGAACTTATGGTTTAGTCTAAGTACGGATGGCATGAATCCTTTTGGGGAGCAGAGCTGCAGTCACAGCACCTGTCCCGTGACTCTATGTATCTACAACCTGCCTCCTTGGTTGTGCATGAAGCGTAAGTTCATTATGATGCCAGTGCTCATCCAAGGCCCGAAGCAACCGGGCAACGACATTGATGTGTATCTTAGGCCATTAGTTGAAGAACTCTTACAGTTGTGGGGCAAACCAGGTGTACGTGAGTGGGATGAGAACAAACAGGAGCCATTTAATCTACGAGGGTTGTTATTCGTAACCATCAATGATTGGCCTGCTCTTAGTAACCTTTCAGGACAGACAAACAAAGGATATAAGGCATGCACCCACTGTTTAGATAAGACCGAAGGTACATATTTGCATAAATGCAAGAAGGTTGTGTACCTGGAGAATCGACGATTTCTTCCGACCAATCATCCCGTAAGAAAGAAAGGCAAGCATTTCAAAGGTGAGGCAGATCACCGAAGAAGCTGAACTCCTGCTGGTGATGATGTATTTGGTATGGTCAAGGACATAGAAGTAATCTTTGGAAAGGGCCCGCGGTCAATCAGTTCGAACGACGCCGCTACAGGACACGCACCCATGTGGAAGAAGAAATCTATATTTTGGGAGCTGCCATATTGGAAAGTCCTGCGTGTCCGCTTCAATCGGCGTGATGCACGTGACGAAGAATCTCTGCGTGAACCTGCTAGGATTCCTAGGCGTGTATGGGAAGACAAAAGATACACCAAGCACGGAGGACCAACAAATTATGAAAGACCCAAAGAACATGCATACAGATAACAAAGGCGGATAAAGGGCGTCACTTAAGTCGTGCCAGCTATGCTCTTACCAAAGCGAGAAGGAAATCTTTTTGAAGTCCTTTACAGATCAAGGTGCCGGGCTTCTCATCTAATATAAAGGGATAATAAATATGGCAGAAAAAGTTCCAAAACCTGAAGTCTCATGATCACACGTGATTATGACGCAGATTGCTTCCGATTGCATTAAGGGGCTTCTACCGGAAAATGTTCGAGTACCCATTGTGAAGCTATGTGCATTCCTCAATGCAATATCTCAGAAGGTAATCAATCCAGATATTCTGCCAAGGTTCTGAAGGATGTGGTACAATGTCTTGTTAGTTTTGAATTGGTGTTCCCACCATCCTTCTTCAATATTATGACGCATCTCTGGTTCATCTAGTGGAAGATATTGCCATTCTCGGTCCGGTATTTCTGCACAATATGTTCCCTTTGAGAGGTTCATGGGAGTCTTAAAGAAATATGTTCATAACCGTAGACTGAAGGAAGCATCTCCAAGGGATATGGAGCAGAGGAGGTCATTGAGTTTTGTGTTGACTTTATTCGACCTTAAGCCGAATGGTGTTTCGACTCATGGCATGAGGGAAGACTAAGTGGAAAAGGCACGCTGGGAAAGAAAGCAATGATATGTAGGGACGGGATTCTTTCACTAAAGCACACTATACGATTCTACATAATTCCACCTTGGCAGCTCCAGATATCGAGGAACACAAGAATATTGTACGCCCAAAACCCGGGAAGCCTCGAATCATGGATTACAGATGAACACATGAAGTCTTTCGGTGGTTGGATGCGGACACATCTCTTGAATGACACCACTGTTGGAGATCAGCTATACTTGTTGGCCGCGTCACCATCTTCTACTGTATTGAATTTCCAAGGGTACGAAATAAATGGGAATACATTCTACACGATCGCCCAATATAAAAAGAGCACCAACCAAAATAGTGGTGTCCGCTTTGATGCAATAGACGAGAATGGACAAAAGGACACATATTATGGTTACATAGAGGAGATATGGGAACTAGACTATGGAGTCTCTTTTAAGGTCCCTTTGTTTCGCTGCAAATGGGTCAACTTTGAATGGGGAGGGGTAAAGATAGATCAGTTGTATGGAATGACAACAATGGATCTCAACAATCTTGGTTATAGAGATGAACCATTCGTCCTAGCCAATGATGTGTCTCGGGTTTCTATGTGAAGGACATGTCCTCCGCATCAAAAAAAGAAAAATATGCAAACGAATACATCATATGATGAGCCAAAGCGTCACATAGTTCTTTCGGGAAAAGAAACATCGTGGGAATCGAGGACAAGATGCATATGTCGGGAAGATTATAATAAGTTTGATGAAATTCCGCCCTTCACAAAGGAAAACACCCAAGCATTCCGTTAAGTAAATAAGATGCTCCATGGTTACGTCTGAAGCGGTCATAAGGAATGACATATGCCAAGAAGTTCATGCTCATATTATGTAACTCTAGTTCATGTCTTTCGCGGTTTGTGGCTTGACCGAAGGATATCTTTCATGTTTGTGGCTTTTAGTCCCGTTTTGTAGTCTCGGTTTTAATATTAATAAATGTCTTGAGTGTTAGTCCCGTTTTGTGCACGGTGCCTCTATGACCAGTTTCTTGGAGAGAGGGCTCGTCGGCATCTCTCGAAAACTGGTGTAATCATAATCCCTCTCGAAAAAACCATCTGCAGCTTGTAACTTCACTAAGTAGATCATCGCCCTCGGGAGCTAAATTTTTCATATATTGGAGTGCCTCTATGACCAGCTTTCGGAGATGCCGGAGGACTGGCCCGGCTCAAGGCATCTCCACGAAACCGCAGTGGTGTCCCTGCTCTCGAAAACCATCTTGCAGCTTGTAACTTCACTAACTAGATCAATACGCCTCGGAGCTAACTAATTTCACATATTAGGGAGTGCCTCTATGACCAGTTTCTCGGAGATGCCGGAGGACTGGGCTCCATCGGCATCTCCCTGAAACTGGCCGTAGTGGTGTCCCTGCTCTCTAAAACCATCTTGGAGATGCCTCAAACTGGCTGGAGGACTGGACTCACAAGGATGCATATTTATAGTACAAGCAGCTCGGCATAATGTCGACACTCACGACATAATGTCGACACTCACCCCTATTATTAGTGCTGACTCATCTTTAGTCCTGGTTGGTGTCTCCAACCGGGACTAAAGGTTCATCTTTAGTCCCGGTTGGTGACACCATCCGGGACAAGGTACAAGCGACATAATGTCGACACTCACCCCTATTATTAGTGTTGCTCGCCCACTGCATAATCCCTTGATCGCGGTTGGTTTCTCCAACCGGTACTAAATATGAACCCTCTCTTTATATAGGCATTTCCTCTATTTATTAGGTAACACTTAAGACATTTATTAATATTAAAACCGGGACAAACCGGGACTAGCTAACACTGTGACTAAAGCCGCCTTTAGTCATAATCATGCCTAGTCCTATAGCACGCAGCTTGAGGTCTTCATCGTCGTCGTCATCATCGCCATCGCCACCGCCACTCCGGGATCCTCGGCCCATCCATGGCATATACCAGGGGCCATTCCAGCCTCGGATTCACGGCGGGTGGGAGAGGGTCTCTGGAAGATGCCGCCACCGCCGATGGGGAACTGTGGCGGGTGGACTCGTAACCGTGGCGAGGATGGTCTCCCACGATGTAGCGCATCACCGATGATAGTACGGTTCGCCCACCACAGACGACGGCCGGCTTCGTTGTGGTTCACCGGTGGCGGGCCATCACCCTCGTACCTGGCGAGCTCCCTTTCCCGCCTATTAGCGAAGAAGGCATTCCAGGTGTCGTAGTTGTCGGGATCCCACTGGGGATCCATCCGCTGCTCCGGCGTGAGCTCGTGGTAGAAGTGGTTTGTGATGGCCTCCTGGCGTGCGGAACCTTGAGGTACAGGAGGGACAGGAACCCCTCCAGCGCTCAGCATCCAGCCGGCGGGCGGCCGGTAGCCCGGCGGACAAGGGTAGTTGGAGGCGCACAGCGCCTCGGTCTCCTCGAGGGTCAGAATGGCCCAGTAGGCGTTGTCCATTGTCCTAAGAGAGGAAGGTGTGGATGTGTGGATAGCCATGACACGATCACCCTAAATATAGAGGGAAAGGGCGGGAAAACTTGGCGTGAAGCTTTGGGAAATGGCGGGAAATATCTTTAGTCCCGGTAAGTGACTACATCCGGGACTAAAAGCTCTAGTAGAAAGGAAAGGGCGGGAAAACTTGGCGGGAAGAGGTGGGAAATGGCGGAAAATATTTTTAGTCCTGGTTTGTGACTACATCCGGGACTAAATGTGTGCCGAACAATGATGTTCGAGGTTTCATGGCTTTCGGTCCAAATGACCGATGTTATGTGCTGAATCACGGCAGAGTTTGTGATGTTGTGCCCATATTATGCATGTGTGTGGACATTGGTATGGAGAACAATGTTGCAGGAGGAAGTTTTCCTTTTTGTCGCACGGAAAAGCCCTTTTCTATTTTCCGAGCGCAAAAAACGGGTCGTTTTGTGAAGTAACCACCAAAATGCCGTTTCAGAATGCTACCGTCCCATTTTCCTAGAATACCAGACCACCTTACATGGACTATCTCCCAACCGGTACATCTCAAACCTTTTCGTCCATCCCGGGTAAAAAGGACAAATGTCTGCCGAATCGGCAGGAAGTGGGTCCGGTTTGTACTATAGGTACATGATCTATCGCCCGTGATTTTTTGAAAAAATCATTTTTAGACTCGCAATATGTGGTTTCTTCAGAGATCCAATGCAAGTTCTAACGATGCTCGTCCCCTATCTTCATGCACACCGGTTCAACCATAGTTAGAAATTCAGATAATTCAAAATGGGCATAATAAATTCAAAAAAAATCCGAACAATGAAAATCCTTCGCTTGGTGTCATATTATGTTACATAGTTGAAAGGAAAAATACCAGACTTGGTATATTGATCATGTTTCGAAAAAACCTTCACAAAATGACCTATCATGTTCGAGGTTTCATGGCTTTCGGTCCAAATGACCGATGTTATGTGCTGAATCACGGCATAGTTTGTGATGTTGTGCCCATATTATGCATGTGTGTGGACATTGGTATGGAGAACAATGTTGCAGGAGGAAGTTTTCCTTTTTGTCGCACGGAAAAGCCCTTTTCCATTTTCCGAGCGCAAAAAACGGGTCGTTTTGTGAAGTAACCACCAAAATGCCGTTTCAGAATGCTACCGTCCCATTTTCCTAAAATACTAGACCACCTTACATGGACTATCTCCCAACCGGTACATCTCAAACCTTTTCGTCCATCCCGGGTAAAAAGGACAAATGTCTGCCGAATCGGCAGGAAGTGGGTCCGGTTTGTACTATAGGTACATGATCTATCGCCCGTGATTTTTTGAAAAAAATCATTTTTAGACTCGCAATATGTGGTTTCTTCAGAGATCCAATGCAAGTCCTAACGATGCTCGTCCCCTATCTTCATGCACACCGGTTCAACCATAGTTAGAAATTCAGATAATTCAAAACGGGCATAATAAATTTAAAAAAAATCTGAACAATGAAAATCCTTCGCTTGGTGTCATATTATGTTACATAGTTGAAAGGAAAAATACCAGACTTGGTATATTGATCATGTTTCGAAAAAAACTTCACAAAATGACCTATCATGTTCGAGGTTTCATGGCTTTCGGTCCAAATGACCGATGTTATGTGCTGAATCACGGCATAGTTTGTGATGTTGTGCCCATATTATGCATGTGTGTGTACATTGGTATGGAGAACAATGTTGCAGGAGGAAGTTTTCCTTTTTGTCGCACGGAAAAGCCCTTTTCCATTTTCCGAGCAAAAAGCGAATTCGTTTTGTGAAGTAACCACCAAAATGCCGTTTCAGAATGCTACCGTCCCATTTTCCTAAAATACTAGACCACCTTACATGGACTATCTCCCAACCGGTACATCTCAAACCTTTTCGCCCATCCCGGGTAAAAAGGACAAATGTCTGCCGAATCGGCAGGAAGTGGGTCCGGTTTGTACTATAGGTACATGATCTATCGCCCGTGATTTTTTGAAAAAATCATTTTTAGACTCGCAATATGTGGTTTATTCAGAGATCCAATGCAAGTTCTAACGATGCTTGTCCCCTATCTTCATGCACACTGGTTCAACCATAGTTAGAAATTCAGATAATTCAAAACGGGCATAATAAATTCAAAAAAAATCCGAACAATGAAAATCCTTCGCTTGGTGTCATATTATGTTACATAGTTGAAAGGAAAAATAGCAGACTTGGTATATTGATCATGTTTCGAAAAAACCTTCACAAAATGACCTATCATGTTCGAGGTTTCATGGCTTTCGGTACAAATGACCGATGTTATGTGCTGAATCACGGCATAGTTTGTGATGTTGTGCCCATATTATGCATGTGTGTGGACATTGGTATGGAGAACAATGTTGCAGGAGGAAGTTTTCCTTTTGTCATACGGAAAAGCCCTTTTCCATTTTCCGGCCGAAAAAACAGGTCGTTTTGAAGTAACCACCAAAATGCCGTTTCAGAATGCTACCGTCCTATTTTCCTAAAATACTAGACCACCTTACATGGACTATCTCCCAACCGGTACATCTCAAACCTTTTCGTCCATCCCGGGTAAAAAGGACAAATGTCTGCCGAATCGCAGGAAGTGGGTCCGGTTTGTACTACAGGTACATGATCTATCGCCCGTGATTTTTTGAAAAAATCATTTTTAGACTCGCAATATGTGGTTTCTTCAGAGATCCAATGCAAGTTCTAACGATGCTCGTCACCTATCTTCATGCACACCGGTTCGACCATAGTTAGAAATTCAGATAATTCAAAACGGGCATAATAAATTCAAAAAAAATCCGAACAATGAAAATCCTTCGCGTGGTGTCATATTATGTTACATAGTTGAAAGGAAAAATACTAGACTTGGTATATTGATCATGTTTCAAAAACCTTCACAAAATGACCTATCATGTTCGAGGTTTCATGGCTTTGGTCCAAATGACCGATGTTATGTCTTGAATCACGGCATAGTTTGTGATGTTGTGCCCATATTATGCATGTGTGTGGACATTGGTATGGAGAACAATGTTGAAGGAGGAAGTTTTCCTTTTGTCGCACGGAAAAGCCCTTTTCCATTTTCAAGCGCAAAAAGCGGTCGTTTTGTGAAGTAACCACCAAAATGCCGTTTGAGAATGCTACCGTCCCATTTTCCTAAAATACTAGACCACCTTACATGGACTATCTCCCAACCGGTACATCTCAAACCTTTTCGTCCATCCCGGGTAAAAAGGACAAATGTCTGCCGAATCGGCAGGAAGTGGGTCCGGTTTGTACTACAGGTACATGATCTATCGCCCGTGATTTTTTGAAAAAATCATTTTTAGACTCGCAATATGTGGTTTCTTCAGAGATCCAATGCAATTTCTAACGATGCTCGTCCCCTATCTTCATGCACACCGGTTCAACAATAGTTAGAAATTCAGATAATTCAAAACGGGCATAATAAATTCAAAAAAAATCCGAACAATGAAAATCCTTCGCATGGTGTCATATTATGTTACATAGTTGAAAGGAAAAATACCAGAATTGGTATATTGATCATGTTTCGAAAAAACCTTCATAAAATGACCTATCATGTTCGAGGTTTCATGGCTTTCGGTCCAAATGACCGATGTTATGTGCTGAATCACGGCATAGTTTGTGATGTTATGCCCATATTATGCATGTGTGTGGACATTGGTATGGAGAACAATGTTGCAGGAGAAAATGGTTTTGAATTATTTATTTAAATCCAAACACTTTTTATGTTTAAAGTTTTTCTAAATTCCAAATTAATATTTAAAAATATAAGTTAATTCATTTTAAAAGGTTACATTAATTATTTTTTTAAAATAGAAAATGGTTTTGGATTATTTATTCAAATCCATACACTTTTATGTTTAAAGTTTTTCTAAATTCCAAATTTATATTAAAAATATATAAGTTAATTCATTTTTAATTGTAAATGGTTCATATTTTAAATGGTTACATTAATTATTTTTTTAACAGAAAATATTTTTGAATTATTTATTTTAATCCAAACACTTTTTATGTTTAAATTTTTTCTAAATTCCAAATTGGACTATAGGTCCCGGTTGGTGGCTCCAACCGGGACGTATGCCCCTTTAGTCCCGGTTGGAGCCACGAACCGGGACTAAAGGCCCTTTAGTTATAACAGCGCGTGCCTCCTATTCTTCTTCTTCCCTTCCCCACTCACTTCTCTGCCTCTGCCCGCGCCGACGACGCCAGCCTTGCTGCCCACCGCCACCGCCAGCTCAGAAGCTCGTCGTTAACGCCTCGCCTCCGGCCGCCACCGCGTCTCTTCCTCAAGGCTGACGCAAGGCCCGCGCTTCTTCTTCCTCGACAGCGGCCGGTGCCCGGCGTCTCTTCCGTCGACGACGCACCTTCCCCACTGGCGTCAGTGCAGCGCCGCCCTCGCCTCTGTCTTCCCCCTCTGCTGCTGGTGGCAAAGCAGGCACCAATTAGATTGATTTTTTGAGCGGATTACGGGCAGAGCACCAAATATATTGCTGCAATAACGTCATTGGAGTACAGGAGGCCTAAGAAATAAAAATTACAGAGGCCCGTAAAATAAGCACCGAGGACCCTAAAAGAAACTTGAAAAAGCAATCAAGTCCACCATCTTCTTCCTCCTCGGATCGTGAAGAAGCTCGGTATCGCCCACACCTTGCCACGAGGGACGGCCGACATGTATGGCGGCGGCAGCCCTATCGCCTTGAGTCCGACGTGTTGACGAAGCATCAGCCGCCAAGAAGCCGCCGGAGAGAAGCTCCTGGATCGAAACCTCCGCGACAGGAAGCCAACACCTACACACCACAAGCCACCACCATGGTCGCTTGGTTCTGGAGTTCCTTGAGTTAGGGTTTGCGCCCCTCGGAACCCCGATTAACTTGTCGAGCATGCTTTAGGGTTACATTCTAATGCACATTAACTTGTCGTATCATCATCATTGCTTGAGCATTGCATCGATTCCATGTGTTGATTGTTTCCCTTTCTTTCCGGTGATTTGGTTCTTCTCGGTAGAATACGATATCGAGATCGAGATCGAAGACCGAGATCAAGACCATAGATAGATCTAATTAAATGACAAGTTTAATTAGAACACCCTAGTAACCCTAACAGGTGATTCCGGAGTTCCTTGAGTTAGGGTTTGCGCCCCTCGGAACCCCGATTAACTTGTCGAGCATGCTTTAAGGTTACATTCCAATGCACATTAACTTGTCGTATCATCATCATTGCTTGAGCATTGCATCGATGCCATGTGTTGATTGTTTCCCTTTCTTTCCGGTGATTTGGTTCTTCTCGGTAGAATACGATATCGAGATTGAGATCGAAGACCGAGATCAAGACCATAGATAGATCGAAGACCTTTTGTAGCCTTATACTCATGTTCCCCTCTCATAGCCTTAGGGTTTAGGGTTTCTCTTCATTTTTATTATTGTGTATGTATATATTAGGGTTTCACCTTCGATCCGGAAAATATTCGTTAGCCGCTTTGACTTATTCGGAACTTTCTCCTTTAGCCGCTTTGACTTATTCGTTTTCCACCTATGCGTAAAATATGGACCCACACGTCAGACGAAGAAAAGGAAGAGTTGATCCAAGGTGTGATCCGTGGGAAGATAATTTAGGCGTATCAACGTTTACGAACAACTCGGTGAGGGTGATCCTCTTTTACCGGAGTAGACAACTTGTTTGAGGTTGAAGGTGTTGCCTTCCATGAGGAGAAGGCGATGCCTTGTGTAATCGAGAAGACGACCGCTCGTGAGGTGCATGTAATATAAATCAATTCATTAATTAATCATCACTATCTATATAGAAATAGTAACGACGATCTTTCTTCTTTTAGCCCTCGGATCGAAGGAATCTACTGAAAAGAGCAGACGAGGCCCAACCAAAAAGTTGCAAGACCATGAGAGGTTCAGGATCGAAGATGTCGCTGAAGGCGGCAGACCGACAGCTCCCGAAGTTGTCGCAACCAAATTTGTGGCACAATGCGGAGTAATCGTTAGGGACTTAATCCCGATCACCATTAGAAATTGGAATAGGCCTGCTAAAGCGGATGAAGAGGAACATCTTTATTTGTCCCTAACCACGCCAAAGATTTCTTGTGGAAGAGGCTCATGGTTAATTTCAAACTAGAAGATAGAGCTGGATCCAAATGCGGAGGATCCATTGAGGACGCCTTATAACATGGGAGAGCCATGGAGGCTAAGGTCGAGTGGGCTTTGAAGAAGATGGCCTGATGTTTCACCAACTGAAGAAAAGATTGCACCTTGACTATGTCGTGAAAAGAAGACTCGATTTCAAGAATATTCAGTTTGAGAAGATAAAACCATTCGGGATGAGTTTGTGGAATACAAGAAATCAGAAAAAGCTAAGAAAATGTCCAAACGAATAAGCTGAATGCTGCTAACAAGAAGTATCACCATACTATGGGGCAAGGTGGCTACAGGGCTGGCATTCCTAAGTGGGAGAAACTTGAGAATGAACTGCGTGATAAAAATATCACCCCAGAGACAGACGATTGGGTAGAACATGCAAGGAATTGGTTTTACGGGCATGGGGGCATGTTGGACTCGGAAGGGAGGTGTATATATAACATACGACATAAAGAAGACCCCTTGCCAATCGAGAGGATCAGAAAAGCAGTAAAGGCTGTTAAAGATGGGGAATTCATTCCCGATAGAGAATGATGAGCTCACACTCTCCCTTGGAAATAAGGAACATGATGGACGAACACGAGGTACAATAGGCTCCCAACCATGGAGGACTGGGTTTCCGAAGAGGAAGAAATATCCGATAGAAGCCGTCGGAGGAGTAAGGACGGGCGGTTAGCAGAAAGTCGAGAAAAGCGAATGCGTTTAATTGAAGAACGATTAAAGCAACAACAAGATGAAATTAACACACTTAAAGAGCAAAGTACTACTGCCCATCTCAAGAAGACACTGCATTCGATGCTACCGCCTATCGAATAATCGAAAAAGCGATGTGGCTTCCACCGAGGTCCCGGTGATGACAATGGCGATGGCGATGATGCAAGCGATGGCTCCTGTTGGCTACCCTGGATGATATCACGAGATGACACTGCTGCGAGCTACATGTCAAAGTTGTGAACATATCAATGAAGGTGGCGGTCGGCTATGCCTTACCAATTGGACCCACACCAACTTACCAGCCGTCCGGTTCCAGAGGGCTACTGTTGTCGGCGTGGATGAAATCATGCCCACCTTTGAGGTTTTGGATCTTCACTACCCCTTTGGTGAAGGGATGTGGCTGTCTTGGGTGGAAAAACGTCACCATTCTATGGCGAAGGATTGTATCGTGCTTCAAATCACACGCCAAGGCCATCTTCGCCGCCTCACCCGTCTCCAGCGAGGTCGTCGCCGCCGCGGCAGCCGTCTTCGTCGCCTCACCCGGCTCCGTCGCCTCACCAATCTCTGGTGCAGCCATCGCCGCGGGAGCCATCGCCGGCGCCTCAGGATAAAAAGCGTAAGCGTACCGCTCTTGTCGTCGTGGCGATCGCCAAACGTAAACAAGAGCCTCATCCAAAAGTACCAACAGTTCCTCCCAAGAGAGCTTATGACTGTCTTGAAGAGGAGATCGGCGATCGTTGATGCGGAACGACAGCGTTTTTAAGCTGAGGCGGCGAAAGAGCGAGTTCCCGGCACCAAAGAAGAAAAAGCCAAAGTGTTGAAAATGCTATAGAATCTTCATCAACCCGAGCCAAAACTGTCATCGGACTATGAGCGTTCTATTCTCAAGTCACATGCGGCAAAAAGCCTCGAAGAGCGATCGATGCAAGCGGAAATCTGTTGCCCAGCTCGGAGAACAAGCAAACAGACTTGCTCCTCTCAAGGTGATTTCTCAAACCAATGTGGGGTCGAGCAAATATGGGGCAAGAGCGGTATGATCCAGGTAGTTGCACTGTCTAGAAGCCGCTGCTCAAGGTATGAGTATTGCCAGTACTTATCGATTAGAGTTCTTCCCGTGAGTGAAGTAGCATACCAATACCAGACGGAAAACCTCTCGTCAAACCTGAGGAGGTAAACAATCTTCCAACAAAATGCGAAGATTGCATAAGCGGTACATGCATGCCACAAGGGCCGGGCTAATCGGATAGTGCTGAGGGTTACAAAAAAGCATCATGGGAAAGAAAACGATGACATGGTATCCATTGAATTTGATGAACTATTTCAATTATTCAATCAAGACGCCTTGGACAAATCGATCATGAGTGCCTATTGTCTGTAAGTACTAATTCTGTAATTAATTTAGTCTCCATCTATATTATTTTGTTTATTGCATGTATATAATCATACTGTAATATGCAGAATGAAGATTCTCGAATGCAGCAGAGGACAAATCTATGACATTGGCTTCATTGACCCATATTGGGTTCATGAAGCTAATCTCAAAATAAGCCCCCAGGATACGGAGGATAATATAGTACACGCGTTAAGGTTTCAAGAAACCAAAAGGGAAATACTATTTCCTTACAACTTCCAGTGAGTGTTATTGTCTTGTATACACTTTCTATTTCGCTTACTCGATGTTAAGTATATAATTGATTAGTTCTGCATTCGCAGGTACCACTATATTCTGTTAATCATTCAACTTGACAAAGGGCGTGTACTAGTCATGGACTCGAAACATAAACCCCTTGAGACGTGGAAGGACATGCAGATACTTCTCCAGCGGTAATTCTAATCATTACGACACTATATCGGCAACGTTCGTGAATTTTATGATATCAAGTACTTAATAACTTATTTTATTCGTTTTCTACGCCGGGCAGTGCTTGGAAACGGTTCACCAAGAAGGCTAGGGGTGTTTGGAAAGAGGAGCTTACATTTCAACCACTAGATGTAAGCACCACTAGCTATATCCGCGCATCTCTTTGATTCTAGTTTTGATACAGTTATTATCATGCTTGATTATTATTTTGATTGAACTCTGTTCTCGTAAAGTGCCTGACGCAGGGACCAGGTAACAATCTATGTGGATACTATGTATGCGAGTTCATCCGGCAGACGTGCGATGAGAAGGGCAGAAATTTAGAGCAACTCCACGTACGTAAACAATTTCTATAGTTTTTTATTACAATCAAATTGTGTTTAGTTTCATATTCATATAGGCTGACTCCTTTTTTAAATCAGATCGAACGTCTACGGGACGGTCTTCTGCCAAAGGATCGCATACGAGCAATTCAGGAGGAATTGGCGGGATTCTTGGATGCAGAAGTCCTAAACACACAAGGGAAATACTACTCGGCTGTGTATAGACAATAGGAATTGTAAAAATAGCAACTTTTAAGAAATTGGCCGGTAGCATCGAATAGCAACTTTTGTATGTAGTGCATGAACTCGATCCGTGTATTGAATGTAATGTTGTCATGATGATCTTGTGTAATATAAGATTCCTTCGTTGATAAGTGCAAAACACTAAATAAACAATAAAACAACCTAAATGAATTCTTTGCCGCGGCACAAAAAGTGGCGAAAATGCTGCCGCGGCAACAAAATGTGCCAAAATGAATTCTCTGCCGCAGCAGAGAAATGAGCCAAATCTCTGCCGCGGCAGCAGGTTATTAGTCCCGGTTAGGTGTTAACCGACTAATGCTCCACCCTCGCTCACGATGCCGCCACGTGTGCCCCATTTGTCCCGGTTGGTGGGGCAACCAAAACTAATGGCTAAAGCTTTAGTCCCGATTGCCTCGTCCCAGTTGGGCAACCGGGACTAATGACCCTTACCAACCGACCAGTGTGGAGGTTGGTTGCCGCTTCGCTGAGAGAGAAGTTACGACGCCTGACTTGCAAATCGTGCCAAACGACGTGGGAACGTGGCTATTGGAGTCTCCACGATTTTGCATATGGACTTGGTCGGCACGTACAGGAACCTTTTTTGGATAGGCAAGGATGTGACCGTGGGCCTGGATTAGCTTAATAAATTTCCCTCTGTTAATTAAAAGGCTAATCATATGCATAGGCTTTGGGCTGAATATTTAGTCTATTATATTATTAAATATGATATGGTGCCGCTTAATCCATGCATTCAACGTAGATGTGGAGCTGCACATACTTCTTTTGGTGATTTGTATGACACGCCGAGAGTTAGCTAGCTTGTAAAGTTTTACTAGCTTATATGGCTAGCAAATATTATTTCTATATGCATCATAAAATTATTTACGTGCAGTATTTTGAATAAACATTGTCATTGAAAATAAACGCGGTAGTATTCTATAGGATTGTCGCAACAAAGTCGATATTTTTATTCCGCTGTCGAATATTTAGCGACTCGCGACTTTTTCATGCACTAATATGTATTGATGATTAATATTTCTCGATGATTATACATTGCATCCATCAATTTTATCTATGTCGATCATGGCTGCCGGTTCTTTGAAATAAATTTCTTTTTATCATTATTTTGAATTTATGTCGTTCGTTTTTATTACAACGGAATTTTGCCGTTCGAGTAATTTAATAAACTTTTGATATATTTTTTAAATTATTATTTTATTTAGTCAAAATCGATGTCAACAGTCCCGACTTCCTCATCTTGATCTGATGGTATCCCGAGTATGCATCGAGAAAACACAAAAGCTTCGAGCCGGCCGTCGAGTCAATGACTTGGTCAATGCGAGGCAAAGCGAATGGATCTTTGGGACATGCTTTGTTCAAGCTGGTGTAATCAACGCACGTTCTTAATTCTTTGGTTCCATTTTTGGGACAAGTACAGGATTGGCCACCCATCGGATGTGAAGGACTTTTCGGATGAAACTAGCCTTAAGTAACCTAGCTATCTCTTTGTTTATGGCGCGTCTCTTCTCGTCTCCGAAGCGTAGTAGAGGTTGTTTCACTGGTTTACATTTTGGATCAATATTCAAGCTGTGCTCGGCAAGTTCCCTAGGCACACCTTTCATGTCGGCATGTTGTCAGGCAAAGATGTCCCTGTTCTTACGGAGGAACTCGACGAGCGCGTTTTCCTATCTGGGGTCTAGGTTCGTCCCAATGGCGGTGGTCTTGGAGACATCGCCTACCACAAGTTCCACCGGCTTGGTCTCGATGGCGGCCTTGAATGCTGGGGCGGAGTCAGAAATCTGTTTCTTCGACGCGGGCATCTCTGAGGCATCGATCTTGCTCTGGATCTCCTTGAATTCTTCGCTGTAGAGGACAGCTTCTGCATAGGCTACTTCTCCAATCTCGCAGTCCCTTGCTTTGGTAAAGCTTCCAGATATGGTGATGACACCGTTTGGTCCGGATATCTTGAGCTTGTTGTAGACGAAGCATGGCTTGGCCATGAAGGTGTGGAATATGTCGCGGCCGAATATGACGTGGTACACGCTCTTGAATGGGACCACCTCAAAGGTCATGTGTTCTTGGCAGTAATTATTGACATCGCCAAAAGAGACCTGGAGTGTGATGCACCCAAGGGACCGAGCCTCCCAACCAGGAACTACGCCATGGAAGATGGTGTTGGTCCGCCTTAGGTTTGCCTCCGTCAAGTTCATCTTCTGCAGTGTATCCAGGTACATGATATTGATGCTGCTTCCACTATCCACCATACATTTGGTGAACTCATTGCCGTCAATCAGGGGGTTGATGACCATGGAGTATTGGTTCTCCGTAGGGATGAGGTCTGGGTGATCCTTCATGTCCCAAGTAATTGGAATATCCGACCAGCGCAGGAACTGGGGAACTGGGGGTAGAGTAGCCATTAGTATCCTCATGGAGGTATTCTGTTGTCGGATGGTGGGGGTGCCAAGGAAAGTGTGGAAAACCGTTGCCTTCTTTTCGAAGGGGTTCTTGCCCTTGGCGTCGCTCTTGGCGGCATGCTTGGGGTCAACGTCCGCATCCATGTAACTTGAATCCTTGGACTCATCCTCCTTCTTTTTCCCCTTTCCCTTGCCTCGTGGTCTGTTCTTCCGACTTTGCTTGTAGCCGGACTCCGGGTCCTCCTTGAGGTCGTTGACGAACTTGCAATGGCGGTTGGTGTGGATGGCTTTGCCGTTGGCGTCGAGGTGTATGAGGCATGGCATATCACGATACTCCTCGTAGGTTTGGGAAACGCGGAGCGCTACCGAGGTTGTTTCACTACCTCTCTGCTGCCCACGACCAGCTCCCCGTCCTCGGCCACGTTGTCCGCCATCACCTCGTCCTGCAAAAGTCATAGCGACCATGTCGGGGGTTTGCTTTTCTTCAGGCGGGGTCTTCCAATTTGTGATGTTGTTCCTCCGATCTTGAGTTGGAACGTCCGTTGCCGGCAGGGAGCCGCGAGCATCGTCATCGGCAGCTGCGAACTCACTGGCCAACTGAATCATCTGGTTCAAGTCTAGCTGGTGATTGTCCTGCAGGCGCTTCAGCTTATGTCGGAGCAACGTGCCCCTTTCCAACCCATCGATGAAGGCGGCCATGGCGGTCTGAGCATGCACTCCTGTGCAGGAATTCTTCATATCTAGCCACCGAGAGAGGTAGGCGCGAGATGTCTCATCTTTCTCTTGCACGCACCGCTGTAGATCGCCAATAGTGAAGGGATGTTTGTACGTACCCTCGAAGTTATTGGTGAGAGCTTCTTGCATGTCCAACCAAATGCAGATGGATCTTTCTGGCAAGTCATCAATCCATTGATCGGCCGTGCCCGCCAACATCAATGGGAGGTACTTGACGGCAACGTTGGGGTTACCCCCGGCGATCTCCACCGCGTTGCCGTAGTCCTGCAACCATGTAGCTGGCTTGGTGGTGCCGTCATAGGGCTTGATGGTCTTGTCAATCCGGAAGCCTTTGGGGTAAGTTGCGGACCGTATCACAGGTCCAAAACAACATGGTCCTAGGTATGGTCCTTCCCAGGCCTCGTGGATCTTGTCTAGAAGCGAACGTGCATCGTATGGTTTCGGGCTTCTTTTCTTCTTCTTGCCATCAGGGGATTGGCTGCGTGAACGGCGCGGCCTCCTCCGCCATGGTGGCTGCTAGGTGGCGACGGAGGCGGAGGTGGCGGTGGGTTAGCCTTCTTGCTGTTACCCTCCTGTGATGCCTCGCGCTTGTCGCGGTTGCTTGTCGGACGCGGAGGGTCATGGCGCGACCTGCTCTTGTGTCCTTGGTTGCACTCTCCGTCATGACAGGTCTGCTCCGTGTTGTCGTGGATGACGATGCTGCTCTGCCTTGGCGGAGGCATATCCGTACGACGGTGAGCCTCGGTATCTTCGCGATGTCGGGGGGAGCGGGGCGGTGGCGATGGGAGACGAGTTTGGGCCTTGCCTCCATGGTCAGAGGATATGGGGATAGCATCCTTCCTATTGCGCGCATTCCACCGTCTTCGTTCTGACGAACCCGTTTGAGACCCGACATCAAGAGGAGATCTGTCCCTTGGCGGCTTATGCTGGCTAGACTGGCAAAACCCTGGGTCAGACTCAATCCTCTGAGAGGTGGCTTTGTCCCACCGTTTCACCGCCTTGGCCACTAGATCATAGACCTGGTTCACCGCTTCTGGTGATCTATCCTGCTCCAGAAGGGTCTTGGCGACGGCGAAGTTGAGGAGAGGAGTGGGCATCACCTGCCTGCCTTCACTGTCAATATATGGCTTGGCTTGTGCCGGCTTCGAGGGAGCCCATCCTAGGTTTCGCCGTATGCCAGGATCATTGATGACGCGAGCTGGAGATTTCTTAACCATCTACTGCTGCAGTAGAGTCTTGTACTCGGCCTCCATTGCTCTAGCCTTCTCTATTGACTTCTGCGCGTTTGCCAGATCTTGATCTATTACGCCTTGCTCCGCGATGGCCTGCGCTTCCTCCAATAGCTACTGGCGCTTCTTGTCAAGCTGGACTACATTACAAATATGAGCCACGGTCATAGGCTCGACGAGGAGATTATCGTACATCACTCTATCAGCTGGAGTGACTTGGGCGGCATCAGACGTAGATGCCGGAGGCAGCAGGTTTGTGATGTTGTTATTGCTCGGACCGGTGCCGAGTTCCTGCGGCTGCTGCCCTAGGTTAGGCGGAGGGGGCATGACCTTTGCGCGATCATTGTCGGCAGCAACGGGTGGTCCCTTCCATTTGTCCAGCGCCGTAGGCGGAGCTCGTCCGGGTTGATCTTCATCCATCGTCGTCCCAATGGCGACGAACACCTCTCGGGACATGACGGTGTTGTTGGCTTGCTCGTTGCGCTTGTAATCCTCCTCCATCTCCTGCATGGCAGAGTCTAGCTCCTCCGGGCTGAAGTCTATCTCCTCTGAATCTGTGCTGAAGTCGGCGTAGAGCGCGTCAATCACGGAGTCGGAGGGTGTCGGGGCTTCCTCGATGACGGGGGGTGGATGTGCAACATCAGCGATGATGACTGGGGGTGGTGGCGCAGCTGCGGCGACGACCGGCGGCGATGGCGGCTGAGACGGAGGGGCTCCGTCAATGAGAACGAGAGCTGTCTGAGCTGCCTCCTCGGCCTCCACATAGTTGTTGACGGTGTGCACCATGCTTTCGAAGGTGAGGCGTCCTGAAGCCTGCTGCCGCCTTAGCGAATGTCGGAGAAGCATACCTTGGTCCATTCCTTCCACAAAGTGATACATGGCATCATCATTGGGGTAATGCGCTAGATCGGCCTGTATATGGAGCCACCTGGCAAGTTAATCGCGGGGGTTTTCACCCTCTCTCTGAACGCAACGCGCCAGATCGAAGATGGTTACCACTCGGACGAACTTGGATCTCTGTTGTCTAGACGCACGGACAAAGCCGGCGGACTTGCAACAATCTTCCACCGTTATATCCTACATAGGGGCGGTTTGGGTGGGCCTTGAATTTTTCCGATCTTTGCTGGAAAACTCCAAGGAGAGATCCGACATTGATCCTTCCGCGAACGTATCCTACCCGTAGGCGGACCGTGCGGGTCTTGACGCGCCTCCGACTCCCAGGGAACTAGTGCCCGAGTTGGTTTCGCCGATGAAGAGGTTGCTATCTCCGATGGGGACGATCGAGCACCGCATAGGATTCGTCTTCGCCGGGATCCAGAAATCGTCGGGAGGGACATCGGAACATTGCCGGAGAAGAGAACACGACCGATGGCTACGGTTTCGCCGATTCCGCGAAGATCTTGGTCCTCGCCCGCTGAAGAGCCTGAAGCGCCTCTTGCCCCACGGTGGGCGCCAACTGTCGTGGTATTGCCGACGAGTACTCCATGGAGGGGTCCTCACAGTTCGTGTTTAGAGATGTGGGGGAAGGCGGACGGTTGACGGGTACGAGGTAACACAACTTACCTAGGTTCAGATCCCACAACGGTGGCGGAATCCTACTCCTGCTATAAATCACTATAAGGGCAATACGCCGAGTTACAGGGATTGGTTCGCTATGCGAGGTGACTAGAGAGTCTAAGTTATCGTGCTCTAAAGGCTCCCATAGGCCCGACTTATATAGTCGCCAGGTCCTAGGGTTACAGGGAAAAGTCCTAGCCGGACAGGTTATAGAGTCCTACACTACTTGCAAATAGTCTAGAGTGTCTTGCACTCCAAGGCTCGGGTACGTCGGTGAATCCTCTGTAGCCTTCCTTTATCCGGCATGAGCCTTCCTTCTGGATCCATCTAACTGGGCCGCCCAGTAGGCCATGGGCCATGCTAACAACTATGGGCCACCCGGGTTATCCGGATAGGAGACATGCTATGAGGATACCCATATAGCATATCCCCAACAAATCCTCTAGCAAAATGTGACATACAAACTACATACTTTCCGTCATCGAGCATGGGGGAAGACTCTTTGCCGGGTAAGCGACAATTTACCTCGGCAGGAATCCGACGGGTCTTGCGCAACCACTCTACCTCTCTACGAGTGACCGTAGACCCTTGCCACGAGCCCCGCTCTGGGCCCGCCATGAGCTCTTCTTCCCCAATAACGGCATCGCCGACGGAGCTAGACATGGGATCGTCGGAGGAGTCGACAGAGGAGGAACTGGTGGCGGAGAGAGGCCTCGAAACCCAAGGCCCCGTTGCAACGGTGACAAATGCGGCGGCGGAGCGGAAAAAGAACCGCT
Organism: Avena longiglumis; assembly: GCA_030063025.1. NCBI lineage: Eukaryota > Viridiplantae > Streptophyta > Magnoliopsida > Poales > Poaceae > Avena > Avena longiglumis. Next base: position 115,195,330 of record CP125975.1, read on the forward strand.
GTAGAAGATTGAGAAAAAAGAGAAACGCCTAGGGCTAGGACCCAGCAGCGGCGGCGCGTTGCGCAGCGGAGAATCCTAGCAGCGGTGAACCCAGGACGGGGGCGCGACAGTAAGCTTGCGAGCGCAGAAGAGTAGCGGCGGGGTCATCGGGGAGAAAGAGCGGCGGCACAGACGCAGGAATGCGAGAATGGCAGCAGCGTTGGGAGGAATACGAAGGGAGTGGGAAGGGGAAAAGTGAATCGACCCCACCCCCACTCCCCTACTTATAACCGCGTAGGGTGAGCGGTAGTGGGATCGTGGCTATGCCGCGGTAAGCGTGTAAGCGCGTGTATCACCCATTCGCGGACGCAGAGTGGAGCCACACGGTGCAAGAGGAGATCAGGCAGTGTGACCGTTGCGTTTATCAAAGCGTCACTGCACCGACGCGACGGGCGCAGTAATCACCGTAGCATGTCAGCAAACACTGTAGCAGTACAAAAAAACTAGACAATAGTAATGATTGGTACACTTAGGATGAGGCTTACTCAAGAAGCCAAGTGGATACCCCGGAAAATGAGAATGACTCGGAACACGGCTCATACCTAGGTAATAGAGGATAAACAAAAGAAGTATAGCTGAAAAGGAGCGTCGGCTAAAAAATACGTCGGACAGGAAATGAGAAGGAATGAATGTCAGGAAACTGATCTGGCCCGACCGAAGTCTCCGGCAGGACCACACCAGCTTCGGGGACTAATGTTGGGGGGATGACCCCAGATAGGGTCAATATAGTGGAAAGAAGGAAGGAACCTTTCTTACCATATGCCGAGTTATAAGGTAATTCGTCCGAGTTATGCAAGGCTCAGCCGAATAAGGCATGGCTTAGCCAAAATCGAGTGATTAATACCTTACTCGGACGAGGTGTGAGCTAAGTCGGCCGAATAAGGTTGATCAGCTCATACACAGGTGAAGTTCGAGCCGAGTTATGAAGGACGAGGACGAATAACAGGAATCTTGCAGGAGAAGGAGAAGGATCCCAGAGACAAACCCTAGCTACTGGCTAGTAGGAATCTACACAGGGCTAAGCGCTAGAGACAAAGGGCAGAGCCACAGAGGGGCAGACAGGCGTCACAAAGGTGACAGTGGGCAAGCCCGAGGCTCACATGTGGGGGTTCTGGGTCTTTGCCGTCGATATAAGGGGGACACGGAAAGAGGTCCGCCGAGTTACCACTTTGGGACAAGCATATTCCAAGAATATGCTTATCCATGTCAGCCCTAGAAGGAACCAAGGGACCCCTTTATAAGGAGGGGCACGGCTTCCTGGAGGAGGGATCGATTCATTTGAGACCAGAGGGCTCGCGTAATAGTGATCTTCTTCCTCTTCTCCCTGATACAGCTCAAGGAGCGCTTGTAACTTGGTTGAAGAGATATAAAGATCTATGTTCTAGTTAGTTGTTGTAGAAATCACTACATCTTCCCTCCCCAGATCCCACTAGCATCCATTGGCCCCATACTTTAGCCTACCCATGGCATCTGTCGTGCCACCACCACGACAATCCACAATAAAAAGCTATGCATATAGTAAATAAAAAGATCGCCAAGATGCTCATTGTCTGCTTGCCTTGTCATTTTTGTTATGGCCTAGCTCCTGTACCATGTACAAGGGGTACCCCGTTGGTGGTTCTCTATGATAAGCATGTACTTACAATGACAAGAACTTACAGGTGACTGAAGTTGAGTAGCATGAGGTGTGGCCCTTGTATTCAAGGGACTTGAGATTGCCAACTTATACTTCATCAAGCATATACTCCATCTTTGTTCACTTTAACCTTAAACACATCAAGATGCTTATGATAGGGGAAATGAGGGCTAAAAGCTAACAAGTACCATAATTTTTGGAAGCTCCTTTTGAAACTTGAAATCCCTTCTTCCTTTATGAAAGGCATTTCTTCCACCTTTATTTGAGTCTCCACCTTCTACTTTTAGGCACCATTAAGAGATCATAGTTGTCATCCTGTGTGCAGTGTCCCAAAACTTATTGATTGATGCATATTGTGATATTACTTGTTCTTGTGCTACTTGTTTCTAGTCACCCTTGTGAACTTTGAAGGTGTCCTATGCATCTATTTGCTCCTCTATGAGGGACAAGCTGATTGCCACTATGCCATGTTTTCTGTATGTGAAACAAATAAACGTTTTTCAATGCATGCTATTCATGATCTTTGTTTGTAGCTTTTCATGTTGCATGCATAGTTACTATGTCCTATTGTTAAAACTCCATCTTTCATGTACATGTTTAGAGTTCTTTGATCCTAGCTTTCAATGCTTGCAAATGGTTTGATCTTGGTTTTGATGGTTCATGTCATCTCAAAACTTATTCTTTTATCACTTACCTACTCGAGGACGAGCAGGAGTTAAGGTTGGGGATGCTTGATACGTCGGAAACGTATCTATAATTTTTGATGTTCCATGCTTGTTTAGTATCTACTTTGCTTTGCTTTGTCTACACTTTCAGGTGTTTTTATATCTTTTCTAGAACTAACCTATTAACAAGTTGCCACATTGCCAGTTGCCTGTTTTCTTCTGTTTTTGGTTCCAGAAAGGCAGAAAATCAATATTCTCGGAATTGGACGGGACAAAATCCAAAGTCAATATTTACCGCGGGGGACACGAAGCCAGAAGACGAGACGGAGAAGCAAACCAGGGTAGCCATAGGCGCGGGTGGGCCCACCCCATTCCTAGGTAAGGTGTGGGGCCCCTGGCCGCTTCGCCTCTTCGCCTATAAGAAACCCCCGATGCAGACACTACAAGAGGAACTATGGTATAGCAATGAATACTCTGCAACGCTGGAACTATGCGTTGCCAATTTTTATGATAGATACAGATATATGTGTAGCTAAGTACATATGTTGTGTGATTATAAACTGCTACAGATAGAAGGCGTAGCACTCCATGTGTTGCAATTTTTACTAGTAGGCAATGGATATATAAGGCTAACTTTACTTTTGCAGCTGGAATAATTCAAACAATTGCACCTGGATTTAAAGTTCACGTGTTCATATAATTTTTTGATAAAAATAGGAATACAATAAGGGTGATACGTTATAGATAAAAACGTTTCTAAATTTGTGCAACACGCCGCATGAAAATAAACTAAGTAGGGCGCGTAGACTCAATACTGGTGCAAGTGGGGCCAAGGATATGCTACATCGTATTTATCTACTCCCATGCTCCATCCTCGCCTCCCAATTCTCGTTAACCGTCCCGATCTACCATCTGGCCGCCGGTCGCCGTAGCTATAGATCTGGCCTCGTTGTAGTCTTCTCCGCACCACCGCCTTCTATACACAGCCGCCACCACGATGACCGGCCAACAAGCAAGTAGCTCCCATGGCTGTTTGGAGCTCTTCGGCACCTTCCTCAAGTTGCCATACTAGATTCCTGAGGCTGATTTGCGTGGAATCAGCAAGATAATGAGGTCTCGATCCCCATCTCAGTATGCCTATTTGTTCTTCATGTACCCACGTCGCTTCTCTGACTTTTCTCAATTTTATTTATTTGTGTCTCTCAGATCTGCGCATGAGAACAGATCGGTGAATAATGCAGGTAATTTCTCCGTCAATGGCATCTATTCAAAGACTTCAGCGTTGACAGCATCCGGCGAGGTTCTTTCCTTTCTCTTATCTTTCCCATGGTCTTGATTTTGTGTTCCTGCATTTGTTTGTCTCCTTTCAGATAGCCAAACTAGCGATAGGCATGAGAAGGAGCCTGCACGATTTGTCGAGGGCACGAGCGCGTCGCTTATCTTAGTGAGAGTTCTCTGCTATTTATTTCCATCTTCGAATTTTGTTTTATAATTTTGTTACTCTCTCTAATCCATATTAGTTGAATTAGATTCAACTAGATACAAATGTATCTAGTCAAATTTTAGTGCCAGATATATTCGTATCTAGACAAATTTGAGTTAACTAATATGGATCTGGAGTAATACTTTTTGATCTGATTCCTCTTTGCCACCGAGCGATCCACTACAACTTCAATCAAAGAAGGCCAATTACCGTTCGATTATAGTTCCATTCATCTCGTGAGCAGTAGGGTATGTCCATGGATTGGAGTTAGACAGTCTGACTAACTATGGTCAAGTTTTGTCTGGCATATACTGATCTTTTATTTTTTGAAGTATGAAGTAATTGATAGTTTGATACTGATGGGATAAACGTTAGATCCTGAGCAATTACCAGTTATTAGTAGTTATTTTGCCTCTAACCAGCTGCACACAATTTAGAGTTCTGTACCTTTCTTCATATTGTGCTACCAGGCCGCCGGTTCAGTTTAGTATGTACACAATACTTGTCGATTAACTTGCACGCTCGCATGTGTAAGTGTGCAACAGGTGGACTGTCCCAGACTTTCAGTTTTGTATATTGCAGCAACATGAAAACCTGATCAGTCTATTAGTGGCTGTTTTTCGTTGTTTAATATTTGAAGGTTGTTTCTTTCACTGTCTGATGACTCAACAATTATGCAGGTGCATGTCCTTGCCGAGAGAACTGAAGAGATATGAAGAACGCTGTCATTTAATTTGTATTCATATAAGTATTATTCTTAGATGCATCAAGATGATCGGGTGTAATACTATTGTATCAAGTCCTGTTCCTGATTTGTGTTGTAATTGTGAATATATGACATCATTTTATGGTTATTTAGCTATGTTTTCTCAACTGATTTTGATCTGTAATTGTGAATGTGTGTTTTGAATATATTGGGCATATCTGACATGATTCTTGTTTGAAATTAATTGGGCCAAAATAAGGCATGTGAAGGGAATTAAGTAGATGGTCTAAAATAACCATGTTAAATCGGAGAAAACCTAGAGACGGGCTAGATGTACATCGAATGAAACCCAAATTGGGATACAATGCCACGTCACACAAGATCATGTCCATGTTCACCTCCATATTGGAACAAACCTCTCATCCAAGTGCCAACGGACATAGGTGTTGCTATCCTCGACTTGTATATGTTGCTACCTAGCAACACCCTTGTTACCAATGGACATATATCCGTTGCATTGTACCCTAGCAACGCCAAAAAACGCAACGCATTTTCTTTCGTTGGTATAGGCCCTAGCAACGCCTATATGGACATTTAGATACATATCAATGTGTTGCTGTAGGTAGGGTCCTCTTGTAGTGAGAAACCCTAGGCACCCGATCAAAACTCCACGGAACCTTCTTTAGCCGACGCCACCGTCGTCCCTAGATAGGGGGGATCTGAAGTTCTTCTTGGCAACCTGTCGGAGGGGAGATCATCCCGGAGGCCTTCTCTCCGGTATGAAGCGTGAGTAGTTCCACCTTGGACTATGGGTCTATGTAGTAGCCAGATGGTTGTATCTCCCCCTTGTGCTTTCATGTATAGATCTTGTGAGCTCGGTTCATGATCAAGATCTAATCTATTTGTAATCATGCATGTTGTGTTTTGGGGATCCGATGGATATTGAGATTACTATGTCAGATTGATTAATGGTTTTGTCTATTTGATACTATCATGTCTGTGTTGTTTGTGATCTTGCATGCTCTCCATTGTTAGTAGCTATCTTGGCCAAGTAGTTGCTAGTGACTCCAAGAGGGGGTATTTATGCTCGATAGTGGGTTCATGCCTCTAGTTTCCAAGGGAAGTGACAAAAATCTCTGCGGTTGTAGATGTACAATTGCTACTAGGGAGAAAACAACGGTCTCTTGTTCATAGAACAAGTGGATTGTTTACCTTACACACTTTGCTTAAAGCAGTTGTCTGTTGCTTGCAACTTAATACTGGAGGGGGTTCGGATGATAACATGAAGGTGGACTTCTAGTCATAGATGCAGTTGGATGGCAGTCTATGTATATTGTTGTATTGCCCAATCGAATCTCACAGGATCTTTTTGTCTGGTATTGCATTGTTATGCCTTGCTCGGTTCCTGTCAATTGTCCTGCTGTAATTTGTTTACCCTTCATGCCATGTTGTTTATCTAAGGAGAGCATCTCTAGTGAACTATGGACCCCGGTCCAATCTTTACCATTGACACATATTTCACTGTTACTTGTTTACTTGCTGCAAACCATTACCTTTCACACATATGTTTAATCCTTTGTTACAGCAAACCGGTAAGCTTGACAACCTCACTGATTCGTTGGAGAAAAGTCTAGAGTTTGTGTTGTGCAGGTTTGCACATTGCTTGCAACACCTGTGTGACGTTTCCTTCCTCCTTCTGGTTCGATAACCTCGGTCTCTACTGAGGGAAGACTTGCTACTGTGCTCATCACAACTTGCTCTTGGGGTTTCCCGATGAAGTGTTGTCAAGCACCACGCATTAGTGCGCGATGTACTGGCGCTGCTCAATGGCTTGATGGCGCGGCAAGGGGCGGTGTGGTTCGGTCGGAACGCGCTGGTGCTCTGAGCGGCACCGACAACGTTTTTGATGATGCACAGGCGTTCCTGGTCGCGCGGCGGTGACCGGGCATGTCTGGTGGTCTCCTGGAACGGTGGTGATCGCAGGCACAAGCGGCGAAGGAGAGGCGCGGTCTATGCGAGGCGGTCGGATACGGCGAGCTGGTGCGCTATGTGAAGGGTTTCGCGGCATAGTAAATCAAAATTTTCTACGGAGCGAACAGAGGGAAAGCCAAGATCTAATCTAGGAGATGCAAACAACGAGAGAGATTGGATTAGATCTTCATACCCTTGAAGATTCGCACAGCGGAACGTTCGTCGGAACGTGGGTGATGTAGTCGTACTCGCTTCTCCTCCTCGCGATCCGATCCGATCTAGCACCATAAGTGGCGATGCCTCCGTGAGATGCACACGTGCAGCACCTCAACGTCTCCTCCTTCCTCGGACCAGCAAGTATGGTGGAGAGATAGATTGGATCTACAACACGACGGCGTGGTGTATATGGTGGAGAATTCTGCGGGGCTTCGCCTACAAGCAGTCGGGGAGAGAGGAAAGCTAGCAAGGCGGCTAGGGTTTGGAGGAGAGGTGTGTGGGGAAGGGCGCCACCCTCTATATATAGAGGCGGCCAGCCCTTGCCCTCCTCCAGGCCTATCTCTAGTTTAAACAATTTAAACTCTCCCTTATCTAGAAATCCTATCTCTAGTTTAAACGATTTAAACTCTCCCTTATCTAGAAATTCTATCCCGAGATTTAAACGAGTCAAATCTCTCTAGAATCGGCTGGGCCCTATGGGGCCTTGTGCCCTGGCCCAATGCGGCCAGGACACTCCCTCATAAGCCCATGCCCCTCCCGGAAGGTGGGGCCACGTTGGTCCCCTTCCGGAAGGTTCTAGAAGCTTTCGGTACAATACCGATTAACCCGGAACAATTCCGAACTCCAAAAACTGCACTGCCTTATATGAATCTTATTCTCCGGACCATTCCGGAACCTCTCGTGATATCCCGGATCCCATCCGAGACTCCGAACAAAAATTCATAAACCAATTATCTAATCTATCCTAGCGTCAAGATACGTTAAGTGTGTGACCCTGCGGGTTCGAGAATATGCAGACATGATCTTCTATCAATAATCAACAGCGGGTGCAGGCACCCATATTGACTCCCACACATTCATCGATGATCATATCGGATGAACCACGATGCCAGGATTCAATCAATCCCATATATATATTCCCTTCGTCTCGCGATATTTTACTTGCCCGAGATTCGATCGTTGGTACCGTCATACCTAGTTTAATCTCGTTCACAGCAAGTACTTTACTCGTTCCGTAATCCGATATCACTTTGTGATTAACTCCTTAACCACATGCTTGCAAGCGGTGTTGATATCGATTACCGAATGGGCCCGAAGTATATCTCTCCGACTTGGGAGGGACAAATTCCATCTCGATACATACAACCCAACAGATACTTTCCGATCACCTGAGAGACACCTTTATGATAACCCTCTCATAGGATGACGTTTGATGACCTCAAAGCTTTCTTCCGATACCAGGGAGTTGCATTATCTCATGGTCTAAGGAATACAATATTTGACATAGGAAAAGCTTCAAGAGCGAACACGATGGCACGATCTAATTGCTCTGCTTTGTTTGGGTCTATCCACCATATCATTCTCCCAATGATATGATCTCATTATCAATTGACAACTCATGTCTATGGTTAGGAAACCTTAACCATCATTGATCAATGAGCTAGTCCATAGAGGCGTACTAGGGACACGGTGTTGTTCACAAACCACACAAGTATTAAAGTTTCCGCTTAATACAATTCTAGCATGGAATATAAACTTTATCATGAACAAGAATTATAATAATAACATCTTTATTATTGCCTCTAGGGCATAATTCCAACACTATGGACATGGCAGGGACGAACTGGGTACGACGTGTTCGCTATGGTCCGCGGCTTGGCAAGGCTCGAAGGCTGGACAGGGGGTGTCGGTGGATGGTGGCCTGCCTCCCGGACATGGTGGCTAGGCGCGGCGATGGCTCCGGCTAGCTTTCCATGGTCAGCTGGAAGGGGTGGCTCGGGCATGCACAACATGGAGCATTGGGTAGGGTTCTAGCTGGTTTAATGCCACGGCTGTCACTGGGGGAGACAAGGATGATCAAGGGGAGACAAGGTTTGAGGTGATCACTACTCAAAACAGTGTAGTTAAGCAGAGTTTGGTTTGTTTCTCCAGGTGTTTGATGAAATGGCTGAAAGAAATTCATATTTGAATTTTTTGATGAAACTTGGTGAGTGTACTGGGCACGTACTAGGGAGTATCTGGTTGTTTGGATTTGTCAAGGTGAACTGGTTTGGTGGGGTTTTAAGAAATGGTGATCTTACCATATGATCTAGATTCAATTGTTAAATGTCATTTGAATAGGATTGTCAAATGTTTCTATGGGTTTGCAAGGTGGGCTTGGGTTCACTTTTACTTGGTCTAGAAAGAGGTGAAAAGAATTGGATTTGTTTCTGTTTGAAATCTTGGACTAGAAACACTCAAAGTGGTCTAGTGAACAAGATTGGCAAAAATGACCATTTGCTTATATTGTTTGTTTTTGAATTTCTATGGATTTGATTCTGCTTGAAAATGATTTAGATGATGTTGTTTTCATATTTAAACCAATCCTTGCTATTCATAACAATCACACAAGTCCATACAAGCATTCATGCATTCATCACATACACACATTTATTCATATGGATTTTAATTCACAAAAGTTTTTGTTAACCCTAAATTTGGGGATTAGAATTGATAACCTTGATTAATATTTTTGGGATGTTACACTCCCCCAATCTTGGAACAAGCCAAGGGCATGACAAAACCTGATGATGAATTACTCATTCGGTGGTGCTGGTGGTGTTATCTCTATAAGCTTTTCAATCAGCTTCCTCAAATCCTCAATCTCGAAGGTTAGAGTATGAATCAACTCTGAATTATGATCAATGCGGTTCATGATCATGCCGGACCGAGAATCCCAGTCCTTGTGACTATTTCCCCACTCTTCCTTTTTAGAGTGTTCTTTCCCAGCATGGTTAGAACGAGGCATATCCCAACTAGAGGGCAACTTCCCTTTGGCAAACTTTTGGAATTGTTGCTCATGTATATGAGTATGGAAGGGGTTCTTGGCGCGTGAAATAAGTAACCGTGGAGCGAGTCAATGACGCGGCGTTTTCCCTACTGTAGAAATCCATGTCGTCCTCCTGATCTTGATAGGATTTGCCACCACTCCAATGCTCGCAATGGTGGCGCGGGTGTCCGGACGCTTGTCTTCCTCCACTTCTTCTTCATCCTCAACCAGGATCTCCTCCTCCTTCTTGGGGTCTTGAAGATCATCTTCCATGGGCTTCTTGCTCTTATCGTTGGCGAAGACCATCGTGCCTCTAAACTTGAGAATATTTCCTGACAGAAACAGATCGAAACGAAAACACGAAGATAACACGATATCTGAGACCTCGAAGTCTGCGTGACTATATATTACGAAGTTTTTTGGCATAAGGAAGGTACTGGACGAAAACGGGACGAAGACGGGCTCCGAGATGGTCTCACCCCTAGTGGCGCGGCCAGGCAGGGCCCGCGCCACTAGGTGGTGTGGCCTACCCGGGCTCCGTTTCCTTCCTTGTTACGTCTTGTTACCTTCCATATGGAATAAAAACTACAAAAATATAAAGATAAAAGTTTTTCGCGAACCTTCTATTTTCAGCACCTTTACCTATTCGAAGATGGACTCTGCATGTTCCTAAGTTTGGTCTTTAATAAATTATTTTGGAGTCACCATTTGAATAACATCAACATCTTCATTATAAGAGTCTCCAGAAATATAATGTTTGAGCATTTGACCATTCACCACTTGTGTATTGGTGTCCCTCAAAGAAGAAGTTTTTATAGATCCTGAACGATACACCTCCTCAATAACAAATGGTCCTTCCCATTTTGAGAGTAGTTTTCCTGCAAAAAATCTAAGACGAGACCTATACAATAGAACTTTCTCACCAACATGGAACTCTCTCTTAGGAATCCTCATATCATGCCATCTTTTAACTTTTTCTTTAAAGAGTCTAGCATTTTCATAAGCTTCACTTCTCCACTCATCTAAGGTACTTAAGTCAAGCAATCTTTTCTCACCAGCAAGTTTAAAATATCTGTTTAGTTCTTTTACTTCTCAATAAGCTTTTTGTTCTAATTCTAAAGGCAAGTAACAAGCTTTGCCATAAACCATTTTGTAAGAAGACATTCCCATAGGATTTTTATAAGCAGTTCTATAAGCCAATAAAGCATCATTCAACTTTTTAGCCCAATTTTTCTAGATCTATTACCAGTCTTTTGCAAGATAGATTTAATTTCTCTTTTCGAAAGTTCTACTTGCCCACTGGTTTTAGGGTGATAAACTGAATGAATTCTATGATTAACATCATACTTAGGAAGGGTTTTCCTAAAACCACCATGAATAAAATGAGAACCTCCATCAGTCATGAGATATCTAGGCACACCAAACCTAGAAAAAATAACATCTTTAAGAATTTTCAAGAGGTCTTACCATCAACACTATTTGTAGGTATGGCTTCTACCCACTTTGTAACATAATCAACAACAACAAGGATATGAGTATACCCTTTTAAAGGAGGAAAAGGACCCACAAAGTCAAATCCCTAACAATCAAATGGTTTGATAACAAGAGAATAGTTCATAGGCATTTCATTGCGTCTAAAAATGTTACCAACTCTTTGACATTCATCACATGATAAAATAAACTTTCTTGCATCTTTAAAAAGAGTAGGCCAATAAAAACCTGATTGTACATCCTTTTGTGCGGTTCTGTCTTTAGCATGATGTCCTCCATAAGCACTACCATGACATTTTCGCAATATCTCTTGTTGTTCATATTCTGGAACACATCTTTGCATAATACCATCCACTCCTTCTTTATATAAATGTGGGTCATCCCAAAAATAATGCCTCATATCGTAAAAGAATTTTCTTCTTTGCTGGGCTGTAAAGGTTGGGGGAAAATACTTGGAAACAATAAAGTTAGCATAATCAGCATACCAGGGACTCTCTCGTGGGCTTACTTTTATTGTGTCCAACTGTTTATTTGGGAAACTATCATTAGCAGGCATAGGATCAAAAGAAATGTTTTCCAAACGAGATAAATTATCAACAACGTGATTTTTAGCACCTTTTCTATCAACAATATGCAGATCGAACTCTTGTAAAAGCTACAACCATCTAATAAGCCTAGGCTTAGCATCTTTATTTGTCATAAGATACTTAATATCAGCATGATCAGTATGAATGGTAACTTTTGAATCAACAATATAAGGTCTAAACTTATCACAAGCAAAGATTACTACTAATAACTCTTTTTCAGTAGTAGCATAATTCCTTTGAGCAGCATCAAGAGTCTTACTAGCATAATGGATAACATTCAATTTTTTATCTATTCGTTGCCGAAGAACAACACCTACATCAAAATCACTAGCATCACACATAATTTCAAAGGGTAAATTCCAATTAGGTGGTTGGACAATAGGAGCAGTAGTTAAAGCTTTCTTTAAAGTTTCAAAAGCTTTCTGACAATCATCATCAAAAACAAAAGGTACATCTTTTTGGAGAAGATTAGTAAGGGGTTTTGATATTTTGAAGAAATATTTAATAAACCTTATATAGAAACCAGCATGACCAAGGATACTACGAATACCTTTAACATCCCTAGGACAGGCATTTTCTCAATTGCTTCAACTTTGGCTCTGTCAACTTCAATACGTCTTTTTAAAATTTTATGTCCAAGGACAATTCCTTCATTAACCACAAAGTGGCATTTATCCCAATTAAGAACAAGATTAGTTTCTTCACATCTCTGCAAAAATTTATCAAGATTGTGCAAACAATTATTGAAAAAAGTTCCATAGATGAAGAAATCGTCCATGAACACTTCCACAATTTCTTCACAAAAACCATAAAAGATAGCAGACATACACGTCTGAAAAGTAGCTGCAGCATTACACAAACCAAAAGGAATACGCCTATATGCATAGGTTCCATAAGGACACATAAAAGTTGTTTTCTCTTGGTCTTGCGCTTTAACATCAACTAGGAAAGTAGGCGTGGCGACACGCCGCGCCCGTGTTATTGAATTACTTCTGTCGTTGACAACAACCTAAGTTTGGACAGGTTTGTAGACGCTTGCAAGAGTCCAGTTTCTGAACTTTGGGTAGTATCATTTAGAAGACTGCTCTAGTCTTGGGGAGCTCATCCTCAGCAACTTTGTGCTGGCCTCGGGCTACATTTGTAGTACTGGATACATTTTTGGTAGTACTAACCTAAAGAAGATAGTAAATTATAATGATAAAATACAGAAGAGACGGCAGTGATATACGTGTGTGTTCATCATCGAAGGTGAAGGCGAAGTGATGTGTATTCCTTCTTTTATCTCGGTGCATGCTGCTGGCAGCTTGTTACATTCTTCACGGATGTGAGGTGGTGGTTTGCTGACCTCTTCACGTTGTAGGTGAGTGGTAGGAGTAGTTGTGACCATCTTGGTGTGTTGTAGGGCTGGTAAACCAGGTAGAGCCTTTGGCGACACATCTGCAGCAGGTTGTCGTTGGAGGGAAAGTTGGAAGGTACGGACCTTGTTCATCACTCATAAAAATCTCCTTGATTTGCCAACGGTGTTTGATGACGTGATCCATCTCCGCTATATATATATATATATATATATATATATATATATATATATATATATATATATATATATATATATATAAGGAACTTGTCCGCAAGAAATATTATTTTGTTGTGAACAGAGAAGAATATGTAGGTTGTAGAAGGTTCATATAAGCTAAAGAAAACAAAACACGATATCTAACAAATCGGTAGGTAATAAAAATATAGCCCAAAAACAAATGAATCAACAGCTTGTGTATTAGTACAAATAAATAGTCGTAATTAGGAATTTTTTAACTTGGAAAACAAAGAATAGATATAATCGCACATCATGGAGAAAATGCAAAGAGATAAATAGATGTAGGTACTGTATTCTTGACTGCAAAGTAGAACTGAACAGTAAGGCTTACCATCATTGAGAGAGAGAGAGCTCAGAGTCGGTTCAAGAAAGGTCTAACCATCAAATTAACTGTAGCTTGAAAAATTACTCTACATCTTATCCCTGTGCATATTTTTAGCAATGCCAAAAAATACAAACTTAATCAGTAGTTGCTAGTAGAAACTATATGACTTTCAACTGAGATTTAACCAAAAAATATAAATCTATAATCTATAGCAACAAGCAGAAACTATGTGTCTTCATGCCGAAAGTTGACAATTTGGTTTCACACGATGAGCTCATCTATACACAAATACTCACTATCTACTATGTCTATAAAAAGTCATATCAGGAGCTCTCATGTATTGAAGGTCATGTGAGTATTGAATTGTATGTAGAAATGCACAACTACTGCAGCAGAAACAGTCTTACCGGAACCATCAACATGTACTTAAGATAGGCTGAACGGTGACACATAATTTGGATCGGAAAAAACACGGTTAGCCTGCGACCATGATTGCAAAAAACAATATTTCCTTTCATGTTCGGACGCCTATCCTTCATGAAATACATCTAGAGCAACCATAGAATTTCCCATTGTATACTCAGCAGCCGTTTGGTCATATTGCTGCAAGCAGATATGTTTAACGGTTCATAGTCGCTCCATGCACACAAATAATAAAATGTACAGAATGTTACATTTTCTCAACAAACCAAGAGTAGTGTTAATATCTTGTTCAGTTTTGTCATTGGCATGTTCATTCCGCGGATATAAAATGGTGTTAAATAGGCTAATTGATTTTATCCACTCTGCTCTTCTTGATGCTTAAACACCTTGGAGTGAATATTTACCTACTAAACCAGATATGCAATATTAAAATGGTTAGTGTAAGATGTGATGGTGATATACAATAGTTACCTCAGCATTACATATCAAAAAGTGAACAATAAATTGGTCAATAAGTATTTTTTCATAAAATTCTGCAAACATAGGACACTGATAGATCAAAAGGCCTCTATAGTGCTGCAGGTTGAAATAAGAATGCATCTAAACTTTGAATATGACCAAGGAATGGATGGGGATATACACAATGCACTAACAGTCAAGAAATCCAAGTGCATTATAGATCAGAGGCGTGCCCACTTTTTAGAATGTTATGAATGCAGCAAAGACAAATTCTGAAATTAACCCAACCGTAGGAAAGGACATCACAACATTCAAATCAGATAAAAGTGCAATTTTTTGGAAATGATCAGTTAGAAAATAACAAAGGAAATCAGCGCACCTGAGATGATCAACCACTATGATCAATGCACAGCCAAAACACCAAGAAGAGGATTCGCCGTAGAGGTTGAATCGTTGCATCCCTAGCAGCGATAGGTCGATCTAATACGCCTTGGCGCCATCGCTAAGACAAAAAAGTAACCATTTATTCAGCAGGGTCCGCATGCAGCACTGGACACAACCACTCCAAGCTACGTGGTGGTTAATAGGGCGCCGATTTGTCAAACACCTGACTTTTCCACTTCTTCAACCAAATTCATTCGATAAATGACCATTTAGGAATTCTGAGAAGTAATAAGAGGCATCAGACAAAGCAATTATAAATCAAAAGCACCATAAAACTATTAGTTAACGAAACTATTCTAACCTCTACAAATATTATAAGAACATCAACAACTATGATAATTGTTCACACACCAGTAAAGTGAGAGCCCAAATCATCCACAAATAGTATTTTCGGTTACAAGTAGAATGAACCATATAAATATATATACAGTTGAACCTATATGGTACACGAATCTGTAGAGATAACCTCATGTTTCAGACTTCTGAAGCTAGGGTGCTAGTGCTGGTGCACCCAAGCACGCAAGATTTATTTAAAATCTCATGTCTCAAATATTTGTACATAGTGGGAATCTTGAAATACAAAGTGGCTAAACTTGTGATGCTGATCACATATTTTGGCAAACAACAACCTGGCAACACTAAATAACTTGTAAATCAAACAGGTTGTGAACATATGGTGTTCTCGTCACTTACCAACACGTAAGAGCTTGCAGAAGCACCCCTCTTGTTCACGGCTTATAGAAGTCGTAGCTCTTCCGGTCCACTGTAAAGAGCAGCAGGGACCATGATGCCATTGCCTACGACATACACCTTTTGCAAGGGACGACCAACAAATCGGAAAGAATCAAGGAACTGGTATACTTGAACAAATCGAAACATCCAACCACAGTATGGAAGGGCTGATTACAGAACTTACTGGAGTCCAATTGTGGAGCAATCGACCCACTCACGCGCGCACATTAGCCATGAAGGCAACGGTGCCGATGAGAGGGCAGACTGGAGCATCGCCCCCACTCCAGTTCGTCTGCTCCGCCCGAGCCGACGCACACGTCCTCCACCTCAGAGAGAGGATTGACCACAGGAACGGCCGCACACGTCGGGTCCTCCACCGTGTCGACGGCCTCCTCGGAAAGGAAAGGTGAGGCCCGAGCCCCTCCTCCACGACTGCACGCTCCCATATCCAAAGAAGCTGGTGGCACTGTTTGCCTCGTGGCCCTCCGTCCATGTGAGGAGCTGCAGCCCGAAGGGACGACGGGCGTGTCGCAAAAGGATCGGACCAGGGCCGCAACCGCCGGTCACGAAGGAGCTCGCCCAGGGGGAGATAGAGACAGGGAGAGCTCGGACAGGCAGGGAAAACATTGGGTGGGGAAGAAGTCCGGGTAGACGGCGGCTCTGGGGAGAAGGAAGTCGTTGGAGAGGGCGACGCGGGCGGATCTCTAGATTGGAGAAAGATGTGGACGGGGAGAGAAAATAAGGCGGCGGTGGTTGGAGTCTTCCAGAGACATCGATCGAAGTGATAAGAAGATGGAGAGAAGAAACGGGAAAGATACGGTAACACATGAAACAACGGACAATAAATCGCCGAACAAATATGCAACACCGTAGAAGTCTAAAATGTTTGTTTCTACAGTAACACGGGTTGACGTGGATGCATGGTACGGTCGCTGAAATAGTTCGCTTTCATATATCTAGTTAAGAAAACCCAGAATAACCATCAAGAAAACAAAAATAATTCTTCTTAGACAACCTTTCAAGCATTTGGTCAATAAAAGGTAGAGGATAATGATCTTTCTTAATAACTTTATTCACTTTTCTAAAGTCAATGCACATCCTATAACCAACTACTACTCTTTGAGGTATAATCTCATTATTTTCATTTGGCACAACTATAATTCCTCCTTTCTTAGGGACACAATGAACAGGACTAACCCAATTACTATCAGAAATAGCAAAAATAATACTAGCATCAAGAAGTTTTAATACCTCTTTTCTTACCACTTCCTTCATCTTAGGATTTAAACGGCATTGATGTTCAATAACTGGCTTTGCATCCGGTTCTATATTAATAGCATGCTGACATATAGTATGAGAAATCCCTTTTAAATCATCAAGAGTATAACCCATAGCTCCTCGATGTTTCTTCAATACTTCCAATAATCTTTCCTCTTCCTTTCCTGAAAGTTTAGAGCTAATAATAACAAGATATATTTTCTTATCATCTAGATAAGCATATTTAAGATCATCAGGTAGAGGTTTTAGATAGAAGACAGGTTCCCTTTAGGTGGTAGTGTGGTACCCAAATCTTCCACAGGTAGGTTATGCTTAAGCATCTCAGGTTGACGAAGAAAAATCTCTTCAATCTCATTTCTTTCTTCCATGAAGACCTCACTCTCATGATCTTCCATATATTGCTGCAAAGCATTGTTAGGAGCAAGAGAAATAGAAGAAAGTTGTTTAACTCTGAAATCCTCATTAGGCAATTCATTTTCATAAGGAGTTTTAGCAAATTTGGAAAATTGATCTCATAAGATTCTCCATCAAATTTAGTTAAAATATTCTCCTTCTTACAATCTATAATAGCTCCACAAGTGTTCAAGAAAGGTCTGCCAAAAATGATAGGACAAGTTTTACTAGCTTCCTTACCAAGTACTAGAAAATCGGCAGGATATTTAATCTTACCACAAAGAACTTCCACATATCTTACTATACCAATTGGATAGACGGTCTCTCTATTAGCAAGGTGAATAACCACATAAATGTCTTCAAGTTCACAAGGACCAATTTTATGCATAATTTCTTTGTAAAGTTCATAAGGAATAACACTTGAACTTGCACCAATATCACATAAACCATAATAGCAATGATCACCAATTCTAACAGAAAGCACAGGGACACTAGCTTTCCTAGTTTTACTAGGACGTGAGACAATATTAGAAGCATCTTCACAAAAGATAATGTGCCCATCTTCTACATTTTTAGTGATAAGGTCTTTCACAATTGCTACTGCAGGTTCAATATATATTTGTTCATCGGGTTCTATAGCTTTTTTTGTACTTTTGTTAACCACATTAGCTATAATAGAATGTTCCTTTACCTTAGTAGGGAAAGGTATTTTCTCAAAATAAGGTTCAGGCAAAATGCGATCAATAGTACAAACTTCAGTATTTCTAGTAGGAACATGATTAACAATATCTTTATAATGTGCATGGTACTTGTTCCACTCCTTTTTAAGAATTTCAATATATGAGGCAAAGGCCTTAAAATAATTTGCAGTACTTTGAGAATCAAGACCATACTCAGTACTAATATTATGAAAGTCATCAGTTCCCATAAAAGATTTAATGCATTCATAATCATAATTTATACCTGACTTTCTTCCTTTGTCATTCTACCATGCGTTAGTATTTTCTTGAATACGGTTAAGAAGATCCCATTCAGCTTCTTCTTTGATACGTGTAAATGATCCAGCACAAGAAGCATCTAATAAATCCTTATCATGAAGAGAAAGCCTTGCATAAAAGTTATTAATAATACTATTATTAGGGAGATCATGAATAGGACATTTGAGCATTAGTAACTTCAATCTCCCCCAAGCTTGGGATGTACTCACTCCATCACTAGGCCAAAAGTTATATATTTGATTCCGGTCTTTATGAATCTCACTAGGAGGATATAATTTATAATAAAAGAAAGGTAATATTTCCTCTCATTCCATAGATTGTCCATTCTTCAGCAGCTTATACCATTCTTCAGCTCTACCTTTCAATGATATAGAGAGTAACTTTTTCTTGACTTGTTTCGTTGTGATACCTGCATATTTGAACAACCTGCATAATTCATGGATAAAAAACAAGTGATCACCAGGATGGACAGTTCCATTCCCAAAATAATAGTTATCCATAACACGATCAACAACTTTTATAGGTATCTTAAAAGGATCTATTTCAGCAGTTCATTCATCAACTACCTCGGCAGTGGTAGTAGTTTTCCCAAATAGGAAATTAAGTGGATTATCCATAGTGGAAATAAATAGAAATAAAAACAATACTCATAGTAGAAATTTCCTTTAGCAGTTCCACTCTTCAATAACGCTACACTCCCCGGCAACGGCGCCAGAAAATAGTCTTGATGACCCACAAGTATAGGGAGTGTATCGTAGTACTTTTAATAAATAGGAGTGTCGATCCCAACGAGGAGCAGAAGGTCTTGACTAGTGCTTTGGATCAGGAATTCTCTGTAAATACATAGCAAACGGATTTTTAGGGTTTTTTTTATAATGAAGACAAATAAAGTGCAAGTAAATAAAGACAATAATAATAATTGCAGCAAGTGGCCCAATCCTTTCTTCAGCATAGGACAAGCCGGTTGTATTACTTATGAGGACCAAATATTCTCGAGGACACATGGGAATACTTTCAAGTGCTTTCGCTTCATATAGTTGATTAATATTCATTGGTTGGATAAGTGTTGTGTGGGTGAACCTATGTGATACGTTAAAAACGTATCTATAATTTTTGATGTTCCATGCTTAATTAGTATCTACTTTGCTTTGCTTTGTCTACACATTGAGGTGTTTTTATATGTTTTCTGGTACTAACCTATTAACAAGATTCCACAGTGCCAGTTGCCTGTTTTCTTTTGTTTTTGGTTCTAAAAAGGTTGAAAATCAATATTCTCTGAATTGGATAGGAAAAAAGTCAAAGTCAATATTTTACCGTGGGGAACACGAAGCCGGAATACGAGACGGAGGAGACTCACCAGGGTGGCACACCCCCTGGCCGTGTGGGTGGGCCCACCCCGCGCCTGGGGGGTGCAGCCGCCCTGGTGGCCCCCCTGCCTCACCTCTTCGTCTATAGCCGCCACCACCATTGTCCCTAGATCGGGGGGATCTGAAGCTCTTCCCGGCACCCTGTCGGAGGGGAGATCATCCCGGAGGCCTTCTTCTTCATTATGCCAGTCTCTGGTATGAAGCGTGAGTAGTTCCACATTGGACTACAGGTCCATGTAGTAGCTAGATAGTTGTATCTCCTCCTTGTGCTTTCATGTCTAGAGCCTGTGAGCTTCGTTCATGATCAAGATCACATCTATTTGTAATCATGCATGTTGTGTTTGCGGGGATCCGACTGATATTGAGATTACTATGTAAGATTGATTAATGGTTTTGTCTTATTTATTCTATCATGTCCGTGTTGTTTGTGATCTTGCATGCTCTCCGTTGTTAGTAGCTATCTTGGCCAAGTAGTTGCTAGTGACTCCAAGAGGGGATATTTATGCTCTATAGTGGGTTCATGCCTCTACTTAATCAAGGGAAGTGACAGAAATCTCTATGGTGGTAGATGTGTTGTTGCCACTAGGTAGAAAACAACAGTCTCTTTTTCATGGAACAAGTGGATTGTTTACCTTACACACTTTTCTTAAAGTAGTTATCTGTTGCTTGCAACTTAATACTGGAGGGGGTTCGGATGATAACCCAAAGGTGGACTTCTAGTCATAGATGCAGTTGGATGGCGGTCTATGTATATTGTTGTATTGCCCAATCGAATCTCATAGGATCTTTTTGTCTAGTATTGCATTGTTTGTCCTTGATCAGTCCTGTCCATTGCCCTGATGTAATTTGTTTACCCAGCATGCCATGTTTGTTTCTAAGGAGAACGCCTCTAGTGAACTATGGACCCCGGTTCAATCTTTACCATTAATACATCTTCCATTGTTACCGTTTACTTGCTGCAAACCATCATCACCTTCCACACTATACAGTTAATCCTTTGTTACAACAACCGGTGAATTGACTACCTCACTGTTAGTTGGGGCAAAGTCTCGAGTTTGTGTTTTGCAGGTTTCCACGTTGCTTGCAACACCTTTGAGACATTTCCTTCCTCCTACTGGTTCGATAACCTTGGTTTCTCACAGAGGGAAAACTTGCTGCTGTGCTACATCATACCTTCCTTTTGGGGTTTCCCGACGAAGCGTCCACCATGCATCAAGACTTTCTGGCGCCGTTGCCGGGGAGGCTAAGGATGTCTTCACAAGGGGATTCCTTCTCAACCTTTCTCTTTACTTTGTTTTTAGTTTGCTTAATTTCTTTTTCTTAGTTTTGTTTGCCTCTTTTTATCAAAAACTCCAAAAGAATAGTTTAGTTTGGTTTGCTTTCTCTTATCAAAAACACAAAAAATTTAGTTCCTGCTCTAGCTGCTGCTGATATTTTTGGCTTGCCCCACTTTTGCCAAAATGAACTCTGCTGATAACACCAAGTTGTGTGACTTCACTAGCACAAACAACAATGATTTCCTTAGGACTCCTATTGCTCCACCTGCTCATGATGCTACCTTTTATGAAATTAAGCCTCCTTTGTTGAATCTTGTGACGAGAGAGCAATTTGTTGAAATTTGTGAGATGCAAAATTATAAGGATGTAGATGGAGATATTATTAAGCTCAAGTTGTTTCCTTTATCTTTGAGAGGAAAATCTAAAGAATGGTTGCTATCCTTGCCTATAAATAGTATTGATTCTTGGATTAAGTGCAAGGATGCTTTTATTGGAAAGTACTACCCTCCTGCTAAGATTATATCTATGAGAACTGATATTATGAAATTTAAACAACTTGATAATGAACATGTTGATCAATCTTGGGAAAGAATGAAATCTTTGGTTAAGAATTGTCCCACTCATGGACTCACTGCTTGGATGATTATCCAGACTTTTTATGCAGGTTTGAACTTCTCTTCAAGAAACTTGTTGGATTCAGCTGCTGGAGGTACCTTTATGACCATCACCTTGGGTGCTGCAACAAAACTCCTTACTAATATGATGGTTAATTATTCTGAATGGCACACTGAGAGAGCTCCACATGGTAAGAAGGTAAACTCTGTTGAAGAAACCTCCTCTTTGAGTGATAAGATTGATGTTATTATGGCTATGCTTGTTAATGGGAAAGATCCTTTAGATCCAAATAATGTTCCCTTAGCCTCTTTGGTTGCTCAAGAAGAGCAGGTTGATGTGAACTTCATTAGAAACAACAATTTCAACAACAATGACTATAGGAATAATTTTGGTAGTATAGATAATTATAGGCCTTATCCTCCTAATAATGGCAATACCTATGGAAACTCCTACAAAATGCTAGAAGTGCCCCCTCTGAACTTGAATTCATGATCAAAGACTTTATTAGTAAACAAACCCCTTTCAACAAGACTATGGAGGAAAAGCTTTTAAATGCTGAGAAAAATATTTCCTCTTTGTCTGAAGCACAGTCCTCTTTGGTTAATAAAATGGCTGCTAACCTGAAACTATGGAAAGTACCTTTGCTGCTACTCATGCCATACAAGTTACTATTATTGAAAATGTGATACTATTAGCCCAACTTCATGCTAAGTGGGAAAGGGAAGCTGAAATTGATAGAAACAATAGGGTGTGCACCATTACCACCTATATGGATGCCACTAAACCACAAGAAGTCCCTATTCCTCCTCCTACAACTTCTAAGACTAATGAGTCTACCACTAGTGATGCTAAGTTTGATTTTGATATAGATGGTTGCAATATTTCTAAAGTGATTATGTTCCTACAAAAGCTTGCTAGAAGTCCTGATGCTAGTGATATGCATGTTGCTTTCACCAAACACATTACAGATGCTCTTGTTAAGATTAAGGAAGAGAAGTTAAAACACAAAGCTTCTATTTCTAGGGAAGTAGAAGATAGTTGGGAACCCATTATGAATATGCAAGTGAATGACTTTGATCTCAAAGATTCATGTGATCTTGGTTCTAGTGTCTCTATTATGCCTAGGAAGATTTATGAAATGCTTGATTTGCCACCTTTGGAAGATTGTTATTTGGATGTCCCACTTAATGATAATGCTAAGAAGAAACTCATGGGGAGTGTTAATGATATTCTAATTATGGTTAACAATACTTATGTCCCTATTGATTTCTATGTTTTGGATGTTGAATGCAATGCTTCTTGTCCTATTACTTTGGGAATACCTTTTCTTAGAACAGTTGGTGCCATCATTGATATGAAAGAAGGCACCATTAAATATCAATTTCCATTCAAGAAAGGTATTGAACACTTCCCTATAAGGAGAGATTAGTTTCTTTTTGCCCCTCCTTTGAAAGCAAGGTTTGATGTTAATGCTTCTTCATTTGAAAATACTTGATTTCTTGCTTCTTGTGCCTAACTTAAAGGCGTTAAAGAAAAGTACTTGTTGGGATATAACCCAAGAGTTTTATTGAGTCTTGGAAGTTATTACTTCAGTAATGACCTCTCCTTATCCTTTTTGTTTGCTTTTTGTGCCAAGAATAACCTCTAATGAGAGAGAAGTAAGATTTAAGGAGTTGTTGTCCCGAAACAGATTTCTGTCCTCCACCATAAAAATTCGTGAGGAGTCTATCTAAGTCGGATTGAGTTGAACTTTTATGAATAAATCCCCGAGTATGTTAGGTAACTTTCGTTAGTTAAAAACTTTTTGATTTGAGAAATAGAAGGTCTTCGAAAAAATTGGTTTCTACCCGCTGGTCTGTTTTGACAGATTTCTGTCATTATTTGCATTTGCTTCTTATTGATTCCTTTTTGGGTTCTCTTTTGGGGAATTGATATTTTTTAAGGAGTTACTACAGTAGCTTATGTTTTTAGTGAAAAGTATTTCTATTCCAAAGATTTGCCTAAAGGTCTATTATCTTTTGAATACACTAATGTTGCTAATGAAGATTGTGTGAAGTTTTGTATGAAGGAAAAATTTCAGGTGTAGAGAGAGAATGATGTAATGAGATGAATAATGGACAAAAGCTCAAGCTTGGGGATTCCACCCCGGTGTCACCCCAAAAAATATCCAAGAGTTACAAGCGTCAAAGCTTGGGGATGCCCAAGGCATCCCCTTCTTCATCAATAAAAAGCTCAGGTCTGTCTAGACACTTCGTTTTTATTGTTTCATGCACTATTGTGTTTTTCTTGGAGCGTCTTAGTTTTCGTTTGGTTTGCTTAGTTTTTTTAGTTTGCTTGAATAAAGTAGTTTGGACCCCCGTTCTCGCTGTGTTGTTTCAAATAAGTTGATTGGTGTTGGAAAGGAATAGAAAGTTCTTGCTTGAAAGTGCAAGAGGAGCTTGCGTTGACTGTGACTTAGACGTTAGCATGCCTTGCTAGGTGTTGTTTTGACCTTATGCTTACTGATTATTGTTGTAGCATGACTTGTTCCAAATAATTGGGATTGCTTAGTGTGCCTTGAAAGAATCATGCGTTGTTTTAGCATACAAAAGCATAGTATTGTGGTATTCTCCTTTGATGCTTTGTTTGGGTTGATTTGGCACATGCTCACACCATGTTATGACTATGAACAAGTCACCATAGCCTCTATGATCATTTATTCCTTGACTTGTAGTACCACTTTATGCTTTGATTAGTAATGTTTTGTCGCTCTGCATGATTATGGCCATTATTGCTCTCTTAGTTGGTTGCTCCCAGTCTTTTGCTAGCCTCCACTTGTATGAGTAAGCTATACTCATGCTTCCAACTCCCAATAAACCAAGTTATTTCAAAGTGTCCACTATAAATTCATATGCATGGTGTGTTACACCATTCCAAGTATATTCTTGTTTTCATCTATCTTCCAATTAAAAAAGTATTTTATTATGTGAAAACATAGTGATTAAAGCTCTCACGAACTTGATGGCACGCTTTATATTCTTTGCCCCTAATAAACTTGAACCATTGTGTCATCTATGTTGTATATGCTTGCACTTATATGTTGGAATTAGCAGAACCATGTTTTCATGGGTAACGTTTTCAACATTATACTTGTACTTTGTACAACAGTTGATATCATGCTCTTTTGTCTATGAATTTCACCGGTGTGAAATAAAAAGGGAGCTTGTAAGTCCATGGAGTTATGTATTTTGTGTTAGAGAAACACCTGGGCCGCTAGCCTAAGCCATGCCTAATCATGGTGGAAACTTGCAGCATCACCATAATGAGCAATCTGTGAAGCATCCTCAATAAAAACCTATGCAAATAGCAAATAAAAAGATCGCTGAGATGCTCATTGTCTGCTTTCCTTGTCATTTTGGTTATGAGAAAGCTCCAGTACCATGTGAAAGGGGTACCACATTGGCGGTTCTCTATGATACACATGTACTTACTATGAAAAGAACTTAAAGGTGACCAAAGTTGAGTAGCATGGGGTGCGGCCCTCATATTCAAGGGACATGAGATTCCCAACTTATACTTCGTCAAACATATACTCTTTAGTTTGTTCACTTTAACCTTAATCACTTCAAGATTCTTATGATATGGGCAATGAGGGCTGAAAGCTAACAAGTACCATAATTTTTGGAAGCTCTTTTTAAAACTTGAAATTCCTGCTTCCCTTTATGAAGGGCCTTTCTTCCACTATTATATTGAGTCTCCACCTTCTACCTTTAGGCACCAGTTAAGAGAGCATAGTTTCTATTCTTAGTTCTATGTGCAGTGTCCCAAAACTTATTGATTGATGCATATTGTTGATATTGCTTGTTCTTGTGCTATTTGTATCTAGTCACTCTTATGAACTTTGAAGGTGTCCTATGTATTTATTTGGTACTCTATGAGGGACAAGCTGAATGCCACTATGCCATGTTTTCTATATGTGAAACAAACAAACATTATTCAATGCATGCTATTCATGATCTTTTGTTTGTAGCCTTTCATGTTGCATGCATAGTTACTTTGTCTTATTATTAGAACTCCATCTTTCATGCACATGTTTAGAGTTCTTTGATCCCAACTTTCAATGCTTGCAAATGGTTTGATCTTGGTTTTGATGGTGCATGTCACCTCAAAAGTTATTATTTTATCACTTACCTACTCGAGGACGAGCAGGAGTTAAGCTAGGGGATGCTTGATACGTTGGAAACGTATCTATAATTTTTGATGTTCCATGCTTGTTTAGTATCTACTTTGCTTTGATTTGTCTACACTTTGAGATGTTTTTATATGTTTTCTAGTACTAACCTATTAACAAGATGCCACAGTCACTACTAGGAAAATGGCTATAGGTAATCAGCACATCCGTGGCTCACATGGTTGAAGTGCCCCGCGGCTAAAACAGGTGTGGCTCACCTATGGGCAGTGCCCTACTAGTAACTATAACAACCGTGGCACACATGACCATAGTGCGCCACAGATATGTGTGGGCCAGGGCCCTGTTGGCCGCACGCCAAACATCCGTAGCACACATAGGGTAGGTGCGCTATGGTTGTTAGTGTCAACCGTGGCACACATGGAGGGGGTGCGCTACGCCTAAGCGCATGCCCCTCTCTACTGTGAAACGGCCAGACACATCCGTGGCGCACTATGGCATGTGCGCCACGGATATATAAACTTAGTAGTAGGGCACCTTGCCCTAGTGCCCTACGCCTAACTATCCCGCACCAACTCCACCACCCCCCGTGGATCGCCTTTTTAGGCTTTGCAAAAAATAAAAGAAAATGATAAACACTTCAAAAAATTAAATCCTTTCATATTTAGGTAGGTAATGTGGTATAGCTTCTAGTAAAATTAACAAACATGAGTTTCGACTTTATTTGCAAAAAAAAGTCATGCCACGGTAAAAGGCCGTAACTTTTGCATACGATATCGAAAAAAATCGTATAATATACCAAAATGACGAGAACGAGATTTCGCATCTGCTCGCAACCACCTTTGGTTGTTTAGAGATTTTTTAGATTTTCAAAATTCGAAAAGAGTAAAAAGTTATGGTCAAAAGACCATTTTTTCCTGAAGAAAAAAAATAGAGGGCGACTTACCCGTAGCACACCACCACCTAGTGCGCCACGGATAAGCTTGGGCGGGATTCAAATTTCGAATCCCCACCCCGCCCACCTACCCGTATTCCCTCCCTCTTCTCCTTTTCATTCTCCTCCCTCCTCCTTTTCCTTCTCTCTTCTCCTCCTCCTTTTCCTTCTCTCTTCTCCTCCTCCTCCTCCTCCTCCTTTCCTTCTCCTGCTTCCCTTGATCTGACGATGGCGACGGTGGCCTTCTCCTCCTCCTTGCTCCGGCATCCTCCTCTCCTTGCAGTGACGATGGCGATGGTGGCGGCGACCTTCTCCTCCTCCTTGCAGTCACGACGGCGACGACCTCCTTCCTTGCGGCCTCCTCCTCCTTGCAGTCACGAAGAGCAACGACGAGCTCCGACGACCGCCGAAGACCTCCTTCTCCTTGCGGCGACCTCCTCCCTTCTCCAGCCACACCTCCTTCTCCCTCTCTTCCTCGATGCCAGCGAGGAGTGGCACGACCACGGCCTCCCGCACCTCCCTGCGGTGGTAGGTCGTGGCCACGGCCACCATGCTCCAGCGAGGCGACACGACGGCGGTGATGCGGACCCGATTGCTTTTGCAATTCAAAACGAGGGTGTTTTTTGCAATTTTTTTTGATTTTCGAAAAAAACATCCGTGGCGCACCTGTACCCCTACCCGTGGCGCATCTGCTAGTGCGCCACGCCTATCTCAATATAACCGTGGCGCACCATGCAATGCGCCACGGCTATGAGATAGCCGTAGCGCGAGGCCCATGGCGCATTGCTAGTGCGCCACGGAAGGCCTTTTCAGGTGCGCCAAGAATAGGCGCTTTTCTAGTAGTGAGTTCCAGCTACATGTTTTCTTCTGTTTTTAGTTCCAGAAAGGTAGAAAATCAATATTCTCGGAATTGGACAGGACAAAAGCTAAAGTCAATATTTTACCGTGGGGAACACGAAGCTGGAATACGAGACGAAGGAGACTCACTAGGGGGCCACACCCCCTAGCCACGCGGGTGGGCCCATCCCACGCCTGGGGAGGGTGCAGCCACCCTGGTGGCCCCCCTGCCTCGCCTCTTCGCCTATAAGAAGCCCCCGATGCCTAAACCCTAAGCACCCGATCAATATTCCACGAAACCGTCTGTAGCCTCCGCCACCATCGTCCCTAGATCGGGGGATCTGAAACTCTTCCCGACACCCTACCAGAGGGGCGATCATCCCAAAGGCATTCTTCATCAAGCCAGCCTCCGGTATGAAGCGTGAGTAGTTCCACCTTGGACTACGGGTCCATGTAGTAGCTAGATGGTTGTATCTCCTCCTTGTGCTTTCATGTCTAGATCTTGTGAGCTCCGTTCATGATCAAGATCACATCTATTTGTAATCATGCATGTTGTGTTTGCGGGGATCCGATGGATATTGAGATTACTATGTCAGATTGATTAATGGTTTTGTCTTATTGATTCTATCATGTCTATGTTGTTTGTGATCTTGCATGCTCTCCGTTGTTAGTAGCTATCTTGGCCAAGTAGTTGCTAGTGACTCCAAGAGGGAGTATTTATGCTCGATAGTGGGTTCATGCCTCTACTTAATCAAGGGAAGTGACAGAAATCTCTACGGTTGTAGATGTGTTGTTGCCACTAGGGAGAAAACAACGGTCTCTTGTTCATGGAACAAGTGGATTGTTTACCTTACACACTTTGCTTAAAGCAGTTGTCTGTTGCTTGCAACTTAATACTGGAGGGGATTCGAATGATAACCCAAAGGTGGACTTCTAGTCATAGATCCAGTTGGATGGCGGTCTATGTATATTGTTGTATTGCCCTATCGAATCTCATAGGATCTTTTTGTCTAGTATTGCATTGTTTTGCCTTGCTCAGTCCTGTCAATTACCCTGTTGTAATTTGTTTACCCAGCATGCCATGTTTGTTTCTAAGGACAACACCTCTAGTGAACTATGGACCCCGGTCCAATATTTACCATTGATACATCTTCCACTGTTACCGTTTACTTGCCGCAAACCATCATCACCTTCCACACCATACAGTTAATCCTTTGTTACAGCAACCGGTGAGATTGACAACCTCATTGTTAGTTGGGGAAAAGTATTGAGTTTGTGTTGTGCAGGTTTCCACGTTGCTTGCAACACCTTTGAGACGTTTCCTTTCTCCTACTGGTTCGATAACCTTGGTTTCTTACTAAGGGAAAACTTGCTGATGTGCTGCATCATACCTTCCTCTTGGGGTTTCCCGACGAAGCGTCCACCACGCATCACTATGCTAATGTACCAACCTTACTTGGACTAATACATACTTGTGATTACACCCTTGCAAGCATCTACAACTACAAGAAAGTAATTAAGATAAAAACCTAACCACAACATTAAACTCTGAGATCCTACACTCCCGTGTGCAAAGGTTTCCTAGGGGGGGTTCAGGTTTCTGTCACTCTGGCAACCCCAAATTTAGTATCCAAATACATAATGCATTCCCCTAGGACCATAAATGGTGAAGTATCATGTAGTCGACGTTCACATGATACCACTAGAAGAATAACACCATGACTTAAATATCAAACCATTGAATATTTCTCAACACAATTCCACTACTAACAACATGACTTCTCCCATGTCCTCAAGAACTAAACGAACTACTCACGAGACATCATATGGATCAAAATCATAGATGGAATAATGATGAATAACAATCTGAAGATAAACAATAATTCAATGGTTCCACTCAAAAGCATTAAATATAAAAGTAATCAACACCGAGAAAGTTTCCCTAAGAACTATGCAAGATTCAACCCAATTGTTATAGCGGGATGGAGTGGTGACGATGGTGTTGATGGAGATGATGGTGAGGATGATGATGATCCCGATGAAGTCTAGCTTGATGATAGGGTTGATGGCGACGATCTCCCCTCTCTGGGAAGGAATTTCCCTGGTAGAAATCTGCCTGCCGGAGAGCTCTTTCTCTCTCTCTGTAGTTTCCTCCCCGCAGAGGCGGTGGAATCTTTCTATGGTCGCTCCCCGAGTCTTAGGGTTTCGAGGGGATGATATAGGTGAAAGGGCGATGCCAGAGGTGGGCCAGGGTGGCCACACCACCTGGTGGCGCGACCCAGGGTGGGCCCGCGCTAGGGGGTGGTGTGGGCCCCCTGTGGCCCATCTCCACTTCCCCTTCGGGCTTCCTTCGTCTTCTGGAAGAATATGGACTTTCATATATTTTCTGGAATTTTCTGATCTTCGCGAATATTGCATCTAGACACCGCTTTTTCCATCAGAATCCTGACTCCGGCAGTTCATCCTCCAAAAGTCATCCAACATGCAAAAATAGATGAAATAACATAAGTATCACCTCTTAATATGAAATTGTAGAGGTCCCAACCTTTAATAAGGCAGAGATCCCTATGTTTACAATGCTAGTCCCTGGATCAATAGCTAGCATCCACAGTTAAGATGTAATATCAAGAAACAAGGTCATATAACAACTTTATATCCAGGAATAAAATAATTCATTACATCTTACATAGCTCATTTGGCTATCTCATTACAATGCAGCAGAAATAACTATATACCATGGATTCCTTCATCTTCAAAGTGCCACAGGCAATCATGTTGGTTGTAGACTTGTAATCCTAATCAACACACTTCAATAACATCAAACAAACCTGCAACATAATAAGTTACAGCCACAAGGGTCAATACATTTTGAATTGTATTGGCAAGTGATACTTTGGTAGAATAGTGGAGTCTATCATCTATATGTATTTGGCTAAGTGGAGCTTAGGCTTGCTTTGCTCAAAATACATTTTCCTTATCATTTGAAAACACTAAGTTTTTGTTTGTCAAAATCACCCAAGGCATCTACCAATCAGTGATTGAAGATCCTTAACCCTTGTTCAACCACAAGTTTTTAACTTAGAAATTGGGATGAGGAGATTCTTGATAGCTTCCATGTCTTGATGCTCAAATTGTCCATTGACGGGGACACGACTAAGTACTTAGATTTTACTCTCTCGAGAGGTGGTGCACTTTCCCCACAAGACTCGGCATGCATCGAGATAAGATCTTTCAGAAGCCTTCCCTTATACCAGAATGGACGCGCTCCAAACCTATCATCCCCTACCACCAACTGTCCATTTGGCTAAGATATTGCAACCTATATGATCCAGGCAGAGCCCATAATGCCAAGTGTCTGCACTTGAAGCTTCTCAACATTTGACATCTCAAATCTCTTTGTTCCTGGGTGGCATTCCACAAGTGAGATACACTAGGGTAGTCCATAAACATGGGCCCCGTGTAAACACTCAACAAAAATCCATCCATGCAATTACCATTCCACCCAGGTGATTCATTCACTTAGTAGTTTTATTAAGCAAAAACATAAGTCAAAAGACTTAACAAACTTTCCATAACATGTATATATAAACCACCCTTGTTTGCTACTAGCTAGTCTAAGAATGATAGTAGTAGGAATCTTACTTAGGAAAATTCTACTAAGGTTTCATCTACTAGGATTTCCCATGGCATAGTTAACACTTAGAAAATTCCATGCAATTCCTACTTAGAAATATCACTAATGCATAGTGAAAATAATGGGACAAAATTATGAAGCACCACTTGACTTTTTAGTAGAGAATATAAGTTCACTCCTTGATCTTGCAATAGTCACACTCTTCAAATTTCACTACAATTCAATCAAGGTACAAATTCAATCTACCATTCAAGCAATTCATCACATAAAATAATAAAAACAAAGCAATGCATGCAAGCATGCCAAAGATTGTTTTATTTGGAAACGTGGTTTCTAATAGGCTATAAACATTTCAAAGCACCTATTGGTCATTTACAAAAGTGGCAAAACCATTTTAAGTCAAGTTAGTGAAAATGGCCACTTTAAATCATTTTGTTTTGCTAGAAATGATTTTATTAAAATAATAATTTCTAGTGTTAGCCAAATATAATTTTAAACACAAATGTTAGTGTTTATGGTCAAAGTGTTTAATATTAAATCATTTGCCAAAGGTTTCATCTAAAAACCATTTTTAAATCAATGCAACATTTTATTTTGCTAGAAATGCCTTTAATCAAAGTAATAATTTTATAGGGTTCACCAAATATATTTTTAAATCCTAACAATTGGTGTTTAGGGTCAGAGAGTTTAATTCAAATCATTTTCAAAAGGTTTTACTCAAAAAGCATTTTTAAAACATAAACAACATTTTTATTTAACTAGAAATGCTTTAATTCAAAGATTTATTCTTTAGATTCACAAAATATGTTTTTAAATCCAAAAGTTGGTTTCTATGGTCAGTAGGTTCAAAACAATCCATTTACAAA
Source organism: Avena longiglumis (assembly GCA_030063025.1). Lineage (NCBI taxonomy): Eukaryota > Viridiplantae > Streptophyta > Magnoliopsida > Poales > Poaceae > Avena > Avena longiglumis. The sequence continues at coordinate 115,227,277 of CP125975.1, forward strand.
AGATTTCACCCTAAAAACATTTCTAGAATAATTTTTATATTCAAAATATGCCTACACATGTTTCTGCAAAAACAACTAATTTTACAGATGCAAATCACTAAACAAAGTGCTTGGTTGGATAGCATTATTTTTCCTGATTCCAATGATATAAAGTTTGAAAAATTTGGACGTGTAGATTTAAAGTTATGATTTTTGCAAGTTTGAACATTGAATAGAACAAAATCTGGTTTTTAAATCGAAGGTTGGCCACGTGTCAAGACATTTACTGGACTATACCGTTTCACGTGGGTCGCGTGCTATGGATCGTTTGATCTAACTAGCATCCTACGACACAGATCAAACATACCCCTTTTGTCAACACCCGGATTTTTAATCCCAGATGCCTGTTATGCCATACATCGCAATCCCAGGATTACCATTTTTGCGAGACATAACAGAATTGGATACCACGGTACATCATCCATTACAAACCATACATAAGGTCTTACACCAATAAGGATCTCATGATCCAGTTCTTAATACAACTCAAGCTGCGGAAATACATAATAATAAAGGTAGCGTAGGCGAAGCTCCATCTTCGGGGTCACAGGCAATGCTGATGATGGGAGATGATCCTAGTTGTCGTAACCTTCTTGGGGTCCATCATCCTGGTACTCTTCTTCATATTCTGGCCACGGTAATAGCCAGGGACAAAGCCATGAGTACTCTTTAAGTACTCGCAAACTAATACTAGCAAGTGAAGGGGTTTTTTATAATAGGACAATAAGCTCTAGGGTTGTTTTGCAAAAGCCAGATTTAAATCTACTAAGTTCAGAAGCAAGAGAAAGCTAGTCAAATTTTATAACACCTAAGTGTAGGGGTTCGTAGCATGGAAAACAAAAATTTTCTATCGCATACAAACAAACAAGCCAAGATCTATCTACTAGATTGTAGCAACGAGTCGATGGAGGAACTCACCCTCGAAGATTCCAAAGCGGTTAACGAGAGCAGATTCTCGTGGGTGATGTAGTCGTACACTTCCGATCTCAAGATCGCGTAGACGATCCTTCCGGCTATGCTGCGTTAGCGCTTCATGATCGGTCACACGTTCGGTACTCGGAAGACCTTCCTCTCCCTTGTTCCAGCGGCGGAGGTTGTAGCACTCTCCTCGATTCGGTAGCACAGCGTGTAGGAAGTAGAGGGAAATCTGAGGCTTCGCCTTAAGCGGTGCAGTATGGTGGATCTTATGAGAGAGGCTATTAGTGGTCTAGTAATTAGACACACCAATTAGAAGGCTCTAAACCAATTAGAAGGCTCTAAACCGCAGGCTAAAGCAATTAGAAGCTCTAAACCAAAACGGCTCTAAACCGGAGGTAGAAGATAGGAACTTGTGTGTTCTAGGAGGAGCCCTGCCCCTCCTTTTATGGGAGGGGGGTCTTGGCGCGCCAGGGGAGGGAGGGAGTCCCTCCCCAACTCGTCCTAGGGCTGGGCGCCGGCCTGGAGGAGTCCAACTCCTCCTCCAGGTTGGTTCCAACTCATCTTGCTTGTTTCCCACAGTTTCCTGTTTCCCACAGTTTCCTGTTTTAGCCGTTTGACTTTCAAACTGCCAATTTGACTTTCATGTTTTTGGAACAGCAAGAACACTTAGTACATGATGCAATCACTCAATGACACACTCATGTACCCTCCCCGAGTCTTGGGACAATCCGGAACCTTCTAGAACATTCGATGAAAACACGGAATCATTCCCGAACTCAAACGGGACTTTCCTTATATGAATCTTATTCTCGGACCATTCCAGATCACCTCGTGATATCCGGATCCCATCCGAGACTCGAACAACATTCGGTCTCTTTCTCATAATACCATAACTACTCAAAACAACGTCGAATCCTTAAGTGTGTCTCCCTACGGTTCGTGAATTATGCGTACATGATCGAGACACTTCTCTGAACAATAACCAATAGAGGAATCTGGAAATTCATATGGCTCCCACATATTTCTACGATTACTTTGCGATCGAATGAACCACTTACATACGATACCAATTTCCCTTTGTCTCACGATATGTTACTTATCCGAGGTTATGATCGTCGGTATCTCTGCATACCTAGTTCAACCTCGTTTCGATAAGTACTCTTTTCTCGTTCCGTGATATGTGATCCCTTGTGACCAAGTCACATGCTTGCAAGCTAATTGGATGACATTCCACCGAGAGGGCCCAGAGTATATCTATCCGTCATATGGATGGACAAATCCCTCTTGATCCATGTGTTTCAACCAATACTTTACGAACACTCAATACCACCTTTATAGCCACCCGATTCGGTGTGGTGTTTGATGTCATCAAAGCATCCATCCGGTAAAGGTGATATGCATGATCTCATGGTCGAAGGAATTAGGTAACTATGTATCGAAAGCATATAGCAATTGAACTATTGAAATGACTTGATCTTTATGCTACGCTTATCTATAGGAGTATGTCCATCACATCATTCTCCGATGATATGATCCTGTTGTTAATAACATCTCTATGTTCATGATCGAAACCATGATCATATATTAACCAACAAGCTAGTTTAACAAGAGGCTTTACTAGGGACTCTTATTTTAGTTTACAAATCACACAAGTATTAATGTTTCCGGTTAATACAATTTTAGCATGGTATGTAAACATTTATCATAAGTGTGAAGATATGATAATAACCACTTTATTATTGCCTCTTGGGCATATCTCCAACAGTCTCCCACTTGCACTAGAGTCAATAATCTAGTTTCAAACCTTTGTGTATATAACACCTATGGCTTTCCGGTGTTGTATGTACACGATTGCTAGTGGTCAAATGATCTCCGGATCTGACACTTCCAGGTCCGTGTGTAATTGCATGTCTTTGCGTCTCTACGCATCACTCATTCTCTAATGAGATGGCTTTGTATAAATTTGGTCTTTCGGTGTGACCTTTAGCTCTTTGGGGTTAAAACATGTTGATAATATTGTCGCACAATATATCTTCATAGTATTATCCCACTGTGAGCTACACCTAGTTTGATAACAAACTACTTGACACAAATGCCCTCTTTTGCTGCTAAAATAGCAGTTATATACTTGGCCTTTTGTTGTAGTATCTGTCACAATGTCTTAACTTTGGAACTCATCCAAATCCATTATGGAACTCACCTTCCATTATATTGTGCCACCCTTAGTTTAGATTGAGATAAACTTAATTTGTACTTTGTGACAAAGCTAGTATCAATGTAGTACTTTTACAATGAACTAACCATCTATTTGTCACTTCTACAAATATTATACTCTTAGTTCTTCCAAAAGATCATAAGAATATCCTTACTATTGTCCAATGATCATCTTACGAATCATTATGGTATATGCTCACAACATTTAGAGCATAGGACATATCTGGATTTGTACATATCACAGTATGATATAAATACTCTTTGTGATTTTATACATCAAGTATCAATCTATACTTGATTATTTGTTTCACTTTACCAAATTTCAATACACTTGAATATATCATCAACATTGAATTTATTCAATCCTTTCTGTGCGACAAGAACCTCTCTTGTAGTTTCTATATTGAACTCATTCAATATCTTGTCTATGTACTTCTGGCACAACCATATTAGCGTCTATTGATGCCAAATATTTAGGTTTTGCCTAAGTATTTCATCGGGATGAAATTCTTAATATGTGTTAATAAAAGATACATTATTTCCAATCAACAATATGTCTTCCACATAATGTATTAGAAACATGTCTTAGCGCTCCCACTTAATTTCTTGCAAATGCAAGCATCTTCATTGTCTCTAATGAACTTTTAAACTCCTTTAACAGTTTCATCATAGTGAAGATTCCAACTCCGCGATGCTCACTTTAACCATTGAAGTTTGCATATGCTTTTAGCATCCTTTGAATTAACAAAACCCTATGGACCGTGTTATGCACATGTCCTAGGTAACGATTCTATTAGAAGAACTTGTTTTGTTTATTCAACTACCATATAACAAATTATATGTAGTGGTTGCTACATTAATCCGTCTAGACTAAATATCACTATGATAGATCAAATCTTGTCATAGTCAACCTTTGAACATTGTTGTGAACTCTTTCCCAACATGTCGACTATTTCATAGATGTGAAACATCCATGTCTATTTCTTTATAGATCCAGACACAACTATAAGGTCTTACACCTTTCTCGAGGGTCCTTCAAGTTCAAAACTTGATTTTCTCGTGTATGGAACTATCACGGATTTTATGGCTTCAAGCCATTTTACGGAGTCAGGGCCCATCATCGCTTCTTTGCATGTAGTCGGTTCATTATTCTCAAATAATGATTCAACCCTCAAATCTTGGTATTTGATTGTTTATCCGACCTACTTGTTTCAATAGGAACTTGGATCTCCGTGACCACAACCTTTTGAGGTACGTGAGCCATGAGCTTTGTTGCTGCCTCCGAAACACTTTTTGGTGCTGCGCAACTCTGCACATATAGCTAAGGTTCTTTCAACCTTATCAAAATTCTATTGTCCTCCTACTTAACTTTTCACGAAAAATTCCTTCTCAAAGAAACTTGACGTTTTAAGTGACAAACACTTTTGTCTCCGATGTTATGGAGGATTACTTAACAGTTATTCAAAATAACATACAAAGACAGGTTCATCCGACTTTGGTTGCACACATCTTTCTTATGCATAGCATACCAATGTTTAAGAAAGGACAACTTGGGTTTTATCCCAAACCATAACCTTATATGGTGTCATTTCAACGGATTATGATGGAGCTCTTTTCAGTGGAAAAACGGTAATCTCTAAAGCTTTTAATCTTTAAAATATAATGGCAGTTTTATAAATTATACCTTTGATCTTACCATGTCAAACAAGGTTTAATTACATATCTCGAACGCTCCATACTCTTATGGTGTTTCGGGAAAATGCAAATCCATGGAACGATTCCTTAAATCTTAGGTATTATGCTAAACTCTGTAACTCAAATATCTTCCTTTATGATCTTTATCATAAACTGTTTATATTCTTGTTACAATGATTTTGCACTTCATCTTGAAAGTCTTTTGAACTCTTCAAATATTTCACACTTCATCCTTATTAAGTAAATATTCATATATTCACTCAAATTTTAGGAGAAAGCATATGAAGTTGAAATCCATCGCTCTTGACTACACATAATGGATTTCATACAACAATATGTACTAGTTCCAATAAGCTAGTCATTCGTTCCCTTTCGGCCTATGAACGAAGTTTTAATTATCTCTAGGAATGTTTCACAAGCGTCATTTGATCAAAATCAAATAGACTCCAAAATTCCATCCATATGGAGTTTCTTCATGTTTTCTTTCCAATATAATTTAAACGGCGATGTCACTTCCTAAGTGATCTTTGAATCAATTTGTCTTTCGACATTTTTAGCACTAGTTTTATGGATGTGATTCCTCCAACGAGATTTGCGAATCATCCATCTTTTATGGATTACGGCAATTATTTGAACAACCCTTTTGTTCTCATAATACCTGATAAAACAAATCTTTGAAGGCAAGCTTTGATGTTTAACGAGCAACACAATAACCCTTTATTTTGTTCTCGATGAACATCATCACATATTCTTTTGCTAGTTACTTAGGCCATTGTAGTTCATGAATTGTGTTGTTTCGTATGACGATTCACACCAACAAATTCAGTATCAAATACTTAAGAACCACATTGTTTAACAAGCAAAGAATACAGCCATAACACGTATGTCATCTATATACTTAAACTGAACAATTCTAGTCTTTTATTTTCTGCCATATACTTATGAGATTCTCTTTCAGTATTTCCTTTTCTATTTGAAAGAATCTATCAACATCAATTAGTGGAGTCATTCATATGACACATAGCCCAAAACATGTATAGTTAAATACCAATGTCTTTGGACTTGCACTTTGAAATAGATCACCATCATCAAATGTTTGGTGTTCTTTCAAATTCCTTTATTTAGTAATCTTCTTGGTGTAGTAAACATTTTACCTACATCAAATATTCACCCTTATTATGGATTTATCCATGATCAAGCTACTTTTAGCTTGTAACGGTGAATCGCAAGTATAATGTTGCTCTCCAAAACCTTTTGGAGGATTAGGACAACTAGTGTCTCCAACCTTTTTGCAAATTCTCATCAAATATGAGAACATGACTTTTGCCATATTATAATCTATCATGTTGCAACCAAAACTTTGTTTCAGATATCACAATATCTTCCACACATCATGGTTTCTGAAACAACTCTTTCAGATCCTAGATAACCTTGATATTAAGAGAATCCTTTGAATATCAAGAATCGTGGAGACAAACATGATACTTATATACTAACATTGGAATTGTTACTCTTGTTTTAATACTAATTATTAAACTTCATGGAGTAACCGGAACTTACTAAAAGTTTGCAATAGGACTTTTAAACTTTAGATTAACACTTAAAACAATATGATACCAGTTCGTAAAGTATCTAACCAGAATTCTATAGTTCTATCATCTCAATTATAAGTAAGCGCAAGGTGGTAAACGGATGCCAATGACTACAACAACTATGCAAATTCACTTTGATTTAGTTTATGATAAATTGAGTTCTAATTAATAATTAAATTAATCTTGGTGAACTCCCACTCAAAACAATATCCCTCACATTGTTTTAGTGATCACACGAACCAAATCCACCACATCAAAACCGATCATCACGAGAGTTGATATAGCTTCAATGGCGAACAATCAACATGTTCATCATATCTACTATATGACTCATGCTCTACCTTTCGGTAATCCGTGTTCCTGAGGCCATGTCTGTACATGCTAGGCTCGTCAAGATCAAACCTTAGTTTCTGCATGAGCAAATCTGGCTTGCTCACGTTGTATACACTTGCAGAATCTAACACACCCGATCATCACGTGGTGCTTCGAAACAACAAGCTTTAGCAACGGTGCTAACTAAGGGTGAACACTTTAAGACTTGAAATTCATGTGCATGAGGGATCATCTTATAATGCTACCGCTGCCTACTAAGCAATACAAGATGCATAAAGGATTAACATCACATGCAATTCATAATATGTGATATGATATGGCCTTTCTTCTTTGTGCTTCCGATCTCCATCTTCCAAAGACGAACATGATCTCCATCATCACCGGCATTGCATCAAGGTCAATGACGCCTCTCCATGGTTGTCGCCCACCGGCTTCAACTATTACAACTACTTTGAATAGACACCGGGTCTTAACATAAATTAAAGACAACCATATGGCTCTGCGGTTGCCAACTTACAATAAGGAACATTGCATACATCAAATATAATCACAATCATGGCCATATCACATCACTGCACACCCCTGCAAAACAAAGTTAGACGCCTCTACTTTCTTTGCATGTTTTACGTGGTTTGGGGCTTTCAATAAGTGTCGTCCTAACTTACGAACAAGAACCACAACATTGATACTAGTATTGTCAATCACCCGTTGTAAATTGGATCTTAACTATGCTGGGAGAAACAGGCACCCGCAAATCCACTTATGCAATACAAGTTGCATGTCAAGCGTGGAGCAAGTCTCATGAACGATGTCATGTAAGGTTAGCCCGGGCCGCTTCATCCCAACATACCGCAAGATACAAAGTACACAAGAAGCAATCGACAATAAAAGCATCAACACCCACAATGACCATTGTGTTCTACTCGTGCAACAGATCTACATATAGACACGGCTCTGATACCACTATAGGGGTTCGTAGCATGGAAAACAAAAATTTTCTATCGCATACAAACAAACAAGCCAAGAACTATCTACTAGATTGTAGCAACGAGTCGATGGAGTAACTCACCCTCGATGATTCCAAAGCGGTTAACGAGAGCAGATTCTCGTGGGTGATGTAGTCGTACACTTCCGATCTCAAGATCGCGTAGACGATCCTTCCGTATGCGTTAAATGGCGCTTCCATGATCGGTCACACGTTCGGTACTCGACGAAGACCTTCCTCTCCCTTGTTCCAGGCAGCGGAGGTTGTAGCACTCTCCTCGCGATTCCGGCTGTGGCGTGGTAGGAAGTAGAGGGAAATCCATGAGGCTTCGCTTAAGCCGGTGCAGTATGGTGGAGCTTATGAGAGAGGCTATTAGTGGTCTAGTAATTAGACACACCAATTAGAAGGCTCTAAACCAATTAGAAGGCTCTAAACCGCAGGCTAAAGCAATTAGAAGCTCTAAACCAAAACGGCTCTAAACCGGAGGTAGAAGATAGGAACTTGTGTGTTCTAGGAGGAGCCCTGCCCCTCCTTTTATGGGAGGGGGGTCTTGGCGCGCCAGGGGAGGGAGGGAGTCCCTCCCCAACTCGGCCTAGGGCTGGGCGCCGGCCTGGAGGAGTCCAACTCCTTTTCCAGGTTGGTTCCAACTCCTCTTGCTTGTTTCCCACGCTCTGCTTCCCACAGCTTCTGCTTTAGCCGCTTGACTTTCAAACCGCCAATTTGACTTTCATGTTTTTGGAACAGCAAGAACACTTAGTACATGATGCAATCACTCAATGACACACTCATGTACCTCCCCTGAGTGCCGGACAATCCGAACCTTCTAGAACATTCCCGATGAAAACACCGAATCATTCCCGAACTCAAACGGACTTTCCTTATATGAATCTTATTCTCCGGACCATTCCAGATCACCTCGTGATATCTCGGATCCCATCCGAGACTCAACAACATTCGGTCTCTTTCTCATAATACCATAACTACTCAAAACAACGTCGAATCCTTAAGTGTGTCTCCCTACGGTTCGTGAATTATGCGACATGATCGAGACACTTCTCTAACAATAACCAATAGAGGAATCTGGAAATTCATATGGCTCTACATATTTCTACGATTACTTACGATCGAATGAACCACTTACATACGATACCAATTTCCCTTTGTCTCACGATATGTTACTTATCCGAGGTTATGATCGTCGATCTCTCGCATACCTAGTTCAACCTCGCCATTTCGATAAGTACTCTTTTCTCGTTCCCGTGATATGTGATCCCTTGTGACCAAGTCACATGCTTGCAAGCTAATTGGATGACATTCCACCGAGAGGTCCCAGAGTATATCTATCCGTCATATGGATGGACAAATCCCACTCTTGATCCATGTGTTTCAACCAATACTTTCTGAACACTCAATACCACCTTTATAGCCACCCGCACGGTGTGGTGTTTGATGTCATCAAAGCATCCATCCGGTAAAGGTGATATGCATGATCTCATGGTCGAAGGAATTAGGTAACTATGTATCAGAAAGCATATAGCAATTGAACTATTGAAATGACTTGATCTTTATGCTACGCTTATCTATAGGAGTATGTCCATCACATCATTCTCCTGATGATATGATCTTGTTGTTAATAACATCTCTATGTTCATGATCAGGAAACCATGATCATATATTAACCAACAAGCTAGTTTAACAAGAGGCTTTACTAGGGACTCTTATTTTAGTTTACAAATCACACAAGTATTAATGTTTCCGGTTAATACAATTTTAGCATGGTATGTAAACATTTATCATAAGTGTGAAGATATGATAATAACCAATTTATTATTGCCTCTTGGGCATATCTCCAACACTAAGTGGGAACTTGTATCTCATGCCACAACTCTGTTGTGGTCAATTTAGAGTCTCAAGTCATTTCACAAGTCGTTTTGAAAACATCTGACGGGGGAACAGTATGGCCACTCCAACTGTCGATAACCGCAGACGTGGCTATTCGAATTGTTTGACACTCTGCAGAGATTGTACACTTTCACCACAACATTCGATACATCCGTCAGGAACAAATCCTGAATTCACCATACTCAGTATGCGGATAATCAATCCTAACCTTTCAATTACACACCCTAGTATAAGCACCTCTCATGTGAGTTTGGCCTCCCAACCATGACCAATTGTCATCTTGGGTACTGCATAGGTGGACAATCTTCACAAGGTAGCCTCAGCTTAGACCTTGGCCGTGAGGGAACCAATACTAAGGTATATAAGTTTCCAGTCAAGTCCTACCCAATCTTCGGGTATTGTGGTTGTACGGTAAAATTGGAATGATATCGCATCCATACAACCATCAGTTTTATAAAGGGCTAAGGCTCATGCCTCAACATTTTCATCACCAAAATCATCTAGTGTTCGGAAACACATGTCAAAACATCTCAGTAGAATGATCCATCATTCTAAGGTTTTCGTAACCATTTTCACCAAGTATTCCCATCTAAAGTTGATCAAGTTTTATGCTTAGCACTAGCATCTACAAATGGGGGTGAGTACTAATGAGGGGTGATAAACAAGTGGAGTTTCAACTAAGTACCACCTCATGCCTTAGGATGATATCAAGGTTTTCTAGCTTAGGCCAAATTTTATGCTCTTTATGCAACCTTCAAGTATCTTCCTAGAATCTACAAGTTACTTCAGTAAACTCTAAGTAAAAGCTTTGATAAAGAAATAAAGTAGAAGCTTGCAAGTAAAACTAGGATTGGGTATCAAGTGGGTATGATCACATATGCTTAAGGCATATAGTTAGCATGGTAACAAGTAAGTATTTGTTTGCATCAGTAGAGTATCTTGAAAGTGTTAGCTTTCCTTGTGCAAAGCAGTGATTGAAGTTCTCCTCGGCTTCTTCCTCGTAGTATCCTCCTTCCTCCTCGTATCCTTGGTCGGTACTAGCGTCTATGAATAAATACGAGGTACACAATCACCAAACAATACTTAACTACGTGAAATCATCACACAAAGGGGTTCTATAGATGATCTAGCATCATCACTAACATTACAAGACTAAAGCATTTGTCTTAATGATTTTAGTTTTAGAAAAGTAATTTCTACTCATTGAAAAACTACTTAAGATTTAATATTCTCCAAACCAAACATGGGATCATATTGACACATGTCATCACCACATATTTTAGTCCATGGGAATGTGATTTAAAGTGGTGTCACAATTTAATAAGGTTTAACCTTTTTATTTTAAATAAAGTAAGTGACTAGAAATGCCTATGTGGCATTCTTTTATTACTTGAACTTTATTTCTGTAAGTAAACCCATATATTTTTATATATTCTGAAAGGTATGGTTAAATGTGATTTTGAGAGTTAGAATCAACTCAAAAGCTATTATGGTTTAAATTTGAAAAATGTTTGAATGCAGGAAAGCATATGCCTTGTTATTTTTACCAAGGGTGATCTACAGATCCAAATGATTTGAATCCAACGGGTTTGGATTCAGCATTTCAAGACCTTTCTAACAAAATTGGTTTCATTCAATTTGGTTCACTGAATCGAGCTGGGTTGATTTTTGAAACTAGGTACAGAACTGTGTTTGAATGAAAATGGTGTAGGGTTCGCAGCATAGAAAACAAAAAATTTCCTACGATATGAACTATATACCAAGATCTATCTACTAGATACAAACAATGGGCGGATGTATATCCGTAGAGAACATACCCTTGAAGACCGACAAAGCTTAATGAGTTCAACTCGTGGTTGATGTAGACGATCTCTTGCCGATCTCAAGATCGAGAGGAAGTCCTAGCACCGAAAATCAGCAGCGCATCCATGCTCGCACACACGTTTGAGGCACCAAGCAACCTCCGCCTCCTCGCTCCAGCGATGCAGCGGAAGCACAACTCTTTCTTGCCGAATAGCCACCGGGAACATGTATCTCGCTAGTCCGAGACCATGGGGGATAAATTCTAGAGGGGGAGAGAGATCCTTCACGAGGAGGTGTGTGAGACAAGTGAGGAGGGGGGCTCCTTTTATAGGAGGAGGGGGGAACCCCAAGGGGGTGCCGGCGCATGGGGCTGCCCCTTGCCCTCCCCTCTTCATGTGGGTGGACACTCCACTCACAAATCTCCTTTAAATTCCCTCCACTCAAAAGTCCACTCAAATTCCCATTAAATTTCCACCAAATTTAATGCAAACTCTCATTAAATAAAAATATTTTATTTTATTCAGAATTTTGTCAATTACTTTAATGACAAACATTCACAAATAACCCCTTGCTAGAATTCTATTTCACATGCATAACCACTTTATGCAATTTCACCCGAAAACCTATTTTGGTATCTAGTGAAATAAATTCCTGTGCTTGTTCATTCTTTCGGCATGAAACATTTGCTCCAATTGGATGTCGGTGTCTCTTAAGTGTGTCACCCTACGGTTCGTGAATAATGCGGACATGATCGAGACCCCTCTCGGATCAATAATCAGAAGCGGGATCTGGAGACCCATACCGACTCCCACACATTCAACGATGACTTTCTTGTGATCGTCGGAACCTTTTATGCTAGTATCTTAATCCCTTTGTTTCACGATATATTACATGTCCGAGATTCGATCATCGGTATCTCCATACCTAGTTTGATCTCGTTACCGACATGCACTCTTTTCTTGTTCCTGTGATATAACATTCTAGTGATCAAATCACTTGCTTGCAAGCTAATCAATGTGATATCACCGAGAGGGCCTAGAGTATATCTATCCGTCATCGGGATGAACAAATTCCACTCTCGATCAATGAGCCTCAACATAACACCTTCGTAGCACTAAACCCATCTTTATAGTCACCCTGTTATGGTGTGACGTTTGATGTTATTAAGATACTCTTCTGGTGTTAGTGATTGACATGATCTCATGGTCTAAGGACTAAGATTACTTCGTATGATGTTATAGCAATATAAACACAATGACCTTGATCGTAATGCTATACTTCGGATGAATGTTCATCACACCATTACACTAATGTTGTGACCTCGTTATTAACAACATCCAATGTCCATGATCAGGAAACTTTGATCATCTTGTTAATCAACGAGCTAGTTTATGAGAGAGGCATAACTAGGAACTTTCTGTTTGTTTATTAAACACACATGTATTAATACAATTATAGCATGCAAAATAAACATCTATCATATACTTGGAATACACATAATAAACACTTTATTATTGCCTCTCAGGGCATATTCCCTTCAGTCTCCCACTTGCACTAGAGACAATAATCTAGTTACATAGTGATAAATCTAACACCCATTGAGTTCTGGTGTTGATCATGTTTTGCTCTAGGGAGAGTTTTAGTCAACGGATCTGCTACATTTAGATCCGTATGTACTTTACAAATCTTTATATCTCCATCCTTGACATGCTCGCGGATGGAGTGAAATCGGCGCTTAATATGCTTGGAATGCTTGTGAGACCTTGGCTCTTTGGCATTGGCAATGGCACCATTGTTGTCACAATAGATCACCATTGGGTCCAACACGTTTGCCACCACTCCTAGTTAGGATATGAACTCCTTCATCCAAACTGCTTCCTGAGCCGCTTCTGAAGTAGCAACATATTCGGCCTCCGTTGTTGATCCCGCTACCACAGGTTGTTTGGAGCTCCTCCAACTAACCGCTCCGCCATTCATGAGAAATACGTATCCGGATTGAGACTTAGAGTCATACGGATCGGTGTCAAAGCTAGCGTCGACATAACACTTAGCGACGAGCTCTTCTTCACCTCCGTATACAAGAAACATATCCTTAGTTCTTCGTAAGTACTTAAGGATATTCTTGACCGCTATCCATGTTAGAACACGGATCCGATTGGTACCTACTAGTCAAACTAATAGCATGTGCCGCATCCGGTCTTGTACATAGCATGGCGTACATTATAGAGCCTATGCCTGAAGCATAGGGGACTTTGTCCATTATCTCTATTTCTTCCGCCGAAGACAGACTTTGAGTCTTACTCAATGTCTTGCCTTGCAACATAGGTAAGAACCCCTTCTTACTTCCGTCCATTTTAAACTTCCTTAAAATATTATCAAGGTATGTACTGCGATAGCCCTATTAGGCGCCTAGATCTATCTCTATAGATCTTTATGCCTAATATGTATGACCTTCACCTAGGTCCTTCATTGAAAATTTCTTTGTTTAGATAACTTTTAACACTGTTTAAAAGATCTATATCATTTCCGATCAATAATATGTCATCCACATATAATATCAGAAATGCCACATTGCTCCCACTCACTTTCTTGTAAATACAAGCTTCTCCATAAGTTTGGACAAATCCAAACTCTTTGATCACCTCATCAAAGCGGAGATTCCAACTTCGTGATGCTTGCTCCAATCCATAGATGGATCGCTGAATCTTGCACACCTTGTTAGCATCCTTAGGATCGACAAAACCCTTTGGTTGTATCATATACAACTCTTCTTCAATATTACCATTGAGAAACGCGGTTTTGACATCCATCTGCCATATCTCATAATCGAAATATGCAGCAATTGCTAACATAATCCTAACTGACTTTAGCATCGCTACGGGAGAGAAAGTCTCATCGTAGTCAACTCCTTGAATTTTTCGAAACCCCTTTGCGACAAGTCGAGCTTTATAGACAGTCACATTACCATCAGCATCAGTTTTCCTTTTGAAAATCCATTTGTTCTCCACGGCCTTTCGGTCGTGAGGTAATTCCACCAAGTTCCAAACTTGATTTTCATACATGGATTCCATCTCGGATTTCATGGCTTCTAACCATTTGTTGGAATCCGGGCTCATCATCGCTTCTTCATACGTCGCAGGGTCATCATTTTCATCAACCATGAAATTCATGACAGGATTTCCGTACAGCTCGGGAGCTGCACGCGTCCTGTTTGACCTGCGAGGTTCGGTAGTACTCTCTTTCGGAGTTTCATGATCATTATCATTAGTTCCCTCTTCAACAGGTGGAGCCAACTCCGGAACAACTTCCGGCGCTGCGCTACTCGCCATACTTTGAAGAGAAGGTTCCACAACCTCTTCGAGTTCTACCTTCCGACTACTCACACCTTTCACGAGAAACTCTTTCTCTAGAAAGGATCCATTCTTAACAACAAAACCTTGCCCTCGGATCTGTGATAGAAGGAATACCCAATAGTTTCTTTAGGGTATCCTATGAAGACGCATTTTTCCGCTTTGGGTTCGAGTTTATCCGGTTTAAGTTTCTTCACATAAACATCGCATCCCCAAACTTTAAGAAATGATAGCTTAGGTTTGTTTCCAAACCACAATTCATACGGTGTCTTTTCAACGGATTTAGATGGTGCCCGATTTAAAGTGAATGCAGCAGTTTCTAGTGCATAACCCCAAAATGACAACGACAAGTCCGTCAGAGACATCATAGATCGAACCATATCTAATAAAGTACGATTACGACGTTCCGACACACCATTTCGCTGTGGTGTTCCGGCAGGTGTGAGTTGTGAAACAATTCCACACTCTTTCATGTGAGTGCTAAACTCGTAACTTAGATACTCACCTCCACGAAACCATGGCGACAACGGTCGGTGACGGGGAGAAGACACGGCGGCGGTGCGGCGACACAGCGACGACGGGCTGGGGAAGAGTGGGGAAATAGAGCTGGAGTAGTTGTTGAAATCGACAGGGAGTGGGCTGCCCTAACGACCCCCTTTGACGCGCGCTTCACGGCCGTTGCCTCCCTCCGTCATGTGCGTGCCACGCCAGCACTTACAACGGGCCCCACCTGCCAGAAATGCTGTTAGATGACTAAACACGGCCAGTTAGAGCTTTCTATCACACACATACCCCAAAAGTGGTTTTTATGTGTCAAAAAACCCAAAGGTGGTAGATTTTTAACAAGATCATCTCAAATGTGGTAGTTTTGCGTCATTTTCTCCAAAATTGACCTCCATTGTTGAATCTCTTGAGCTTGCTTCCTCCCCCTTACCTCCTATGATTCTTGCATCTTTTTGAGGGCTTTGGAAGAGGAGATCTAGATCTACAATCCCCACCAACCAATTCCTCCTCTAAGTGAGGGGAACCCATTGGATCTAGATCTTGGAGTCATTTGTTGGTTTCCACCATTGTTCTTCCTCTCTAATTCCTCCCTAGAACTTGTTGTTGGAGATATGCCCTAGAGGCAATAATAATTGTAGTTATTATTATATCTTTGTGTTTATGATAAATGTTTACATTCATGCTATAATAGTATTAACAAGGAAACATTAATACTTGTGTGATTTGTAAACTGAAATAGAATCCCTAGGAAAGCCTTTTTATAATACTAGCTTGTTGGTTAATAAATGATTGTGGTTTCCCTATCATGAACATTGAGATGTTATTAACAACAAGATCATATCGTGAGGAGAATGATATGGTGGACATACTCCTATAGATAAGCGTAGCATAAAGATCAAGTCATTTTAATAGTTCAATTGCTATATGCTTTCTGATACATAGTAACCTAATTCCTTCGACCATGAGATCATGCATATCACCTTTACTGGAAGGATGCTTTGATGACATCAAACACCACACAGTAACTGAGTCGCTATAAAGGTGGCATTGAGTGTTCGAAAAGTATTGGTTGAGACACATGGATCAAGAGTGGGATTTGTCCATCCATATGCCGGATAGATATACTCTGGGCCCTCTTGGTGGAATGTCATCCAATTAGCTTGCAAGCATGTGACTGGCTCACAAGGGATCACATATCACGGGAACGAGAAAAGAGTACTTGTGAGTAACGAGGTTGAACTAGGTATGCAGAGATACCGACGATCATAACCTCGGATAAGTAAACTATCATGAGACAAAGGGAAATTGGTATCGTATGTAAGTGGTTCATTCGATCGCAATGTAATCGTAGAAATATGTGGGAGCCATATGAATTTCCAGATTCCTCTATTGGTTATTGTTCGGAGAAGTGTCTCGATCATGTCCGCATAATTCACGAACTGTAGGGAGACACACTTAAGGATTCGACGTTGTTTGAGTAGTTATGGAATGATGAGTAAGAGACCGAATGTTGTTCGGAGTCTCGGATGGGATCCGGGATATCACGAGGAGATCCGGAATGGTCCGGAGAATAAGATTCATATAAGGAAAGTCCTGTTTCGGGGTTGGAGAATGGTTCCGGTGTTTTCATCAGGAATGTTCTAGAAGGTTCCGGAATGTCCGGCACTCCGGAGGGGAAGGGTACATGAATGTGTCATGCCAAGTTGGAATGATTGCATCATGTACTAGGTGTCATCGCTGAACAAAATAAAGGGTTTAATCAAATCCTAGTTTGAAAAGTCAAACGGCTATTTTGGAAGGTGGAGGGGAAGTAGGAAACCTACTTGGGGAGGAGTTCCTCCCCTCCACCGCTGGCCCACTTGGGAAACCGAGTTGGGGAGGGACTCCCCTCCCCTGGCGCGCCCCCTCCACCTATATAAGGAGGGGCAGGGCTGCCCCTCCTAGCACACAAGATCTCCACCCAAAACCCTAGCTCCTAGCCGCCGCCGCCCTCCATAGCCGCCGCCGGCCTAGGGCAACTCGCCGCCGCCGCCCTCCATAGCTGCCGCCGGCCTAGGGCAACTCGCCGCTGCCGCCTATGTCAAACCCTAGCCGCTGGCCTAGCCCCCTCCTTGGTGTGTCTAAACCCTAGATCACCGAGGGCTCTCTCATAGTCCACCATACTCGCTCCGGCTTAAGGCGAAGCCCTGCGAGATCTCCCCTCTACTTTCGGTACCACGCCGTTGTGCTGCCGGAATCACGAGGAGAGTGCTACAACCTCTGCTGCCTGCTGGAACAAGGGAGAGGAAGGTCTTCGTCGAGTACCGAACGTGTGACCGACTGCGGGAGCGCTGCCGGAACGCAGCGCCGGAAGGATCGTCTACGCGATCTTGAGATTGGAAAGAGTACGACTACATCACCCACGAGAATCCGCTCTCGTTAAACACTTTGGAATCTTCGAGGGTGAGTTATTCCATCGACTCGTTGCTACAATCTAGTAGATAGATCTTGGCTTGTTTGTTTGTATGTGGTAGAAATTTTTTGTTTTCCATGCTACGAAACCCTACAGTGGTATCAGAGCCGTGTCTATATGTAGATCTGTTGCACGAGTAGAACACAATGGTCATTGTGGGCGTTGATGCTTTTATTGTCGATTGCTTCTTGTGTACTTTGCATCTTGCGGGATGTTGGGATGAAGTGGCCCGGGCTAACCTTACATGACATCGTTCATGAGACTTGCTCCACGCTTGACATGCAACTTGTATTGCATAAGTGGCTTTGCGGGTGCCTGTTTCTCCCAGCATAGTTAAGATTCAATTTACAACGGGTGATTGACAATGCTAGTATCAATGTTGTGGTTCTTGTTCGTAAGTTAGAACGACACTTATTGAAATCCCCAAACCACGTAAAACATGCAAAGAAAGTAGAGGCGTCTAACTTTGTTTTGCAGTGTAACATCCCAGATTCTGTGCTTGGATGTTATTAGTGTCATGCATCATCCTTGCATCATTTGCATCCTACATTTTGAAAACATTGCAACTACACATATCCTAACACATGAACCCATTTAAAAACCCTATTTTAATATTCTCTTAAGCACTCTTGTTGTATTAGGTTGGCCCCTCTTAAAAACTTTGTAAAAACAGTAAGCCATGGTCCTATGTTGACCACCTCAATTTTATGAAAATTTAGAAACAAGTTTCATAAAATTTTGACCTAGTTTGCAAAAGTTATTGGGGTTTAAAGAAAACAGAAAAAGGAAAATGTTTAAAAAAAAGAGAAAACCTACCTAAGCGGGCTGCATCACCAAAGACCGCCAGCGCCGCAGCCAAAGACTGCCGGCTCCACCCGTCGTCTCCCTCACGGAGTCATGGCGAGCACGACTTCCTCCGTCGGACTCGACCGCCCCTTCCCAAGATTCCGCCCTTATAAACCGCCCCTCGACGTCCCCGAAAACCCTAGCAAACTTGCTGACCGCTGCCGCTCTCTCTCGCCGGCGTCGGGCTCGGGAAGGTTCCGATCCGGAGACTCGCGCCACCCCGAGCTTCTCCTTGTTGTTAATCGCCTTTCCCGTGCAACACCGCCTCACCCCCGACCCTTCCTTCCTTCCCTTGTGCAGCACAACATCGGAATTTCGCCGACGTGCGGGAGCGGGAACCAGTGGAGGTGTGCGCCTAGACAAGGACAGGGGAGCCGAATCCGATCACGCAGGCCGGACCGCGAGAAGGAGGAGAGCGCCGTCGTGCTCTCCGCTGCTTCGGGGAACCACCGCAACATCGCCGGCGACCACGTCGATCGCGCGCCGCGTCTGCCTCGCCATCGACGCCGCCGGTAAGTTCGCCACCGCTCCTCGTTGGATCCGAGTTGGACGGTGTAGATTAGATGGGAGGACGGCGGTCTTGCCAATACTGGCGCTGCAGCGTGGCGAAAGCGCCACTGGCAGCGTCGTCGCGTCGGTCCAGCTGGACCGGATGAAAACCACACAGCTACGTTTTTAAGTGAGATTCAAATCTGGTTGCAGATTTGGTTTTTAAACTTGCGAAATTCACCAAAAATCGAATATTTGGCCAAATCTAGCTTATAATATACCGTTGGATTTCTAATTTTACTTAGAATCCAATTATGTAATAATATTGCAGGGTTTCATTAATGTTTTAGGTGTAGTTTTTAATCATTGGATTAGAGGGTTTTAATCTATATGAAAATAATTGAAATTCCTTTTTGTTTGAATCTTGTTGCAATAATTTTGTTTCCACAATACCTACTGATCCAAATCATCAAGCTTTGCTTAGGATTATTACATCTAACTTGGGGGCTATTTAGAGGGTTTGATCTCCTATTATCCTCGGAATTGTTTTAGTGATTCAAATTAGATCTAAACCCTTGGAAAATAAATCCTAGTGACACCCTTACACTATCACAACACACAAACTTGCTACCTCGATTAATTCAACCAACCTTGCATAAACTACCATGTTACATGCATGCATGTTTTCTTTTGTGTATGCTTTGAGCAAGTCGTGATCAAATTTATGTTTGTGATTCGTTAGATTGCTCGGAGTGCGCTAAGGAGTGCTATTGTGTAGAGTGCTGCTCGGATCAAGGCAAGTTACACCACTTGTTCATAATTTTGTCCCAGTTTTGATTCTATGCATGTGATCTTCAAAATTCCGTAGTATGCATGTGTAGGATGATCTAGTAGAATTTTTCCTTAGTATTATTTTGCAAGTGCGATGATTTTGTAGTATGCCATGAGTAGCTCTATACTTAGGATTTCCATCCTAATAGGTTACCCCTGTTTTTGCTAAGTATTGCTTGCTATGCTATATATACAAAGTACCGTTGGGGGGTTCGAAAGACAAAGAATTTTCTAAGTATAAAGGCTTTCTAGAGCAAACTTTCTTCTCAAATCCACTTCAAAATAAAACTAAGTTTTCTTCTGGGCGGAATGGTTGTCGGGTCAACGAGTGTGATTTTGGTGGAGGATGGCCGCCCAGGAATCAAAGAAGTCTGCCATGTTTCAGAATTGAAGCTTCGGTGCAACCACAATACATTATGGGCTTTGTCTTGGCCTAGTACTTAGTGGGAAACCTCACCTGGGTACCAATATTTGGAGGTTCTTGGCACGGTTGGATCCGGAAGGTAGAGGGGCTACTAAGGGAAAGCCTTGCCATGGTCTTGTTTGTAAAAGGACTTGATCGTGGATTGTGGGTAAAGTGCACAAACTCTCAAGAGTATTGCAATCTGATCGATCAGCCGTGTTCACGGAAACAGAACAACATTGAGCATCCGAAGGATGGAGCCTCAAGGATCTTCCTCTCTCTTTTCTAAAACAAAGTTTTGAAACCCCATGGCGTCGTAATATATCGCCAATGGGTGGGAATTTGGGAACTTGGTGTGTAATATCCAAGTGACGCTTGGTGCGTAATATCCAAGTGTTTGGTTGTTTGGACACTTGGTGCGTAATATCATCGTGTGCCATTCGACCTTATTTTATCCAAGCAAATGTTTACAAAGTAGGACAATCCTCTCTTCTTCTCTCTACTTAAGAAAACTAGCTTTGAGCAAATGAACTCTGACCTATACCAGCCTTGCATGTAGAGATAGTCTTTTCTCTCCTTGGTGTAATTTGCCAATACATTCATAGTATTGACCCAACTTGTTGGCTGCGTCTTATGTGCGAATACGAAGATTGAAAGGTGCGTAGGGATCGGGGTCTACACTCGACAAGCACAGGCGTTGATGGACTCATCTGCTTTTATGTTTCATTGTTATTTGAGCTAGCATAATGCTAAGCAATCTTTGTAATAAATTCATACTCTGGATTCTCCGTGTAATAAAGACTTTGTGTTTTACATGATATTTCATCGACTGTGAGTGCTAGCTATTGATCCAGGGACTAGCATGTTAATCACAGGGACTTAGGATCTTTACCGATCCGAGGCCACTACATGCAGGGGTGTGCAGTGATGTGATATGGCCATGATTGTGATTATATTTGATGTATGCAATGTTCCTTATTGTAAGTTGGCAACCGGCAGGAGCCATATGGTTGTCTTTAATTTATGTTAAGACCCGCGTGTCTATTCAAAGTAGTTGTAATAGTTGAAGCCGGTGGACGACAACCATGGAGAAGCGTCATTGACCTTGATGCAATGCCGGTGATGATGGAGATCATGTTCGTGCTTGAAGATGGAGATCGGAAGCACAAAGAAGAAAGGCCATATCATATCACATATTATGAATTGCATGTGATGTTAATCCTTTATGCATCTTGTATTGCTTAGTTAACGACGGTAGCATTATAAGATGATCCCTCATGCACATGAATTTCAAGTTCTAAAGTATTCACCCTTAGTAAGCACCGTTGCTAAAGCTTGTTGTTTCGAAGCACCACGTGATGATCGGGTGTGTTAGATTCCGCAAGTGTATACAACGTGAGCAAGCCAGATTTGCTCATGCAGAAGCTAAGGTTTGATCTTGACGAGCCTAGCATGTACAGACATGGTCTCGGAACACGGATCACCGAAAGGTAAAGCATGAATCATATAGTAGATATGATGAACATGTCGATTGTTCGCCATTGAAACTACATCAACTCTCGTGATGATCGGTGTTGATGTGGTGGATTTGGTTCGTGTGATCACTAAAACAATGTGAGGGATGTTGTTTTGAGTGGGAGTTCACCTAGATTAATTTAACTATTAATTAGAACTCAATTTGTCATAAACTTAGTCTAAAATATTGCAAATATATTGTAGATCAATGGCGGCCCCTACCATCAATTTTAATGCGTTCTTAGATAAAGAAAAGTTGAAAAACAATGGAAGCAACTTCGCGGATTGGTTCCGCAATTTGGGGATTGTCCTCACAGCTGGTAATTTGACCTATGTCTTTGGATGCAGCTAGGTGACACACTGCAGCTCTCGCTACCGATGAAGTAAAGAATGTTTACCTCGCTCGGAAGACTCGATTACTCCACGATTGGTGCTATCTTGTATGGTTTAGAATCGGAGCTTCAGAAAAGGTTTGAGAATTCAGACCCACATGATATTGTCCGTGATCTCAAATTTATCTTTGAGACTCACGCGGCAATTGAGAGCTATGAGGCTTCTGAAAAGTTCTTTAACTGCAAGATGGAAGAGGGAAGCTTCGCCAGTGAGCATGTGCTTAAGATGTCTGGGCACGCAAACAAACTTCAAAGCTTGGGTATAGTGATTCCTAATGCTTTGGGGATTTATCGTGTCCTCCAATCACTACCACCAAGTTACAAGAACTTTGTGATGAACTACAATATGCAAAACATGAACAAGCAGTTGCCAGAACTCTTTGCCATGTTGAAATCTGCAGAAGTGGAGATCAAGAAAGAGCACCAAGTGTTGATGGTCAATAAGACCACCAAATTCAAGAAAGGCAAGTCTAAGGAAAAGGGACACTTCAAGAAGGGTGGTAAGAAAGTTACCGCGCCGACGAAGAAGACCAAGGCTGGACCTAAGCCTGATACTGAGTGCTTTTACTGCAAGGGAGAAGGTCACTGGAAACGGAATTGCCCAAAGTACTTGGCGGATTTGAAGAACGGCAACATCAAGAAGAAAGGTATATCCGATATACATGTTATTGATGTGTATCTCACTAGTACTCGTAGTAGTGCACGGTATTTGATCTTGGTTGTTGCTCATATTTGTAACTCAAAGCAGTGCTTTGCGAGAATAAGCGGAAGCTAGCGAAGAACGAGGTGACGATGCGGCGTGGGAAAGCGGATCAAAGGTTGATGTGATCGCGGTCGGCACGCTACCCCTTCATCTACCATCGGGATTAGTTTTATACTTAAATAATTGTTATTTGGTGCCTGCGTTAAGCATGAACATTATATCGGGATCTTGTTTATTGCGAGACGGTTACTTGTTTAAGTCTGAGAATAATGGTTGTTCGATTTATATGAGTAATATGTTTTATGCACATGCACTTTTGATAGATGGTCTATTCTTATTGAATATCGATAGTGGAAATACACATATTAATAACATTGAGGCCAAACGTTTGAAATCGAGCGATAACTCGACCTATATGTGGCACTGTCGTCTTGGTCACATTGGAGTGAAACACATGAAGAAACTCCATTCCGATGGACTTCTTGAATCACTTGATTTCGAATCACTTGAAAGATGCGAAGCATGTCTGATGGGTAAAATGACTAAGACTCCATTTTCTAGTATGATGGAGCGAGCTACGGACTTATTGGAAATCATACATACCGACGTATGTGGTCCAATGAGTGTAGCATTGCGCGGTGGTTATCGTTATGTTCTTACCTTCACGGATGACTTGAGTAGATATGGGTATATCTATTTCATGAAACATAAGTCCGAAACTTTCGAGAAGTTTAAGGAGTTTCAAAGTGAGGTAGAGAATCAACGTAACAAGAATATTAAATTTCTACGTTCTGATCGTGGAGGTGAATATCTAAGTTACGAGTTTGGCGAGCATTTGAAGAAATGCGGAATACTTTCACAGTTGACACCGCCGGGAACACCACAGCGTAATGGTGTGTCCGAACGTCGTAATCGAACTCTCTTAGATATGGTTCGTTCTATGATGTCACTTACAGATTTACCGCTATCATTTTGGGCTTATGCATTAGAAACAGCCGCATTCACTTTAAATAGGGCACCATCTAAATCCGTTGAAACGACACCGTATGAATTATGGTTTGGGAAGAAACCTAAATTGTCGTTCCTTAAAGTTTGGGGCTGCGAAGCCTATGTAAATAAGTTACAACCGGACAAGCTTGAACCCAAAGCGGAAAATGCGTCTTCATAGGATACCCGAAGGAAACTATTAGGTATACCTTCTATCATAGATCCGAGGGCAAAATATTCGTTGCCAAGAATGGATCCTTTCTAGAGAAGGAATTTCTCTCGAAAGAAGTGACTGGAAGGAAAGTAGAACTCGACGAGGTTGTCGAACCTTCTCTCGAAATTGCGAGTAGCGCAGCACCGGAAGAAGTTCCTGTGGTTCCTGCACCAATAAGAGAGGAAGCTAATGATGATGATCATGAAACTTTGGTTGTAGTTGCTATAGAGCCTCGCAGGTCAACGAGAACTCGTACCACTCCTGATTGGTATGATCCCGTTATGAGTGTCATGTTGGTGGACAACACCGATGACCCTGCGACATATGAGGAAGCAATGATGAGCCCAGATTCCAATAAATGGCAAGAAGCCATGAAATCCGAGATTGGATCCATGTACGAAAACCAAGTATGGACTTTGGTGGACTTACCGGATGGCCGGAAGGCTGTCGAGAATAAATGGATTTTTAAGAAGAAAACAGATGCTGATGGTAATGTTACTATCTATAAAGCTCGACTTGTCGCAAAAGGGTTTCGACAAATTCAAGGAGTTAACTACGATGAGACTTTCTCACCAGTAGCGAAGCTAAAGTCTGTGAGGATTATGTTAGCAATCGCTGCATATTATGATTATGAGATATGGCAGATGGATGTCAAAACAGCATTCCTCAATGGAGACATTGATGAAGAGTTGTATATGATGCAACCCAAAGGTTTTATCGATCCTAAAGATGCTAACAAGGTATGAAAACTTCAACGGTCCATCTATGGATTGAAGCAAGCATCCCGAAGTTGGAATCAACGTTTTGATAAGGTGATCAAAAGTTTTGGTTTTATACAAACTTATGGAGAAGCTTGTATTTACAAGAAAGTGAGTGGGAGCTCTGTAGAATTCTTAATACAATATGTAGATGACATATTGTTGATTGGGAATGATGTAGACCTTCTTAATAGTGTCAAGGAATATTTGAATAATAGTTTTTCAATGAAGGATCTTGGCGAAGCAGCTTACATATTAGGCATAAAGATTTATAGAGATAGATCGAGACGCCAAATATCATTGTCACAAAGTACATATTTGGACAAAGTTCTAAAGAGGTTTGGAATGGAAGATAGCAAGAAAGGGTTCTTGCCCATGTTGCCCAATACGACCTTGAGTAAAACTCAAGGTCCGACAACGGCAGAAGATAGAGAAAGGATGAGTAAGACTCCCTATGCCTCAGCCATAGGATCTCTAATGTATGCCATGCTATGTACTAGACCCGACATTGCATATGTTGTTAATTTAACTAGCAGATATCAAAGTGATCCAGGAGTGGATCATTGGACAGCGGTCAAAAACATCCTTAAGTACTTGAGAAGAACTAAGGATATGGTTCTTTCTTATGGAGGTGATGAACAGCTCGTTGTTAATGGTTACACCGATGCTAGTTGGAACACCGATCCGGATGATTCTAAATCACAATCTGGATACGTATTTACTTTGAATGGTGCAACAGTTAGTTGGAGGAGTGCAAAGCAAAGCATTGTGGTGAGATCTTCAACTGAATTGGAATACATGGCTGCTTCGGAGGCTTCACAAGAAGCGATATGGATGAAAGAGTTCATTACAGAGCTGGGTGTGGTTCCTAGTGTGCTGGACCCAATGCCTATCTACTGTGATAACATGGGCGCCATAGCCAATGCGCAAGAACCAAGGTCACACAAGAAGCTGAAGCATATCAAGCTACGTTTTCACGCTATTCGAGAACATGTCCAAGATGGGGACATAAAGATTTGCAAAGTACACACAGATCTGAATGTGGCGGATCCGTTGACTAAACCTCTTCCGAGGGCAAAACATGACCAGCACCAAACTGCCATGGGTGTTCGGTATATTACCATGTAATCTAGATTAGATGACTCTACTGCAAGTGGGAGACTGTTGGAGATATGCCCTAGAGGCAATAATAATTGTATTTATTATTATATCTTTGTGTTTATGATAAATGTTTACATTCATGCTATAATAGTATTAACAAGGAAACATTAATACTTGTGTGATTTGTAAACTGAAATAGAATCCCTAGTAAAGCCTCTTTATAATACTAGCTTGTTGGTTAATAAATGATTGTGGTTTCCCTATCATGAACATTGAGATGTTATTAACAACAAGATCATCTCGTTAGGAGAATGATATGGTGGACATACTCCTATAGATAAGCATAGCATAAAGATCAAGTCATTTTAATAGTTCAATTGTTATATGCTTTCTGATACATAGTAACCTAATTCCTTCGACCATGAGATCATGCATATCACCTTTACCAGAAGGATGCTTTGATGACATCAAACACCACACCGTAACTGGGTGGCTATAAAGGTGGCATTGAGTGTTCGGAAAGTATTGGTTGAGACACATGGATCAAGAGTGGTATTTGTCCATCCATATGACGGATAGATATACTCTGGGCCCTCTCGGTGGAATGTCATCCAATTAGCTTGCAAGCATGTGACTGGCTCACAAGGGATCACATATCACGGGAACAATAAAAGAGTACTTGTTAGTAACGAGGTTGAACTAGGTATGCAGAGATACCGACGATCATAACCTCGGATAAGTAAACTATCGTGAGACAAAGGGAAATTGGTATCATATGTAAGTGGTTCATTCGATCGCAATGTAATCGTAGAAATATGTGGGAGCCATATGAATTTCCAGATTCCTCTATTGGTTATTGTTCGGAGAAGTGTCTCGATCATGTCCGCATAATTCACGAACCGTAGGGAGACACACTTAAGGATTCGACGTTGTTTGAGTAGTTATGGAATGATGAGTAAGAGACTGAATGTTGTTCGGAGTCTCGGATGGGATTCGGGATATCACGAGGAGATCCGGAATGGTCCGGAGAATAAGATTCATATAAGGAAAGTCATGTTTCGGGGTTGGAGAATGGTTCCGGTGTTTTCATTGGGAATGTTCTAGAAGGTTCCGGAATGTCCGGCACTCCGGAGGGGAAGGGTACATGAATGTGTCATGCCAAGTTGGAATGATTGCATCATGTACTAGGTGTCATCGCTGAACAAAATAAAGGGTTTAATCAAATCCTAGTTTGAAAAGTCAAACGCCAATTTGAAAAGTCAAACGGCTATTTTGGAAGGTGGAGGGGAAGTAGGAAACCTACTTGGGGAGGAGTTCCTCCCCTCCACCGCTGACCCACTTGGGAAACCGAGTTGGGGAGGGACTCCCCTCCCCTGGCGCGCCCCCTCCACCTATATAAGGAGGGGCAGGGCTGCCCCTCCTAGCACACAAGATCTCCACCCAAAACCCTAGCTCCTAGCCGCCGCCCTCCATAGCCACCGCCGGCCTAGGGCAACTCGCCGCCGCCGCCTACATCAAACCCTAGCCGCCGTCCTAGCCCCCTCCTTGGTGTGTCTAAACCCTAGATCACCGAGGGCTCTCTCATAGTCCACCATACTCGCTCCGGCTTAAGGCGAAGCCCTGCGATATCTCCCCTCTACTTCCGGTACCACGCCGTTGTGCTGCCGGAATCACGAGGAGAGTGCTACAACCTCCGCTGCCTACTGGAACAATGGAGAGGAAGGTCTTCGTCGAGTACCAAACGTGTGACCATTGCGGGAGGCGCTAGGAGCAGCCTTGGAAGGATCGTCTACGCGATCTTGAGATCGGAAAGAGTACGACTACATCACCCACGAGAATCCGCTCTCGTTAAACACTTTGGAATCTTCGAGGGTGAGTTATTCCATCGACTCGTTTCTACAATCTAGTAGATAGATCTTGGCTTGTTTGTTTGTATGCGGTAGAAATTTTTTGCTTTCCATGCTACGAAACCCTACACTTGTTGCTTTGGTGGGATTTGAGAGTGAAGGATTTGAGCACCCTTGGTGTTCTTGCTTTGCATTCTAGCATAAGTGTTGAGCTCTCCATTACGATTTGTTTGAGTGAGAGACCGTGAGCTTGTTACTCTTGGAGGGTGACCTCCTAGTTGGCTTAGCGGTTAGTGCCACGGTGTTCTCTTCGTGGAAGATTGTGAAGAGACCTGGGCTTCTCCTTCGTGGAGCTTGTGAAGTGGTTGTGGAGCTTGCCATCTCCGGAGTGGAGGAAAAGCTAGCCTTAAGGAAAGGGCCTATTCCTTCCTGGGATAGACTCGGAGAAGAAGGTGATCCTTTGTGGCGTGTGAGGAATCCTTTGTCGAACCTCACACCTCTCCAACGTGACGTAGCCCCCTTCCCAAATTTGGTGAACACGGGAATACATCTTCGTCTCCGCGTTCCTCGGTTATCTCTACATCCGAGCTTACTTTCCTTGTGATAGCCATCGAGCTTGAAGTACTTATATCTTGCTTATCACTTGTGGTATATTTATCTTATGATATCTTGCTTAGCTTAATTTGTTGTTGGTGCACTTAGTTGAGCCTAGTGTATTTAGGTTTTGTGCTTGTAAAATAAACGTTAGTTTAATTCCGCATTCTATCAAGCCAAAACCGTAATATTT
The DNA here is from genome assembly GCA_030063025.1 of Avena longiglumis. Classification (NCBI taxonomy): domain Eukaryota; kingdom Viridiplantae; phylum Streptophyta; class Magnoliopsida; order Poales; family Poaceae; genus Avena; species Avena longiglumis. Next base: position 115,255,937 of record CP125975.1, read on the forward strand.
TGAAATTGCCTATTCACCCCCCTCTAGGCGACATCTCTATCCTTTCAATTGGTATCAGAGCAAGGTCTCTCCTTGTTTAGGCTTCACCGCCTAGAGTGTAAAGATGTTGGCTAGTAGTATAGTGCATAATGACACAATTATCTTTGATGGCACAAATTATGCTTTGTGGAGAAATTGCTTGCTTTGTAATCTTCGGACCTTGTGTCCAAATATTGAGCGATTTCTAGATGTAGGTTTTTCTCCTCCTATGAATCCTCAAAATCTATATTTAGAGGATGAGAAAAATTTACATCTCGAAGCTCAAGTATATAATGAGCTTATTTTCTCTTTGATCCCCACAGTTAATTTGTTCTTGACGATTGTAAAGCGCAAGTCGTCTCATGAGAAGTGGACCAAGCTTAAAGAAATATTTGGTGGTTCCATTTCTAATATTGTCGGTGGTTTCTCCGAGGATATCTCGGTTCCTTCACATCATGAAGAGCTCCAAGTTTCTTCCACCTCCGGCCGCGATGAGTTCTCATCTTCACCCACTTCACCAATGTGTGGCAAGACACAAGGTAAAGATATGGTGAGTGGTGTTGGGATTTGCAATGTTGATATTATGATCGCTAATGATGATCCTTCATCTATATCCCATTGCAATATTTCTTCTTTGGACTTAAGCACTTCTTGCAACAATAATGCTATATCCCCTTGTGGTGCTAGTCCTTGTATATCATCTAGAAATTATTTGAGTACTAGTGTAGATGATATGCTTGATTTGCCTTGTTCCCATGAACAAAATGCTTCTATTTCCTCTAGTTGTTTATCTAACAATGTAGAGGAAATCAAACATTCTATGAAGAAAGACATGATCATGAATGAAGATTCAATAATATCCTCATCTTCATCCTCCCGTGCTCACATGTGCCTTATGGCAAGAGGATCAAAGGTATCTCCTACTTTGGATCCCAATATATCTTCTAAAGATAATAGCAATGATAATGATGATAGTGATGATGACATTGATGAGGATACTAGTGCTCTCTTGCTTGAGTTGACTTTTTGTGTACCTCTCTTCGTGGTAATAATAAGGCCATTAATTGTCTCAAACACGTTATGGACACCATAACTAAACAAATGGGAACCATAGAGGAGTTGGATTTCCAACTTGATGATGGGAGTCAGAGATTCAATCTCCTTAAGCAAGAGCTTGCCAAGGAGAAGCACACTAATTGTCTCCTCACACAAAAAATTGAATCTTATGAGCTTGAAAAGGAAAATTCCATTAATTATGCTTGTGCTACTAACTCTACTTCTTGTGAAGCATCTACCCTAAAGGAGAACGTTGAGCTAAGGGCTCAACTTGAGTTGCTAACTAGCAAGTATAGGAAATTGGAAGAAAGTCATGAAAAGCTCTCGGGCTCTCACAATGATCTTCTAATATCCCATGATGGGCTAAAGTTAGCTCGTGAGGCAAGTATTACCAAGGTAACATCTTGTGAGCCTCTTTTGGACATTAGCACAACTTCTACTCAAAATGCTATTTTGCCATGTGCTAGTCCTAGTAATCCATCTAGCCATACTATTGATAAACCTTGTGTTGGATTAATTGCTTTGCCTTGTTGCTCTAAATGAAGCTTATACTTCCTCTAGTACTTGTATTTCTACTAACCATGTAGAGGAAATCAAAGAGCTCAAGGCCCAAGTCACTTCCTTGAGGAATGACTCGGAAAAGAGTCTTGAAGGGAAATCCACACTCGATAATGTCTTGAGTGTGCAAAAATCCCCTAATGATAAAAGTGGACTTGGATTCAAATCCAATAACAAGAACAAGTCCAATATAAACAAGAAGAAGGGCCAAAATCAAGTAAAGAATTCGGCCAAGATTATTTGCTTCAAGTGCAAGGTTGAAGGACATCATGTAAGATCTTGTCCATTGAAGAAAAAGCACTTGAGTGAGAAGCAACAAGGGAAGCGGCCACAAGCTCATGTTCAAGCCCAAGTTGAAGTGAGGCCACTTCTGAAGAAGAATCAAGATAATGCTCCCCAAGCCAAGAAATCAATAAAGAAGAGAAAGGTGAGCACTTGTTGCTACATATGTCGTGTGAAGGGACACTTTGCCTCTTCATGTTCAAACGGTACCTTATCTAACCCTATCATTGTTGATGATGATTATTCTCTTAGGAAGGATAAGGATGGCAATGTGTTTGCCAAGTTTGTTGGAACTCAGAGTGGTGTCAAGAAAATAACCATTTGGGTTGCCAGGCCTACTGTGACTAACCTCTTAGGACCCAACTTGGTTGGGGACCAACTAGCTCAAACTTGATCAATAGGTGTTTATGGAGGGAATTGGAGACTTGGCTAACTCTTGAAGAATTAAGGGATCTTCATATATTACATTTGATCAAGCCAAGTTATAAGGATTATCATTTCCCTATCTTATATCCAATGTGCCTCTTCGCGGTAACTTGTACTTAACTCATTTATATTGTAAGTTACTTGCCCCTTTACATGTTTTGGTTTGTACCAAGTATGTGTTTGTATTTGGTGTGCCTCATGATTGATTATTTTGTGTATTCAAGTATGTCTAGGTGTTTGGCACATCATTTACTCGTGTATTTTATTTTGAGCCTCTAATGCATCTTGATGGTATCTTATTCGGCTCTTTTCGAGTGGTTAATGGAACATCCCATTTTGGGGGAGTAATATGCTTATTTTGCATATCACAATCCTAGGAAATGTGAATATATGAGGTAGTGCCACTTAGAGTTGATATTGTTGATTATCTTGTTTCTAGGTGGCATGTTGGCTCAAACAAGGTCCTATTTTTGTTAGAAGATTTTATTGCTCGTCTTTTTGATCTTTGTGTAAGTAATAAATTCTTGGTGCGGTCTTTCTCAAATACATATATCTATATATTATTTGGGATACCATTTGCTTCAAGTTATTCTAATCATTGCTTTGCATGATTGTGTGACTAGTTGAAGCTATCAAGAATCTCTATCTTTGCATAGTGCTTAAACTTTTTATTTCTATCCTATGCTTTTTATTGTGAAGATTTATCTTTAATAGCCATGCAATATACCACCGGAAATCTATTCCAATACACTCATTGTCTTCGACAATTGATATACTTGTGTGTGGTAGCATTTGTGGATCATCTTCACTTTGGAGTTAACCTCTTATTACCTTATTTTCTTTCCAAAACTTTGGTGTGGCTCCCATTGTCTTCCTTAGATTTTGAACATCTCTTTGATGATGTTTTTGATTATTATCAAATGTGTTTTAGTGAATACAAACCTTTTCTTCTTGGAACCTTGTGCCATTGTGAAAAGTGTTAAGGGTTTGGTTTATTTGTTGAAACCTTTCTCTTTTGGGAGTTTGTTATCTCATTCTTTATTATCTATTTTATTTTCTTGAATGAGATAAATCTTTGAGCATTTGTGTTTTTATTTCATCTTTAATGCTTAATAGTTTTTGCTCAGTTCATTTGTTGAACTTTGTTGAACAAATCTTGTGTTGATTTGATTCTTTGATATAGTTTGGACACCAAATGTGTTTTGTCACACCTTGTATGCCTTCTTGAATATTTTTGGTTATTTGTCCAAAGTATATCTTCATTGGATCTTGAAAGTCTCACGCATGCATGTTTACTAAATGTATATCTTATATCATGTTTTGCTTTCTTTGATCCAATATATAGTGTATACTCCATCAAATCCTTAAACAGCTAAGATGTGCATGAAATTCAAATTTCATCTCTAAATATGCACATATTTTATGGAGTGTATCCTATGTGTTGTGGTTATTCTAACCATTTTGTACCCAATAAGTTTGGGGACCAAGATATACTTGAATGATATTTTAGGTACATTGAAGATGCAATGGATGTTTGTCTCGTCTATAAGGAAAGTGTTGTCACCACATGATAATTGGAGCCAAGCTAGGATGATCTAAAAATTCTTACCTACTACATCATACCATTTCTATCTCGGTAACAAGTATCTTATTCATGCATTCTATTCTTCCATCCAATCTCTTATATGTTGCATCTTGGCATGAATTTATTTGTTTGTAAATGTTCAATTCTTGCAATTAAAGACTTTTGTATCCTTATTGCTTATGTGAGTAATTTGAGATGATGCATATAATGGGGAATATATAAAATCATGTTCATGATTCACCAATTCCAAATATGCCTTCTAGCAATTTATTGCATATCAACTCCTCAAGGTACTCTCATGTGCAATATTGTTGAAATTGCATTGAATCATTCCTTTTGACACTTGTTGCCTTTCTCAAAGTATCCCAACTAGCATTAGTTCCCTTAGTGTTAGTTGTGATGGTTTTGAGATTTTTTTTTGTTTTTCTTTGGTGAAGTTATTTAATACCATAAGATAAAATAGAGCCATGGGCTATATATGTACTTAAGCAAAATATCCTTTTTGGTATATCTTATGACTTCCGCTTGGATATCATGTATTCTTTTTATTAACCTCTTATGTGTGGATGTTTCTTTGTGGATTATTCTCATGTTTTCCCTTAGAAACTTATATACACGAGAGTGTTAATCTCTCGCCTTGATATGCTCGCTCTTTTCCGACCATCACTCTTATCCTCTTGATTTTTAATGGTTTTGGTAAGGTCTTGATTTATGAGTGCTTGGGTTACTTTTATTGCATATTCACAAACTCATATCTCATATTTGGTTTCTTTTGGACTTAAGCTTGTCTTGACAAGTGTATTGGTTTATATCTAATCCTTGTATCTTGGCAGTGTTCTAAATAATATAGAGGGAGTGAGGATTCCATGTTTGTGCATATTGTATTCAAATGAAACAACTAATTTATGCACAAACCTTGGGGAGCTTCCTTATTTCACTTAGAGCACTATTTGTCCATTTGATTATTTGGATCTTTTGATTGTTTGCTTCATCCGTTGAAGTTCCTTCACCTTGTTATACTTTTAGCAATCCTTGATACTCAATATACTTTGATTTCCTCCAAGTGTACGTCATTGGATATGTGCATGTGATTTCACTCATATTACGAGTAATGCACACCTTGTGTAGGAACTCATACTATATTGTCCTTCTAACCTTGTTATCCATTTTGGCACTTGTTGTCAATGGGGGAGAAGTTTAGAGGGTTTTAAGGGAAATGGTTTTGTACTTAAGATTGCTTTGTTCTTAAGTGTTTGTCTTTCATGCATTTCATCTTTATTATGTTTTGCATGGTTGTATATATAGTGGAAACTCTCCCAAAGGCTATGCTTAACAATGTATGCAATGAAATTCAAGATCGTCACACGTGCATATATTGTGGGGGAGTTTGCTCTATATATGTTGGTTCTACTCACATCCCCTGCATTAGTTGTAGTTTATGTGAGTAGAATCGGTTTTGATATGGGCTAGTATCTTTGTGTTACTTAACCATATCAAATACAACCTCTTGTATACAACTTATTCTTGGATAAGCTGCGTACTTGTTTCTAATATTCATTATATAAACCCTTTTGTTGTGATTGTCATCAATTACCAAAATGGGGGATATTGAAAGGGTAATTGCCCCTATGTGTGGTTTTGGTGATTAATGACAATCCCTATGGACTAATGTTTTCACTGAGTTTTATATGAAGGTATATTCTATAGGTCATGCGTGTAGTCCATGTGTTGGATTCAAGTATGGATGCCATGAAGATAAAGATATACCTTGAGTATTGGCATCAAAAACATCGAGTTGAAGAGAAGAATATGATATGATCAAGATCTTGAGAGTGTGATCTCAATAGAAGAATTCAAGATATGGATCTAATTTGGTGTCATGATAGCCTCATTAGTTGAGCTATGGTTGACTAAGATTTAGAGCATGTAATCAAATGAAGAGTTCCTTATGTACCTCAAGATATTAAGATGGAGCACGAGAAGATACTTGGTTGACCAATACAAAGAGTGAAGAGTGATTTCAAGTTGGTCAACACATGAAGCATAAAGAATGTACCACATGGTCTTGTGGTATGGTAAGCCTTGTCAATTTTGCATCATGAACTAACCCATTATATATTTTCCTTTGCGTTTTCTATATGGGACATGTATCTTTCCATGGGCATGCTTCAAAAATGAATATATTATATAGCCCATGAGAGGATGACATCAAGTGGTGATCGTCATCAAGGTTGAGAAGGGAAAGTTCAAGATAAGCATCTCGAGAAGATCATTTTCTTGAAGCTTGCTGTCCATATTGGTGATAATGGACATGTGAAGACATGTATTAATGAAGCTATCCCATAGTGGTGTATGGGGGAGCAAATTAGGAGTCTTCACGAAGCAACAATGATCAAGTGTTCCATTCCAGCTTGGGTGGAGCTTGAAGCGTTGTCATCAAGATAAAGCGGTATGCGCAAGGCAAAGGTATGGCATTGCTAGGTTTTCTTTTTACCGGTCTCAAGGTGGTTGTTGGGAGACCGGTTTATAGGATAGATAGCCGCACTATCAAGAGGGGCTCTCGGTTGTGTAACTTGATCACATCGTCATAGGGAGATCAATCATTTGCATACTTTGCATATTACTATTTTGTTGCTTCTTGGTGTTTCTCCATGTGAGATTCTTGAGCTTGTTGCTAGCTCTTCAACAAGCCCAAGTTCATCGAAAACGGAATTTGTATGCATCTTCTATGGCGTTTTCGAGTTTGAAGGTTTTATCGGTTCTTATTTAGGGAGGCTTCTTACCTTTCTTCATTTGGTTCTATCCTCCTTTGTTGGGCTATGATGTTTCTCTGTACAATCTTGTAGATCTTGTTGTCCTCGTAAAAACAAGCCCAAGATCATCAAAATCAGAGTCCGGATGCAAAGTTTATTGCGTTTTCCGTGAAGTCAGTTTCATCCCGGTTGTGGATCCGGTTCAACCGGCTCCCAGACCGGGTGGTCCGGTGCCAGCACCGGAAAACCGAGATTCAATCGAGATTTAGTCGGGATTTTCGGTTTTTCTATACCTAGTCTATCCGATACCGTGTACTGACCCTTATCCCGGTTGAGATCCGGTTTTCTGGTCCAGGAACCAAACCATCCGGTTCTGGAGCCGGTCCAACCGAACTTTCAATCAGATTCGCACAATTTTCTCCCAACGGCCATATTTGTTTTCCACTCTAAAAGGGGTTTCTTCTCCCAACGTTTTAGAGCGTTCTTGACCACGAAATTGACCTCCATTGTTGAATCTCTTGAGCTTGCTTCCTCCCCCTTCCCTCCTATGATTCTTGCATCTTTTTGAGGGCTTTGGAAGAGGAGATCTAGATCTACAATCCCCACCAACCAATTCCTCCTCTAAGTGAAGGGAACCCATTGGATCTAGATCTTGGAGTCATTTGTTGGTTTCCACCATTGCTCTTCCTCTCTAATTCCTCCCTAGAAATTGTTGCTTTGGTGGGATTTGAGAGTGAAGGATTTGAGCACCCTTGGTGTTCTTGCTTTGCATTCTTGCATAAGTGTTGAGCTCTCCATTACGATTTGTTCGAGTGAGAGACCGTGAGCTTGTTACTCTTGGAGGGTGACCTCCTAGTTGGCTTGGCGGTTGGTGCCGCGGTGTTCTCTTCGTGGAAGATTGTGAAGATACACAGGCTTCTCCTTCGTGGAGCTTGTGAAGTGGTTGTGGATCTTGCCATCTCCGGAGTGGAGGAAAAGCTAGCCATAAGGAAAGGGCATATTCCTTCGTGGGATAGACTCGGAGAAGAAGGTGAGCCTTTGTGGTGCGCGAGGAATCCTTCGTGGAACCTCACACCTCTCCAACGTGACGTAGCCCCCTTCCCAAAGGTGGTGAACACGGGAATACATCTTCGTCTCCGCGTGCCTCGGTTATCTCTATATCCGAGCTTACTTTCCTTGTGATAGCCATCGAGCTTGAAGTACTTATATCTTTCTTATCACTTGTAGTGTAGTTATCTTGTGCTATTTTGCTTAGCTTAATTTGTTGTTGGTGCACTTAGTTGAGCCTAGTGTATTTAGGTTTTGTGCTTGTAAAATAAACGTTAGTTTAATTCCGCATTCTATCGAGCCAAAACCGTAATAGTTTTGAAATTGCCTATTCACCCCCCCTCTAGGCGACATCTCTATCCTTTCAGGATCACATATCAAGGGAACGAGAAAAGAGTACTTATCGGTAACGAGGTTGAACTAGGTATGCAGAGATACCGATGATTAAACCTCGAATAAGTAAACTATCGCGAGACAAAGGGAAATTGGTATCGTATGTAAGTGGTTCATTCGATCGCAAAGTAATCGTAGATATATGTGGGAGCCATATGAATTTCCATATTCCTCTGTTGGTTATTGATCGGAGAAGTGTCTCGATCATGTCCACATAATTCACGAACCGTAGGGAGACACACTTAAGGATTCGATGTTGTTTAGTAGATATGGAATATAAGTATGGAGATCGAATGTTGTTCGGAGTCTCGTATGGGATCCATGATATCACGAGGAGATCCGAAATGGTCCGGAGAATAAGATTCATATAAGGAAAGTCCGATTCCGGAGTTCGGGAATGATTTCGATGTTTTCGTCGGAGAGGTTCTAGAAGGGTCTAGAAGGTTCACCGGACCGGAAGGGGAATCGTCCATGAATGTGTCATGGGTAAGTGGAATGATTGGATCATGTCCTAGGTCACTTGGTTGGGCATTTGCGAGAGAGAATTAAAGCTCTAAATTAAAAGTTAAAAGGGAGGTTTCAAAAGTCAAACTAGAACAATAGTTTCCTAGTGGAAGAAGGAAAGGGTCCTTCCTTCTATCCAACTTGGGTTTGGGTATGGATTCAAACTCCCCTCTCCCAAGGCTGCCCTCCATCTCATGAATAGAGGGGGAGGGCTGACCCAAAGACCACAACACCAGCCCTCCCCACCCGTGCGCCGCTGTCACCGTCGCCCACGCCGTCGCTGGCCAGTCGCCGTCGCCCTAGCCACCGTCGACACCTCCTCCTACTCTCCGGCCTTCTAAACCTAAATCGCCAGAAACCCTAGATCCACCATAACTCGCACCGGCATAGGCGAAGCCTTGCGGGGTCTTCCCTCTACTTCCGACACCACGCCGTCGTGCTGCCAGAATCGCGAGGGGAGAACTACAACCTCCGCTGCCTGCTGGAACAAGGGAGAGGAAGGTCTTCATCGAGTACCGAACGTGTGACCGACTGCGAAAGCGCTGCCGGAACGCAGCGCCGGAAGGATCGTCTACGCGATCTTGAGATCAGCAAGTGTACGACTACATCACCCACGAGAATCTGCTCTCGTTAACCGCTTTGGGACATTCGAGGGTGAGTACTCTAATCAACTTGTTGCTACAATCTAGTAGATAGATCTTGGCTTGTTTGTGTGCATGCGGTAGAATTTTTTTGTTTTCCATGCTATGAACCCCTACATGTACTAGGGTATGAGGTGAGAGAGCCTCCTCGCCGTGCCCTTCTGGCCTTTATATGGGGAGGCCAGGTCTCTGGGTAGGTCTAGTCGGTTATAGATTAGGGTATTAGGGTTAGCCCCTTTGAATTTCTATCTACATTAGTCGTGTCCTCCAAGAAGTCGAGTTCTCTCCGGGCTTGGGCCATCCGAAGTCTCCTTGGACTTCATAATTGCAGTAGGTCCTTTCTGTGGGCCTCCACTAGGCTGGACCAGGTAGGCTAACGCCAGGTCCCCGTAGGACATATCCATGTCACACGGTTTGCACACCTCTAAACTCTGTTTTTTGAGAAATATAAGATTTTCACATAAACTTGGAGCGTTTGTATCTTAATTTTATGTTAAGTTTATATTTTATTCATGTTTCCAAGACTACTATCGATATAGTTTTTATAGAAATAAAAGAAAATGTATGCATGAATAGAAAGGGAAAAGGGGAAGTATAAGTTGAGATACAAGTTATGCATGTTGTTGTATGTTTCATACACCTTAACGAATGTTAATTTACAAGTGCATTATGTAGTACTGCCTTTATTTACATGTATAGATGATTAGATTTAAGTTGTCTTGTCTAATAGAGAATGATTAGTACTATGGGCACTTTTTCATACTTGTATATGATTGTTTTTTATGTTTATCTGTGCTTGGCATGAAGAAGTGAGACATGGGGTTTCCGCGAACTTGATAAAGCACACACTTACTATGGGTAATCAATAAGTGTTTGTCAATGATAAACACTGGATTTTGAAGGAGAGATGTAGTATTATAGATATGTGGTATTGTACAAAGAGCGGAGCCAACATAAATCTTCATTAGGATTTTAGCACATAACTTGATAGGGATGCTGGATGCAGGTATGAGCCCGCATTAGGTGTTGTAAAAGTTAACATAGGGTAATTTTTATTTGAGATTAGCACATGTTTGACTTTTGATATACCAACCGTAACTAGCCGGGAGCACACTTAAGAAGCCCATGTGCACGGTTGGTTGGTCGGTCCTAAGGAGATAAACTGACACGACCCACAAAGCCTAATATTTGGCTACCCACGACGAAACCCACTAATTTATAGCCGCCGTCAAGAATTGGCCTAGCGTGTGCTCGCCATCTTCGGTGCCATATGCAATTCTCGTGGTTTCCTACTGGCGAGGAGAGGGGAGCTGTAGAAGGCGATGACTTGTGCTCTGGGCAGGTCAGTGGAGAAGAGCCCCACAACAGCGTGGAATCAACAATGACAGGCGGCAAGCACGAGTTTCGTGGAGGTTGATGGAGTTCTATTGTTCCTCTCTCGGTTGGGTGGCGGCAGGTGGCGACCGACGAAGCGGGGGCGCATGGCAGAACATGGCAGTGGAGGATAAGGGAGGAGAGGACACATCCATTACGCACATCGGCCTAGGCACATGTGTATAGCTCCTAGGCCGTCGATTTGTTCCTAGCTGGCACAAACGGGGATCCAAGGGTACAGTATGTGTGGTGCCGAGCGGCCCGGTGTGGCAGGTGAGGCGCGTACATGCCTAAGAGCATCTCCACTCGCCTACCCAGGACGCCGATCCGGACGCTGAAATTCGGTCCGGACGCCGAATTTGGCCCAGTCGCGTACCCAGGAACCTGTTTTCGTCCGGATCTGGGCGTGTTTTGGTCCGGCCTACCCAGGCCGTATGCAGGATCTCTGGTATGCCCTGGGAATGCCGGACGCAGCGAAAACGGGCGTGGTCCAGCTCTGTCGGCGAGAGAAGGCTGAGCTCCCGCCACTTCGCCGAGCTTCCGCCCTTTTCTTCCCTCCTCCCGCCTTTCTTCCACATTCCCCTCCCACCACTCCGCCGAGCTCCCCGCCCAACATGCCGCCCAAGAGCTTCGTCCAACCCAGATCATCCTCGGCGAGGGTCCGACGGAGAAGAAGGCGAGGAAGCCGAGAGCGCCGCCGACGAAGCCGGAGGGCATGTCCGACGCCGCGTGGGCCTCCAAGGAGACGGCCAGGAAGATGGCGTGACGACGGCCGGGCGAAAGGAGAGGAAGCTCGCAAAGAAGCGGCGGTAAGAGCGGCGATCGTGAAGCGGCGCAGCGGGGCGGCGAGTCGGCGTTGATGGCGGCTGTACCCACCACTAGAAGCCACGAAGCCACCGCTACCCCGGATTCTCGCCGATCTCTCTGGCAGGCTTTCAGGAGAGCCAGGCGACTACTCGGCAGAGGTACTCCTTGTCGCCCGAGTTCGACGGCGGGTTCAACCCCAACGTGATCTTCCCCCGCCCAGTGCCGCGCCCTCCTTCGGCCTTCAACGTGGACATGAACCTCCCCTACTCCGCGAGATGGACGACAACGCCGCGTCGGCCACGCCGCAGGAGCCCATCCCCATCGATAACTGAGAGTCTCTTTCCGCCGAATTTGTGGGCGTTTCTGTAATAATTTGTCGCTGAATTTGTGGATGTTTCTGTCGAACACATTGTGGCCGAGCACTCCCCGGCGGAAACAATAAAGATTCAAATATGTCGCTGTTTTATGTTCGCCTGGATACTCGGTTTTGGTACGCGAGTGAAAAACTGGGCATACCTAGGCCGAAATCAAGTTTGGTTCGGCCAAAAAAGTTGGATTCGGCCCGGCCAATCGGGTGGAGATGCTCTAACCGTTGGATCGTTGCCAGCTGGTAGAGACAGCATTCCAACGGCACGGGACACACCGGCCGGGGAATAGAAGGAAAGGAGAGGACGCCGGTCCTGCTTTATTTGCATGCCCCCGCTGCTCTGCTCTGGCTCTGCACCGCTCTGCGAAAACACAACCGCTTTTGATTCTCCGGAGCCGCGGAAAGGTAAGAGGCGATCACGCATTCACGCTGCATTCCCTCCTCCCATCCCCCCTCCCCGTAAATTCCGTCCCATATTATCTCTTCCCTTCCCTGGTTTTGTCGGCATCCCACCAAACCCCAAACCCCCAAACCCAAACCACGCCACGCAGAGCTGGTAAGGCTCTTCCTCCTCTCGCCGCCGCCTCCCTTGCGTCGTGCGGCGGTGGTGCTGTATCTGTTCTCGGTTCCTTCTCGCTGCGGTTTGAGCGCTACTGGTTGGTCGATCGGGCAGGGTCTGTCGTCTGTGCTTGTTTGTTGAATCCCGAGGCCTTTTTTTGGTTCGATTCTGCGCGTACCTGCTTGATCCTGTCGCGTATCTCGTGTTTCCTGCGTCGCGTTGCGTCGGTTTTTGTCGCTTGCTGCTGTTCTCGATTTTAAAGTCGGTAGCGTCTTCATGGCGATTTTCCTTGGACGACGACGAGGGATGGTAAGGAGCACCGAGACTCGATGGTGGTCTCTGTTCTCACCTCGTCGATCCTGTCTAGATTGTTAAACTCCGAGGCCTTTTTTTGCCTGTACCTCCTTGATCCTGTCCGTATTCTCGTGTTTTTCTGCCTTGCGTCGCGTCGCGTCGCAACGGTTTTTGTCGCATGCTGCTGCTTTTGATTTGGAAGTCGGTAGCGTCTTCATGGTGATTTTCCTGGGAGGAGGAGTAAGATGCTGAAGACGCAATGGCGGTCTCTGTTCACCTCGTTTTGTTTTTTGGTTACTGCTGCTGCTGCTTTTGCTTGAATCCCGAAACCCTTCGATTTAATTTGAATCTGCATCTGCCTCTCGTGTCGCTTCCGTTGCGTCAGATTTTGTTGTTGCGGCTGGTGACATGTTCCTTGACGGTGATCTCCTTGGAGGAGCACGAGGATGCTAAAGAGCACCGAGACACCAATGGTGGCCTCTTTTCACCTCGTCCACCATGTCTCGTTTTCCTCTCTTACTGCCGCGTTTGTTTTTGCGTTCGGTGACATCTTGGTTGATGGCGATTCGGTGGGGAGGAGGCTAAGAGCACCGAAAATCTATAGTTGATCTCAGTCCGCCTCTCTTCTGCATCTCTTGTTTCTATTGTGATTGCACATGCTTGCTCCTTTTGTGGTTGATTTTGGTTAATTGTCCGAGAATGAAACTAGCACCCCAACCAACCAGACGCTGGAGAACATTTGCATCGCTTTTATTCTTCTCTTAATTGGAGTACTTTGCGTCCTGGTCTAGTACGGTGTCCATAAATTGCTCTTTATTTCACTGATCGGAAATGGAGTCACTTAACTGTTTTTCGATCATGTTTCCTATCAAATTTGCTGGTATATATGCGCTCTGCAATGTAGTGTCAGTACATTCAGTTTACATGTTTTTCAGCTTTTGCTGATAAAGAGTTCTTGGATATTGTTTTCATACTGCAATCTTTCAGGAAAGCAAACCCAGCAATGTTTGATCCATACGCCAATCACTCTTCTGGAAAAGAGAATGACAGAATTAAGTATGCCGCATCATGTATGACAGGAGCTCGCCTTGGAGTGGAAGATTATGTGAGTAATATTGCACTACTTTGTAATAGTATTATTATTATGGTCATTGATGATAGTTTCTACGGATGCATAGATCGATTTTGCTTGCAGTTGCAGACTTACACTCTTTCAGCACATTGTGAAATACTGAAATTTATCCCTACACTTCTTATTTCCAGCACACAGCTATCCTAGAGCTAGATGGTTCGGATTCCACATCATTCTTTGGTGTTTTTGATGGCCATGGAGGTTTGATCTTTCTCTGATACTGTTCCAACATATTCCGAACACTTCAGCTTTTAGCACAACTGACCATTTCATACATTGATTAAAGGAACTATTTCACTAAAATTTCACAGAGTTCATACTTATCCAAATGTACATATCATATGTGAATCTGTGCATTACATTATATATCTGTACATGCTTCGTAGTACTTGTTGTGCATTACATTATATCTGTGCATTCTTTGTACATTTACTACTTGGTGTGATTTTTTTCATCTGTCAGTATTTTATACAATAATCATGAAATGATTGTGCAATGCTGGCAACAGTTAACATACATGATCAAGTTTTGCAATCGGGCCTGTTCTGACATACCACAAGGACTAAATGGATTATGCTAAAGTATAGATTGCGAGGGATTGGTTCATGTTACGAATACAGTCAGTACTTCTAGTGCATGCTTTGTTTCCAGGGAGACAAATGTATTGAAGTGATATTTATGCTAGTGTTGGTCTTCACATTGTTTTGATATATGAGCTTGTTCAGGCATATGACTGATTCAGTCTTCGTTTTCTGTTATATAAGATGGTCATGCAGAGCTGTATATGTGATGTTTCAGGAGATAAAGTAGCATTGTATTGTTTGAAGCAATTCCATATTGAGCTTGTCAACCATCCAGACTATGAAAACGACCCGCGTACCGCAATGAAGCACGTCTACTTCAGGTTATTTACTAATAGATGATTAAATCATGTACTCTACATTTTAGTCATGTAAGTATGGAAAGTCACATGTGAACATATTTGAAGGCGCATACATTATCGGTAGAGGGATTAAGTTTACAAAACTTATGAATTTAGCTATAGCATGTGGACCCTATAAAATTTTGTTAAGAAATATGACCAACTGGACACATGTTCACATAATCAGTACTCAGATCTTTGCAATTCTTCTTTAATATTGAAAGGTGAAAGAGCCAGTGTTATAGCGTTGGAAAGAGGGCCAATGTTATACTCATTCCTTCCATAGTTGCAATTGCTACATAAGTTTACTTCTTGTTGCATGTGCAAATATGGAATGTATAATCCTTTAATGCTTAATTAATGCAGGATCGTTGATTCGTTCAGAAGATCAGAAAAATGGAAGAATTTTGATTCTCCTCCTGACCCTGTTAAGGGAAATTTGCTAAGCCGTCTCAAGACTGCTGTTAGCCAGATCTTCAAGGTGATATATCAACTCCTGAATGTTGTTTAAGCATTTATCTGCCGAAGAAGTTAATAAAATAATTATCTCTTGGATGCTGCTGCATATCATTACGTGTAAAAAGGAATTGGAAGAGATCGACGGGTGTGATAAGGAGGATCTATTGTACTTCCTCCGTACGAAAAAGGATGTCACGGATTTGTGTAGATTTGTATGTATCTAGACGTGTTTTTTAGTATATCTACACAAATCTGTGACAACCTTTTCTGGACGGAGGGAGTACTTTTCTGAGATGTTCTTTGAAGTTGGCGCTGATATGTTTAACTCATAACCCCAGTTTGTGTCCTGTTGAGTGCCTGATTTACTGAATGAATGCCAAATGCTCCTTTTGTTCTCATTGCACCTTGGTTGTTATCATACTGCCAACATTGAGGTACTATATGGCAAACAAGTCTTTTCTGTGTTTGAGTTGATCATTTGTTTCTTACATTGGGTTGCATCTTTTGTGAAAGGCGCATAGAAACTGTTCTTCCCTTGTGGCACTGGTTGATTGTTTCTTGATACCCTGCTTTTCCATATGATTTTGATTTTTCTGCTATATACCTCAGTTTGAATTCTTTTTTTTGCAGAAGTATAAGGGACCCCAAAAGGAAGGAACCCCATCATGCGTGGCTCCCATTAGATGCAACCAGATAATTGTTGGAAATTCTGGTGACTCCCGTTGTGTACTCTCTAGGAATGGCCAGGTAGAGTGACTATTTTCTTGTCAAATTTCTGGGTGGGGCATGCTGTTTTGTCATAATGAAGGTGTTCAAGTGGCGCCTGACATTCTTATATCCATTTTATTGGAAGGCAATTGATCTATCCACTGATCACAAGCCAAACGACCCACGTGAAAGAGACAGAATTGAAGCTGCAGGAGGAAAAGTACTCCAGAAAGATATCCCTAGGTTTGAATCAGGACGACGCCATGGGACTGTACCTGGCATACATCGTGTGGATGGAATAATAGCCACATCCAGAGCGTTAGGTATGCAGTATTAGTCTCACTCCTTTTTGTTTGTTGGATACGATATATTCATTGTTTGATGGGCATTTTTACCATTTACATTTCAGGTGATTTCAAATTCAAGAAGAACTTTTTTTTAACTCCTGCACGACAGAGGGTGACATGTAATCCTGACATTCGCACTGTGAGTTTGTAACAATGTTGTGTGCGCCCAGCGTAAGTTTGTTTCTGATGGGCTGGTCTGATGGAAATGGCCATTTATTTTTATAGGAGAATATAACTGATGATACTGATTTTCTTCTCATAGCAAGCGACGGTATCTGGTAAGTCTTGAGCTAAAAATAATAGAAGAGGCTGTTTATTTATGACTTGCTTCTAAGTGTGATACTTCATATAGAACTAAGCCATTCCAATTACTATTATCTTTCATGCTTTTTTCATCTTAGGCAGCAGTATTTATCACCGGAGGTTTGTACATTTTTGTTCAGTTAAATTCAATCCTCTCTGGATTATGTGTTCCAGCTACTTTTCATATTATAATTATTACACTTTATATGGAATGGAGGGAGTACATTTGATGGTTCCATATCAGGTTGATTTGCTATTTGGAAATGTCAGCTTGGTATCTTTGACTACTCTACTTGACAGCCTTAGTGCTTCGAGAGACATTTCTGGCAATAGGAATTGTGCTAAATTTTCTGTTCATGTGGAAGAGTGCTAAAGCTAATAAGAGAGTAAAGCAAACTTACCACTCACCACAATCTGATATTGATAGATCCAGACACTACTTCAATAGAGACATCTTTGTTGTCCTTGTTTCATAGTCTTAGCATTTCGTTTATATATTAGTGCAACAAAATTACACACCTCTTGTTTTTGTTCTTCTCCAGGCAAGTCAAGACAAGTGAAGAGGTGGTTTCTTATGTAAACACGAGCTTGCAATCTGTGAGTCTTATTTCCTCAATTATTCTCTCCTTGTCATCCTAGTAATGGTAATATCTAAAATCTCATCTGCTGATACTTAGTACTATTTGCAACCAATTATATATGTTGTTTACATGGTTTGCATTTGCTCATAGAATTTCTGCTCCTGTTGCTTGACATATGGTGTGATCAAACGCAGGGGACAGATCCGATTGTCATCTGTGAGAGACTTCATGATTGGTGCATGTTGTCGTTCGACAATTCGACCGTGATACTGGTTCGGTTCAAGCGCGACGGCGGGAGTTGTCCTGAACCCTCCTGGCGCCTGTCCCGGGACAACAACCCCACTGCCACTGACATTCGTTCTTCACACTCCTGCCCCCGGCCCCAGGCCAAAACCACAGACACTCCCAGCACCAGTGGTGGATCCAAGGTTGACGCCAACATTGAGGTACTATATGACAAACAAGTCTTTTCTGTGTTTGAGTTGATCATTTGTTTCTTACATTGGGTTGCATCTTTTGTGAAGGGCGCATAGAAAATGTTCTTCCCTTGTGGCACTGGTTGATTGTTTCTTGATACCCTGCTTTTCCATATGATTTTGATTTTTCTGCTATATACCTCAGTTTGAATTCTTTTTTTTGCACAAGTATAAGGGACCCCAAAAGGAAGGAACCCCATCATGCGTGGCTCCCATTAGATGCAACCAGATAATTGTTGGAAATGCTGGTGACTCCCGTTGTGTACTCTCTAGGAATGGCCAGGTAGAGTGACTATTTTC
The DNA here is from genome assembly GCA_030063025.1 of Avena longiglumis. Taxonomy (NCBI): domain Eukaryota; kingdom Viridiplantae; phylum Streptophyta; class Magnoliopsida; order Poales; family Poaceae; genus Avena; species Avena longiglumis. Next base: position 115,273,829 of record CP125975.1, read on the forward strand.
TTGTCAAATTTCTGGGTGGGGCATCCTGTTTTGTCATAATGAAGGTGTTCAAGTGGCGCCTGACATTCTTATATCCATTTTATTGGAAGGCAATTGATCTATCCACTGATCACAAGCCAAACGACCCACGTGAAAGAGACAGAATTGAAGCTGCAGGAGGAAAAGTACTCCAGAAAGATATCCCTAAGTTTGAATCAGGACGACGCCATGGGACTGTACCTGGCATACATCATGTGGATGGAATAATAGCCACATCCAGAGCGTTAGGTATGCAGTATTAGTCTCACTCCTTTTTGTTTGTTGGATACGATATATTCATTGTTTGATGGGCATTTTTACCATTTACATTTCAGATGATTTCAAATTCAAGAAGAACTCTTTTTTGACTCCTGCACGACAGAGGGTGACATGTAATCCTGACATTCGCACTGTGAGTTTGTAACAATGTTGTGTGTGCCCAGCGTAAGTTTGTTTCTGATGGGCTGGTCTGATGGAAATGGCCATTTATTTTTATAGGAGAATATAACTGATGATACTGATTTTCTTCTCATAGCAAGCGACAGTATCTGGTAAGTCTTGAGCTAAAAATAATAGAAGAGGCTGTTTATTTATGACTTGCTTCTAAGTGTGATACTTCATATAGAACTAAGCCATTCCAATTACTATTATCTTTCATGCTTGTTTCATCTTAGGCAGTAGTATTTATCACCGGAGGTTTGTACATTTTTGTTCAGTTAAATTCAATCCTCTCTGGATTGTGTGTTCCAGCTACTTTTCATATGATAATTATTACACTTGATAGGGAATGGAGGGAGTACATTTGATGGTTCCATGTCAGGTTGATTTGCTATTTGTAAATGTCAGCTTGTTATCTTTGACTGCTCTACTTGACAGCCTTAGTGCTTCGAGAGACATTTCTGGCAATAGGAATTGTGCTAAATTTTCTGTTCATTTGGAAGAATGCTAAAGCTAATAAGAGAGTAAAGAAAACTTACCACTCACCACAATCTGCTATTGATAGATCCAGACACTACTTCAATAGAGACATCTTTGTTGTCCTTGTTTCATAGTCTTGGAATTTCGTTTATATATTAGCATGACAAAATTACACACCTCTTGTTTTTGTTCTTCTCCAGGCAAGTCAAGACAAGTGAAGAGGTGGTTTCTTATGTAAACACGCGCTTGCAATCTGTGAGTCTTGTTTCCTCAATTATTCTTTCCTTGTCATCCTAATAACAGTAATATCTAAAATCTCATCTTCTGATACTTAGTACTATTTGCAACCAATTATATGTTGTTTACATGGTTTGCATTTGCTGATAGAATTTCTGCTCCTGTTGCCTGACATATTTGGAAATGCCCATTTATTTTTATAGGAGAACACCTTCAGTGGTTTTCAGATCTTCGTCAAGACCCTTACCAGCAAGACAATCACCTTGGCTGTTGACTGTTATGAATCCGTAGAGATTGTGAAGAAGAAGATCCAGGACAAAGTGGGTATCCCCACTGATCAGCAGCGGCTTATCTTTGCTGGCCAGCAGCTTGAGGACTGCCATAATCTGGCCTTCTATAATGTCAATAAGGAGTCTAAGCTGCAGCTAACTAGCCGTCTTCTTGGAGGACAGTAAGTTCCTTGGCCGATTTAATTTCTATTCTTTATTATTTGTTCTGATCCTAGCAAATATGATTTTGCAGAGCGAATATTACTCTTAGCTCATTGCTTGTTTTTTCTTTCAGCAAGTCGGGAGATTATGACTCCTCCTCCAACTCATCCGCTGAGCTCAGTGACTCGTTTTCAGAACAGCCAGACGAGCTGGAACTTCTCGAGAGCTGGCTGGAGCCACGAGTCCGTGAGGGGACAGTGCATCAATCTGCCCACGTCGTGAATGTATATTCTGCTGCCCCCCATATACTCTCCAAGCAATATGACCCTGTAATTGCAGAAGATGGTTCCCAAGCATGGTACTTTTATACACAGCTGCAGCTTAAGGGTTCTATTGGAAGCCGGCAAAAACGCTCTGTTAAAGTGGATGGAGCTTCATGGTCATGGCATGGGGAACATTCGTCGAGGTCTTTGGCACGAGAAGGCCAGAATATCGGTTACCATAGTTCCTTTTCATTTGGAAAAAGGAATGAGAAGGGTACTTTCGTACGTAGCGGGTGGCTAATGACTGAAATTGGAATACAAGAGGCGGATCCAAACCGTACTGTTCTGTGCAAGATTTACCAGACAACACAGAATGACAAAGGAAAGCGTCCCCGGCCGTATCGCCCTCCTGGCCTTCGCACCAAGAGGCGCCCTCCACAGCAGTGGCCCTCTCCTTCTGACATTGCATCCGAAAGCAAAAGTGCATGCCCAAAGAGCTATGCACAAGATCCTCGTGAGGACCAGCTCCTCACGAGTTTTCTGAAGCCACGGGTATCTTTTGGTTTAGAAATCCATGAAGTTCCGGATATATACAAGATGTCACCCAAGGAGTTGTCTAGCAAGTACCCTCCCACAATTATTAGTAATGGTCAAGCATCCTGGTATTTCTATACCCACAGTCATTTGGAATATTTGGGTACAGCAGAATGTGGTATATGGTCATCCCAATATGAGCCACTGCGGCCGGTGTCTGATTCATATGATGCAATTCTTGGCCATGTCCAGAAAGTTCATTTTTTGGAGGCAATGGGCAAATGTCTTGATGGTGAGAAGTTATGCAATGAGTTCACCATGTTGGAATATAAGCTGAAAGACAACCAAGCCAATGATATCGTATTATGCAAACTGAGTCAGAGAATGAAATCTATGCAAGAAACACATGAAGAGATTTCTGTTGAGCCACCAACAGGTGCGTCTTTTTACAACTTCTAATTTCTGAACCTATGTAATTACTACCGAGTAGTTTACTCTTGACAATTTGTGAAGAACGGCAAGATCCTGGCCTATAGCGTAGATGGTTTCAACTAATAAGTACTGGGAATGTTAGTCTAACCTTTGAAAAGATAATAGCTCCAACCATCTAGATTTTTTTTTCTAGCTGATGCTAACATACTTAGTAATACTCCCTCCGTTTGGAAATATAAGATGTTTTAGACTTGTGAATGAGATGTATTTAGACACCTTTTAGTGTCTAGATTCATTTAAACCTATACACTAAAAGATGTCTAGATACATATCCTTTACAAACCTAAAACATCTTATATTTATAAACGGAGGGAGTACTTGTAACCAATTGTATATGTACTACCTCCCTTCTGAAATGTAGTACTCCCTCTGTCTATTAATAACTGGCTTAGATTTGTTTAGTTTCAAATATATCTAGACGTATTTTAGTGTATAGATACATTTGAATCTAGACAAACCCAAGTTAGTTATTTCTAGACGGAGGGAGTATGTTTTTGAACCGAGGTAATAGTTTACATGGTTTGCCTTTGCTTGTAGAATCATTGTTCCTGTTGCCTTGACATATTGTGATCAAAATGCAGGGAATATGTCCTGATGCAAAAACACTATGAGCACCAGTGGTGGATCCAAGGCTGACGCAGAAAAGAATTCAAGCAGCATGAATGATCAATGCGTACATAGTTTTGAGTTGTGATCAAGAAGAGAGGTGATCCTGAGCTCTGCCGGAGACAGAATCGGTGTGTTGCCAATCTAGTGTGTAGGATGATATGATACCACTCATAGACGCGAACAGTTGCTCTTACTTTGGCGGTTCTTTATGGGTAGTACGTTGCATCGTAGTTAATTTTGCTTGAATGCCATTTGGGTACACGCACTCTGTTCCTCTTGTGCTTCTGATCTTGGTTTCGAGGATGATTACTGGGTTAATATTTCTATGGATGTTCGTTGCCTTTTTCTTGTGGAGATGATTATTGTCTTCATGACCGATTTATCTATGCTATGCAATGCAGCATATGATGCTCTGATGTTTTCATGTTTGGTGTGTATCTGGATGTAGACATTAGACAGTAATGCCTTTTTCTTGTGGGGATGATTATTGTCTTCATGACCGATTTATCTATGCTATGCAATGCAGCATATGATGCTCTGATGTTTTCATGTTTGGTGTGTATCTGGATGTAGACATTAGACAGTAATGATTATTGGCCTGTCTCTCACTTAGCTTTAGGAGTTCAGATGCAGTCAAAAAAGAAAGTGGCAGGCTAGGGCCTTTGATCATGGAAGGAATTTAGCAACAAGCAAGTGGCTCCACAGTTTCAGTTTTAGTCCTGCTAGCTGAGTAGTTTTTTGAGGGATCCTAGTTTGTCTTTCTTTAAGGGAACAATGGATTGAATCTGGATCACGTTGAACCTCAATACCAGCGAAAAGTGCTAATCACCAAAGATCCTTGAGAGCAACCAAGGCTTGGAAATCACAAGAAAGTGCCATCAAAACTGGAATTTCAAGTACTGAACCTTCCTTGCGGGTCATGCGGTTTTTGAACTGCTCTGGCGCCCCCGCGCCTGTTGCGCCGGCGGCGGCCCCCGCCGGTCGCTAGGCCCCCCTCTCCCCTCCTGCCTCCCCCTGGACCCTCTCTCCGGCGGCCGCCCCCGGGCCCGTGCTACCATGGCTTCGTGGCCGGCGAGAGACCGCGCTCCTCCCCTCCGCTGGTGTGCGACGGCCTCCTCTACCTTCAGCGGCTGCCGGCCCGGCAAGGTGCCGGCCTTCCTCCTGCTGCGGGTTGCGGACCGGCGCTTGGTCCTCCTCAGCGCGGAGGAGGTGGTGATTGATGCGCGGGCTCTGCGCCACGTTGAGTTTGTCCGTGCCGGCGTGGAGGTGCTCCTCCCCGCCGACCGCGTGCAGGTAGGCCCCCAGGTAAGGACTCACCATGGCTGTTCCTTGCGCAGGTCTCTGTCGCCGTCACGTCCCTCGGTGGTGCAGACACGGGTGTCCCTTCCCCCGATTTCGCCGGAGGAGCTCGCGGCGGCCAGTGACATCCAGGGGCGCGCCTGGGCGGATGTGGAGGAGGAGGGAGTCGCTGTGATCCCGGCGGCGCTGCAGTCCTCTCCCCCAAGTCCGCCGTCCTCGCCGATGCCGGAAAGCTGGGGCCTTGAGGCCCCCGAACGTGGCGTGGAGACCCCGCGGTGCCCCTCCGCCCTGCGTAGGCCGTCGCTGGGGGAGTTCCTCTCGGCAGCTCGGTCGGCGAAGGGTGGTCGGCGCACTGCTAGTCTGGGGAGGGATGGGAACGCGCGGAGTTCCCCGCAGAGACCGCCGGCGGCGCCGCTCGGGGCTGGGTCGGTTCTCTCCTGCTGGGTGGGTGGCCCTGTGCGTGGAGCGGGGTCTGCTAGGGTTGGTTCCAGGGGTCGCGAGGGAAGCCAGTTTCCCTCCGCTGCTCAGCGTCCCGCCGCCTGCTTCCTCCCGCACGCCGCCAAGCTTCTCCCCACGCCCCTGCCCGCGCGCCAGTGCCCTCGCCGCTGCCGGTTTCCTTCAAGACTGCGCTCATGGCGTATAAGCGCCCCCGAAGCCCGCCGGCCCCGCGGGTCACCTCGCCTCTTAGCCATCCGACGTCCCCCTGCCACCGCGCGTCGTCGCCCCCCCCCCCCACCCACCGAAGCTCCCCGGTTTGGGCCCACCATGGCTTCCGCCACACCTCTCCTCGTCGCCAGGGCCCGTCTAGAGGACAGCGCGAGGCCCCTCCGCCCCTGCCACCTCGTTCCCCGCCGCGGGCCAGAGGATACTCGGGCCATAGGGACTCCCGCTCCCCTCCCCGCCAACAGCGCTGCGCCCAGGCCCAGCCCCACGCGCCTCCATAGCAGCGCCCGTCGAGGGCCCCCTCGCTAGAGGCCACGCGACAGGAGGCCCAGCTGAGGCAACAGGCCTTGTCCTCTCGGGGGGCCGCGCAGGGTGCCAGGGGTGAGCCGGTTCGTGCGGACACAGCCAACTGGTGCGATCCTCCTGCGCCTCGTGTGGTCCACCCCTCACCTCCGTTCTCTGGGGGAGTCGGCGCTAGCCTGGCAGGGGCACCGGCGAAGAAGAAGTCCAAGAAGAATAAGAAACCGGCGTCCTCCTCGGTGCCGGCAGCTGGAGCCCTACCCGGTGGGAGTCTCCCCCTCGCGCCCCGTCCTGGCTGTCAGTGCCTCGAGTACTATGGCCACGGGGTCAACGCGGGATTCTATTACATCTACCTGGGGGTGTCCAGATGGCGGTTCCTGAGACGCTCGCTATGGTGACTCTCATACCTCAGGATCCCCCCGTTTAGCTCGAGTTGACACAGGAGCTGCTTCACCAGGAGTTCTGCGAGGTCCTCCCGGGCCACGAGTGTCCGGTGAGGAGGATCTCTGGGTCCGAGTTCGCGGTGTTGTTCCTCTCCGTGGTGACCCTGCGGATGTGTGCTATTGGCGCGTCCTTCACCCCGCCGATCCACCGGTGCGGTTACGATCAGCCGTCTGCCGTCGAGTTCTTGCCACCTTGTCAGGAGTTTGGCTGCGATTTTGGTGTTCCCCCGAAGGCGAGACGAGCTGAGGTGGTCACTCTGGTTGCCCAGACTGTGGGCAAGTGCCTGGAGGTGGACCTCGACTCCCTCACTAGCATTGGGGTGATCCGTCTGTGTGTCCTGTGTCCTGATTCGGCCGTGTTCCCGGTGTCTATTGAGCTTTTCTTCTTCGACCGGGCTGGTCGTGACCTGCTGATGGAGCTGGATGACCCTCCTCCCCTCAGGAGCGGGCTTCCCCTCTCCGTCCCCACCCCAGGATGATGACCTAGGGACGGGACGGGACGGGGGGTGGAGGCTCTGACGAGGAATCGGGCGACGAGGAGTCCCCGAAGGTGGCCAAGTCTCCGGCACCTGAGGCTCCCCCTCCTCCCCCTCCGCGGCCTTCCGCACCGGGGGGGGGGTGACTGGCCGCGCTGCCGGAGGGGTGGGTCCCTTCTTCCCGGACCGGCTCCCACTCTCCAGGAGCGCTCCGGCCAAGCTTGTGCCGATGGACCTCCCTCGCTGCGCCCGGCCTATTCTGCAGGAGCCGATTGCCTTCGACATCATCCAGTATGGCTCCAACCTTGGCCAGCCGCAACTGTTCTTGGGTGGTGGTCCCGAGGGGATCCAGGAGAGATCCCCTTCCTATCTGCTTGTCTCACCCTCGGAGGATACCTCGGGGAGTGTGGATCTGGAGGTGTTTCCCTAGTCGTCCACGCGCTCTCCGGGGGTGGTGTGCTACGCCCTCGCCCCCGACACCCCTGACCTCACCGCTGGTGGCTCGTCCATGGTTATCCTCACCACTCCCGTGCCAGCTCCCAGAGGGCGCTGCGTCAGGGGTCCCCGCCAGCCACCCCCTCCCCCTTCATGCCATAGTTAGCGTATCGCCGAGGCTCGGGCTAGGGGTCCGGGGCCAGAGCCGATGATCGCGGAGCGGGCGAACCTGCGGGTGACAGCCCGCGACGAGTTCCCAAGTACACCTCGTCCCCCTCCCTCTCCTCCCGCTAGTTCTTCTTTGCCCTCGGGCTCTAGGTTCTCGGTGCTTGAAGAGGTGCCATTGGATCACCTCGACATGGTGGCGGCTGATTGTGGCATTATGTTTCATGGCGAGAAGGGTCCCCGACTGGAGAAGATCGGGGCCATCAAGGCTCGAGAGGTGTATGAGGGCCAGATCGCCACAGACCGAGCACGTGATGCACGGGAGCGGGAACGGGCCCTTGTGCTGATAGGATCTGCCCCCCTGGAGGCTGGATCTAGCTCGGCTACACTTCTCGACCCGGATGGTGTCTAGCCACCTTCGAGGCCTCCCTGCCCTAGGAGGCCTCGGGGGCGGCCGCCTAAGGCCCCGTTGTGCCCCCCGACGCCTAGCCGATCCCGTTCTGCCCCCAGTAAGGGGGCCCACCTGTGGCATCCCGCAAAACCACTACTAGAAAATCGCGTTAAATTTGTGCATTGCATCGTCATCATCATGCATTGTTTGCCAAAACTATGTTTGCAAAGCACGTGTTGTTTTCTAAAACGCCCCCTCTTGATTCAACATCGAAAACCGGGTCGCCGGAATATTTTGTTTTGTTAAAATTGTTTTGCAAACGGTCCGTTTAATTAAATAAAACTTTTAATTAATTTTTAGCGGGCGATGAAGCGGGCGATTGACCCGACCGCCCGTAAAACTAAATCGGCCAAACCTGCCAGCCCCATCTAATCCTAAACCCACCTAAAAAGCTACCCAACCCACCCCTCCACCTCACTCCCTCCAATAGTAGCCTGCCACCTCAGCTCCCCTCTCCCCCTCTACCAATCCAGAGCCGCCACGTCACCCCTGGCCTCTCCTCACCCACCCCACACCACACACTACACGCCACCCCTGTGGACCCTCCCCACTCCCCACAGCACACACACGCCAAGACGCACCCCTGCGCTGGACCCCCACCCGCAGCCCACTGTCATGCTCACCAGTGCCACACACCCACAAAGACATGCACACTCGGCCGCCCACGCTGGGCCCGCCTGTCCCACCCCTCCCCTAACCACGCGCCTGTCTCCTTCCCTCCCACCCCCGCTCTCCTCTCCTCCTCTCTTCTCTCTCGCCTCCGGCCGGTCCGCCGTGGCCGCCGCCTCCCTTCTCCCGCTCCCCTCGCCCGCCCAGCGCCAAGATCGCCTCCCTCGCACCCCCAGGCCCGCCTGCTCCTCACCGCTCTCCCGGCCTCCACAGAGCCCGCCGCCTCGCCCGCCCATCGCCGCCTCCACCCGCCGCCGCCTCTCCTCGCCCTCCTCTAGCGTGCCCGGCCTCTGCTCCCCGCCTACACCATCGCCCGCCACCGCCCGCCAGCCGCCCCTCTCTTCGCCCTTGCTCCTCTCCTGCCCCACGCCAGACCCTCAAGCCTACACACATGAGCCCGCCAGCGCCCGCTGCCGCCGCTCTCCGTCGCCCGCCCGCCCCGAGAACCGCCGCCGCCGCCAGCGTGCTCTTCCTCCGTCGCCGCCCATGCCATGCCTCCTCCGGCCCTGCCGCAGCTCCGCCGTCGCGGGCCTCCCTCAAGCTCCCGCAACCCGCGCCCGAGGCAGCGAGCTCGGCGTCTGGCCGCTCTGGCGCCCCTCGCTCACCCGCGGCGGCCCTGCAGCGACCCCAAAACCCCGAAGCCGCGACACGGAACATGGAGGACACCGCCAGGGAGAACCGAAGACCCCGTCCTCGGACTCGAAGGCCCCGGTACCGGAACGCTCTGGTTGTCAAGATCTTCCTCTCGGACTCCGATGGCTATGACCGGTCGAACCTCGCAGACTCCATGATCTACTTCGCGGATGAGATGGCCGAGGCCCGAAACCGAAGCGCCAAGACCTACCACGGAACGCCAAGGCCCCTTCACGGACACCAAGTTCTTCGACCACGGACCGAGACCGATCCGGAGCCGCAAACCCCAAGATCTACGAGGGGACCGATGACCGTGGACCGAACGTCGTCATGGAACGCAAAGGTTTTCCGAGGAGCATGTACCGTGTCGAGGCGAATCAAGGCCTTCCCGACGCCGAGGATGCCTAACGGACGGACCGAAAACCGACAAGACCTCGGCTGGACTCCAAGATCGCCTCCCGGACGCGCCACGGTTTTGGAAGAACCCCCGGACAGCAAGTCCGCCGAGAACCCCGTTGCGACAAGTGCTTCACCCCGAACGCCATGACCGTCGACATGACCCGAAGACCGCGATGCGACAAGATCTGCCCCCCTGAGTCCGAGAACGACTCCGTCGAACCTTGGACCCCGAGACCGGACCCTGGACCCTGAGACCGACCCCGAACCCCGGAACCCAAGATCGTCGAGCCCCCTCTAATGTGTGACCCTTTTCCTCGAACCCTATTTTATAACATAATAACTTGATGCATGTTTAATTGTCATCCATCTCGCATGCATGTCATTGGTTTGGGGGCCTTATGCCGATTCACCTAATAATTACATATGGGGCCCATATGCGGGCAAATCTAGTCTCATATTGGCCTCATTTAAACATGTGTAGCGAACCGGCTCTATCTGTTACATTGCTAAACAACATTTAAATTGCGGGGTAACTAAACAACTTGAACCATCTAATTAATTGTCGGAACCCCGGTTCCGCTTAATACTGACCTAATTGCATCGCACCTTTGCCATGCCATCCATCATGCATGCATCATGCCGACCTTCTGCCGTTGTATTAAATATTGCATCCGGTGTTTCTTCTAGTGTTTTGGTTCTTCGCGGATAAGGCCGTTGAGTTGATGTGAGCTTCGCCCCGATCTTCGGTGAACCCTTCGACAATGTTTTCAGGCGAGCATCTCCCCCTTTCTACCTATCTTACTTTGCTAGTATTTACTTCCCTCCTGTTGAACTTTGCTATCTGTGTTGCGATGCTCTAGATTTCGTACCCGTGATATCCCTTGCAGCCATATATAGCCTTGGACACATCCTATTACCTGTTGTTTGGTAGCTAGTTGGACCCGCGTGTCGTAGTCGCTTGCTCAAGTGTTTGCTTGTCGTCAAGTACCACCTTTGTTGGAGGAATTGCCGCATGTTGACGTTGGAGATGATCATGGCTTTAATTATTGTTCCACTTTAATTCCTGTTTAACAACTAAAATTGAATTAAGCAGAGGCATCGGTGGGTGATAGGTAAGATTTGGTTTCCGACCGCCCACTTGTGTCCCGTAGGACCCGAGTTCTTGACACCTGTTCCGAGATCGAGCGCGCTAACCACAGGTGGGGAGATATGGGCCCCCCATTGATAATTACGATTTCAAAGTATTGTCTTGGGGCCACAAGTAGTTTGGGGCTTTATTACTATCCTGCTTATGCCATGCTTTTGCTTTATTTACGATTGTGCGACGGATAGCACGTGTCTTTGTTTTGAAGCGGAATGTTTTGTTGTGTCAGCAGATCCCGATTGGGGACTGCTTTGCCGTTCTGACCATTGTCGCAAACCCGAGTCCGTCTCGAGACCGGCCGACTTCGTTATGGTGTACTTAGTGGGGTGCCCCGTGCTTGCTTTAGTGCAGGAACGTCGTGACTTAGGCCCGCCGACATACCGATGGGTGTATGTTAACCGATCCGCAAAAGGGTGAAGTGCTGTGGATACTTTGGTGCACCCTGCAGGTTTAATCTTTTCGAGCCGTGTCGCGGTTATGGACGACTTGGAGCACGATGTGCGATCATAGACAACTATAACTAAAGTTTACTGTTTTCAATTGACTTGTTTCTGATATGATTAGTAATCAGCTTCACTACAACGGAAAGGCTAATAAAAGTACCAACAACTGCTGGGTTTTGGGGTTTATCTCACGCTATCTGTACTTGATTAGTAATTGTTGCAACTATAACGGAATGACTAACTAAAAGTGCCCACTGCTTACTTTATCAGGACGATTATTTAAACCTGACTAGTAAAGTGCCACAACTATAACTGAATAATTAAAACTGCCAACTGTGTGAGTTCCTCGGTTGACTTCCTCGAAGGTCTCGAGGGGGGAAACGCCAGGATGAGTTTGTTTGATGCTAGTATCAGGTTGGATCCGAATAGGTCTTTCTCACCCCTCTCTGATAGCTGCCACTTGTATCGAGTCTCTATAGGTTGTTTAGTGCATGCTGCCGCTGCCGCTCAGTCCACCACACCTATGTAGGCGAGGACCGCCGAATTCTAGCCTCGCCGTCTTGGCCTCGATCGACGCTCCTCTTTTTCCTTTGCCCTTTGTCGGCACCCCTTTTTGTTTAAGCAGGTTATGAGATCGACGCCGTTAGCAGGTTTACCCTTCCGGCTTGGCCTGGGCAGGGTTATGGACGCCATTGGTTATTCTTCAGGGCTCTTAGCCCCATTTGCATCTTGTCCGTAGTCGGACGCCCCATCGTTTTCAAGGTGATTTGGATCTTTGTACCGTATATTTGTAATCTTGACTCTGTGAGTCGCCGTTGTATATATCTCTGTTACGTGGGTCCCATCGAGGACTGTTGTGTAATGTTATTACTTTGTTTTCCACCCGCGAAAGTGCTGGTGAGCACCTTCGAATCGTTTCTATGCGGGTTTGGCGAGTTTCGCTAAAACTTGCATAGGGCCGATTCGAGGGTGTTACAGTGGTATCGAGCTCGGCATTGCGATACCCCACAAGTCCAGCCTGTAGGATAACCTAGCTAACGGCCGAAGTAGAAGTGTCAAAACTATTTTTGGAAATCGGTTGGATAGTTCTGGTTAGGTCTGATTTTACTTCTTACCCCTCTGCTGTTCTCCTCTTACCTCTACGCGTTTTAAATCTGCTCTCTTATATTTCTTCGAGTCCAGGAATTCTCGTGGTTGGGTTTCCGTCGTACCTTCAGGGTTTCGCTTCCTCCTTTGATAACGGTGTTGCTACATCTGGTCTTCCTGCTATCCGAGGAATCCGTCTGTTGTGGTACCATTCTTTGTTCCTTGTTTGTGCCTTCCGATGTTTTCCGACGCGACGACATCCTCTACGCCAGATCCGATGCAGAGTCTGCATCACTCCTTTGATCCGAACCTCGCTTGTCGAGATCTTCAGTCTGAATCCTGAGAGTTGGTTGCATAATTCGTCTATTCGTGTGCAGAGTAATGCTTTGAGTGTGGGATGGAGTCGCGACCATACCACTACTCTTATCATTTGCTCGGTATATTGAATGGTGAATCGATGCAACTCTACTCCTTCCATGGAAGTTAGAGGTGGCCTTACCTTTAACTTCGTCCGTTGTTTTCCGGAGTGTTCGCTTGACGACCAGGGACAACGACCTCTTGTTAGTGGTGTCGCGAAGATCTACACGAAGCAAGAAGACGAAGATCGCCGACCTTCCTTCCGGTACCATGAGGCGGATCTCGAGGGCGAGATCCCTTGTTAGTGGTGTCGAATTGTGGCATCCCGCAAAACCACTACTAGAAAATCGCGTTAAATTTGTGCATTGCATCGTCATCATCATGCATTGTTTGCCAAAACTATGTTTGCAAAGCACGTGTTGTTTTCTAAAACGCCCCCTCTTTATTCAACATCGAAAACCGGGTCGCCGGAATATTTTGTTTTGTTAAAATTGTTTTGCAAACGGTCCGTTTAATTAAATAAAACTTTTAATTAATTTTTAGCGGGGCGTCGAGCAGGCCGATTGACCCGACCCGCCCAGAAACTAAATCGGCCAAACCTGCGCCCCCATCTAATCCTAAACCCACCTAAAAAGCTACCCAACCCACCCCTCCACCTCACTCCCTCCAATAGTAGCCTGCCACCTCAGCTCCCCTCTCCCCCTCTACCAATCCAGAGCCGCCACGTCACCCCTGGCCTCTCCTCACCCACCCCACCACACACCACGCCACCCCACCAACGGACCTCCCCCACTCCCCACACACTGCACAAGACGCACCCCCACTTCTGCTGGACCCCCCACCCATGCCCACCTGTCATGCTCACTGGCCACACACCCACAAAGACATGCACACTCAGCCGCCCGGCCCTGGGCCCGCCTGTCCCGGCCCCACCACTCCCCTAACCACGCCCCGGCCCCTGTCCCCTTCCTCCTCCCGCACCCCCGCTCTCCTCTCCCTCCTCTCTTCTCTCTCTCGCCTCCATGACCGGCCCGCCTGCCCTTCTTCTCCGCTCCCACCTCGCCCGCTCGCGCCAAGATCGACTCCCTCGCACCCCCAGGCCCTGACGCTCCCTCACCGCTCTCCCGGCCTCCAGAGCTCCAGCGCACCCGCCTCTGCCGCCGCCCCATCGCCGCCTCCACCTGCCGCCGCCTCGCCTGGTCGCCTCCCCTCTAGCCCGGCCTCCGCTCCCGCCGCCCTACACCACAGCCAGCGCCCATGGCTCGCCGCGGCCGCCCTCTGCCCGCCGCCAGCCTCTACTTGCCCGCCGCCGCGCCAGACCCTCCTCGCCTCGCGTTGCCGCACTTGCTTCAACCGCCGCCCAGCGCTTCGCTGCCCGCTCCGTCGCCGCCCGCCCAGGGAACGCCGCGCCCGCCGCGTGCTCTTCACCTCCGGTCGCCGCCATGCCTCCTCGGCCCGCAGCTCCGCTGCGGCCCCTCCCTCAAGCTCCCGCCCGCGCCCGAGGCAGCGAGCTCGGCGTCTTGGCGCTCTGGCGCCCTCCGCTCCGACCCGGCCCGGCGGCCCTGTGCGACCCCAAAACCCGAAAGCGACACGGAACATGGAGGACACCGCCGAGAAGGCAAGACCCGTCCTCGGACTCGAAGGCCCCGGTACCGGAACGCTCTGGTTGTCAAGATCTTCCTCACGGACTCCGATGGCTATGACCGGTCGAACCTCGCAGACTCCATGATCTACTTCGCGGATGAGATGGCCGAGGCCCGAAACCGAAGCGCCAAGACCTACCACGGAACGCCAAGGCCCCTTCACGGACACCAAGTTCTTCGACCCTGGACCCCGAGACCGATCCCGGAGAGCCGCAAACCCCAAGATCTACGAGAGGGGACCGATGACCGTGGACCGAGAACGTCGTCATGGAACGCAAAGGTTTTCCGAGGAGCATGTACCGTGTGCCGAGGCCGAATCAAGGCCTTCCCCGACGCCGAGGATGCCTAACCGGGACGGACCCGAAAACCACCGACAAGACCTCCGGCCTGGACTCCAAGATCGCCTCCCGGACGCGCCACGGTTTTGGAAGAACCCCCGGACACCAAGTCCGCCGAGAACCCCGTTGCGACAAGTGCTTCACCCCGAACGCCATGACCGTCGACATGACCCGAAGACCGCGATGCGACAAGATCTGCCCCCCTGAGTCCGAGAACGACTCCGTCGAACCTTGGACCCCGAGACCGGACCCTGGACCCTGAGACCGACCCCGAACCCCGGAACCCAAGATCGTCGAGCCCCCTCTAATGTGTGACCCTTTTCCTCGAACCCTATTTTATAACATAATAACTTGATGCATGTTTAATTGTCATCCATCTCGCATGCATGTCATTGGTTTGGGGGCCTTATGCCGATTCACCTAATAATTACATATGGGGCCCATATGCGGGCAAATCTAGTCTCATATTGGCCTCATTTAAACATGTGTAGCGAACCGGCTCTATCTGTTACATTGCTAAACAACATTTAAATTGCGGGGTAACTAAACAACTTGAACCATCTAATTAATTGTCGGAACCCCGGTTCCGCTTAATACTGACCTAATTGCATCGCACCTTTGCCATGCCATCCATCATGCATGCATCATGCCGACCTTCTGCCGTTGTATTAAATATTGCATCCGGTGTTTCTTCTAGTGTTTTGGTTCTTCGCGGATAAGGCCGTTGAGTTGATGTGAGCTTCGCCCCGATCTTCGGTGAACCCTTCGACAATGTTTTCAGCGAGCATCTCCCCTTTCTACCTATCTTACTTTGCTAGTATTTACTTCCCTCTGTTGAACTTTGCTATACGTGTTGCGATGCTCTAGATTTCGTGCCGTGATATCCCTTGCAGCCATATATAGCCTTGGACACATCCTATTACCTGTTGTTTGGTAGCTAGTTGGACCAGCGTGTCGTGATCGCTTGCTCAAGTGTTTGCTTGTCGTCAAGTACCACCTTTGTTGGAGGAATTGCCGCATGTTGGCGTTGGAGATGATCATGGCTTTAATTATTGTTCCACTTTAATTCTGTTTAACAACTAAAATTGAATTAAGCGAGGCATCGGTGGGTGATAGGTAAGATTTGGTTTCCGAGCCCACTTGTGTCCCGTGGGACCCGAGTTCTTGACACTGTTAGAGATCGAGCGCTAACCACGGTGGGGAGATATGGGCCCCCATTGATAATTACCTGATTTCAAAGTATTGTCTGGGGCCACAAGTAGTTTGGGGCTTTATTACTATCCTGTACTTATGCCATGCTTTCGCTTTATTTACGATTGTGCGACGGATAGCACGTGTCTTGTTTTGAAGCGGAATGTTTTCATTGTCGACAGGTCCCGATTGGGGACCTGTCGTTCGTACCATTGTCGCAAACCCGAGTCCGTCTCGGAGACCGGCCGACTTCGTTGGTGTACTTAGTGGGTGCCCCGTGCTTGCTTTGGGTGCAGGAACGTCGTGACTTAGGCCCCGCCGACATACCGATGGGTGTATGTTAACCGATCGGCAAAAGGTGAAGTGCTGTGGATACTTTGGTGCACCCCTGCAGGGTTTAATCTTTTCGAGAAGCCGTGTCCGCGGTTATGGACGACTTGGAGCACAGTGTCTGATCATAGACAACTATAACTAAAGTTTACTGTTTTCAATTGACTTGTTTCTGATATGATTAGTAATCAGCTTCACTACAACGGAAAGGCTAATAAAAGTACCAACAACTGCTGGGTTTTGGGGTTTATCTCACGCTATCTGTACTTGATTAGTAATTGTTGCAACTATAACGGAATGACTAACTAAAAGTGCCCACTGCTTACTTTATCAGGACGATTATTTAAACCTGACTAGTAAAGTGCCACAACTATAACTGAATAATTAAAACTGCCAACTGTGTGAGTTCCTCGGTTGACTTCCTCGAAGGTCTCGAGGGGGGAAACGCCAGGATGAGTTTGTTTGATGCTAGTATCAGGTTGGATCCGAATAGGTCTTTCTCACCCCTCTCTGATAGCTGCCAGTTGTATCGAGTCTCTATAGGTTGTTTAGTGCATGCTGCCGCTGCCGCTCAGTCCACCACACCTATGTAGGCGAGGACCGCCGAATTCTAGCCTCGCCGTGTACTGGCCTCAGTACTGACGCTCCTCTTTTTCCTTTGCCCTTTGTCGGCACCCCTTTTTGTTTAAGCAGGTTTTGAGATCGACGCCGTTAGCAGGGTTACCCTTCCGGCTTGGCCTGGGCAGGGTTATGGACGCCATTGGTTATTCTTCAGGGCTCTTAGCCCCATTTGCATCTTGTCCGTAGTCGGACGCCCCATCGTTTTCAAGGTGATTTGGATCTCTGTACCGAATATTTGTAATCTTGACTCTGTGAGTCGCCGTTGTATATATCTGTTCTGTGGGTCCCATCGAGGACTGTTGTGTAATGTTATTACTTTGTTTTTCCACCCGCACGAAAGTGCCTGGTGGGCACCTTCGAATCGTTTCTATGCGGGTTTGGCGAGTTTCGCTAAAACTTGCATAGGGCCGATTCTGAGGGTGTTACACCACCTGGAGTGATTGTTCATATGAACACCCTTAGGGCTTTCCGGGTGTTCATTTGGAACATCCGGGGGTTCGGTCAGGATGGACGTCGCCGCCAGATCAAGGAGTACTTACGCTAAGAAGATGTGGACATTTTGGGCTTTCAGGAGACGATCCAGCAGGACTTTTCGATCATGGAGCTCGAGGCCTTATCTAGACATAAGTTTGTCTGGACTTGGCTTCAGGCTGCTGGTCACTCGGGTGGCATCCTCCTTGGGGTCAAGGAGGATACCTTCGAGGTAGATGATATGGACCACGGGGAATTCTTTGTGAGTATGGCTCTCACTCATAAACAATCATGCCTCAAGTGGGAGGTCGTGATTGTTTATGGCCCCACAGACCATAGGAGGTCCCAACAGTTCTTGCTCGAACTCAAGGCTAAGGTGGAGCATACGGAGACCCCTGTCCTGGTGGCAGGGGAATTCAACCTCATTCGCTCCACCGCGGACAAGAGCTCGGCGAACGTGGACCTCAATAGGATTCGGCTATTCAATGATTACATCGCTGACTTTGCTCTTAGGGAGATCACTATGGTGGGCGCGAGGTTCACCTGAACCAACAATCGCCTAGATCCTGTCCGCAGCATCCTGGATCGGGTGTTTGTCTCCGTTGACTGGGAACTGGCCTTCCCACTTTGCTCCCTCCGGGTGGTCACTATGGTGGGTTCGGACCATACCCCACTCCTCCTATCCTCAGGGGAGGGCCCCCACCCAGGCTAAATCGCTTCCACTTCAAGAACTTCTGGCTCCAACAGAGGGGCTTTGTGGAGGCGGTTCGGGCAAGGTGGGTGGAGGCTGCTGCCTCACCTCCCCGCGCTTTCTGTGCGGTCGACACTTGGCACCATTGTGCCTTGTTGGCTCGCCAACTGATGCGGGGCTGGGGCGCTAACCTGGGCGCCATCCCGTGTCTCTGGGTCACAGACTCTCTCCTTGAGGATCAAAGAGAGATCTCGAACCATATTTACTCCTTCTATCGGGATCTCTTCTCGGCGTCCCCGCGTTCGAGGCTGGCGTTAGAGGCGAATTTCTGGCCTAAGGCTGCCAAGGTAACCACAGAGGAGAATAGGGAGCTTACTCTCCCTTTTCTCTAGTCGGAGGTTGCCGAGGCAATCAAAGAAATGAAGACCGCCTCAGCGCCAGGGCCGGGCGGGCTCCCGGTGGTGTTCTTCCAGACCTTCTGGGACCATCTGAGCCCTGTGATCACGCGCATGTTTCAGGAGTTCTACATCGAGACCCTGGTCATGTCGCGGCTGAACTTTGGCGTGATTACCCTGATCCCCAAAGTAGTGGGGGCCACAGATATTCGCCAATTTAGACCTATCACGGTGATCAATGTCATCTAGAGGATTTTCGCTAAGGTCTGCGCCATCCGCCTCGCCCTATCATGGAACGCCTGACCCATCCACTTCAGTTTGCCTTCCTTAAGGGCCGCCTGATTCATGATGGTATACTAGCACTTCATGAAATCATTCATGAGGTGAAGGTACACCATCAGAAATGGGTGTTCCTCAAGCTAGATTTCCAGAAGGCATACGACAAGCTAGATTCGGCTTTCCTGAGGCAAGTCCTCGAGCGTAGAGGTTTTGAGGACCGCGTGATCTCGTGGATCATGCAATTCGTGATGAGTGGCAGCACGGCGATCAATGTTAATGGGAAGGTGGGTCCTTATTTTAGACCCTCCTGTGGAGTAAGGCAAGGGGACCCGATCTCTCCCTTGCTTTTTAACTCCGCGGTGGATGTCCTGGCAGAGATCTTGGACAAAGCCAAGGTCGCTGGCCATCTCTCGGGGGTGGTAGGGCATCTAGTCCCCGGAGGTGGGATCACCCACCTCCAGTATGCATATGATACGATGATCATGGTTCAGGGCTCGGAGCCAAACATCATTAACCTCAAGTTCCTGCTGATGAGCTTTGAGTCCATGTCCGGTCTCAATATCAACTTCGACAAGAGTGAGGTCATGGTCCTGGGCTTCCTCGAGGAGGAGCGACAGTTGATCGCCGACCGCCTTAAATGCCGGTTGGCGGACTTCCCTATTACCTACTTGGGCATGCCCATGCGGGATTCTCGGGTGTTGATCAGGGACTTGGCCCCCATGGTCACGAAGGTCCAATCGAAAGCCGAAACGTGGCGAGCTTGCCTCACGTCCAAGGGGTCCAAAACGGTACTGATCAACTCCTTCTTGTCCAGCCTCACCATGTATCAGATGGGCCTATACCTCCTGCCTGAAGGAATCCATGCAGACTTTGCGAAAGAGCTGTCTAGAATTTTTTGGGTGGCCAACGATGGACACCAGAAGTATCACATGGTGAAATGGGAAGATATTTGTACCCCCAAAATCCTTGGGGTCTAGGGATTTTTGACTCTCGTCGCTTCAACGTGGACCTGCTGCTTAAATGGGTGTGGCGCATCCTCCGCGAGGAGGGAGGTCTGTGGCTTCAACTCATCAAGGCCAAGTACCTACGCGGCAGTCCCCTGATGGCCTGTGAGCGCAGGGAGGGTTCCCAATTCTGGCGGGCTATCCAGGACATCAAACATCTCATCCGCCGTGGTGCGTCTTTTGTGATAGGTGACGGTCAGGATGTCCTGTTTTGGACGGACCCTTGGTTACAGGGGTCCCTCTCAAGTAGGAATTTCCGGCGTTGTTCGCTATCTGCGCAGCTCCCACGATGTTAGTTGCCGAGGCTATGCAGGGGGCCAATGGAACATCCCGTTCCAAAGGACCTTCAACGTAGTCGAGGCGACTGACTTCATGCGGCTGTGAGGTTCCTTGCCCCTATCCCTCTCAGCCGAGAGGGGTACGGTCTCTTGGAACTAGTCTCCCTCGGGAGCTTTCTCTGTGAGCTAAGCCTATAGGACCCTCTTCCAGGATCCTGAGCTCCCTTGGTCGTCACATCTGTGGAAGTCTCCACTCCCTCTGAGCGTTCATATTTTCCTGTGGCAGCTGCTCCGGGATCGACTTCCCTCCGGGGTAGAGGTCTCGAAGCGCAACGGCCCAGGCAATGGGCTGTGTCCATTATGTGGGGTGCCAGAATCTTGTACCCACATAATGTTCACGTGTCCTGCCGCTCAGTTTCTATGGAACTTTGTATGGGAGGCCTTGGGCCTCGCCTGGCGGGCCCAGGATCTCGGTGAGTTTCTGGAAACTGAGGCAAACCGTACCGGGAGAGGGCGCCATCTCTTCTGGTTGGTATGTGCGGCCATCACGTGGTCTCTGTGGAAGATTAGGAATAAGATGATGATCGAGCGGATTTATCCCCGCCGGGCTTCTGACTCTGTGTTTTCTTTGCTTGCCCATCTCCAGCAGTGGTACCCCCTCTCCAGACAGCGTGACCGTTGGCGCGTGCACGACATCTTGCACGCGATCAGGGCGTCGGCAAAACGCTTCGCGGTTCCTGCTAGTGCGTCCGGGGCGTAGTAGGGGCGCTCTTCCCTGTGCTTGGTCGTTTTTCTTTTTTCGGGCTTATTGTGCTGTTGCTTCAGCGGACTCCTTTTATTTTTTCTTGTGACACCTGGGCGTCGTTGACTTTATGATACTATGGTTGGGTGTTGCTTTATTTATAAAGCTTCGTGTAAAGCCTGTTTCGAGGAAGGGAACAATGGATCTACTCACTTAGTCCCCTAATGTAAGACCTTTTAGACATGAAAGAAGTCCATATCACCCCTCTAACTGATGGGTTTGGTCTACTATCCCTCCTAACTAATAAGTAAGGCAAATTACCTCCCTAACTATGCTAAACCGGGCAAATTACCCCCACAGGCGCTGATGGGCTGTTTTGGAGGATGGTTTTAGACACGGTGGACTCTTGTTTTGGCCACGGTGGAGCAATCCGGTCTAAATAACCCCAGGTTTCGATCCCCTTCCTCCTGTCCGTGTCGCCTCCTCCTCCTTCTTCACTCCACTCAAATCCGGCCGCTCCCTTCTTCGTCCCACCCAAATTCGGCCGCCCCCTCCTCCATCCCGCACTAATTCGGCCGCGGCCCCCTCCGTCCCTCGCCAATCTTCTTGCCTCGTTCTCCGACAGCAAGCCAAAATGGAGATCGAGCTGTACTAGTACCTGCAGCCATCGAGCAAAGAAGGGCAGCAGTTGGAGGTAGCGGTGGCTATGGTGGAGTGCGTGCGCAGATGGGGTAGCGGTGTCTGTGGGTGGAGTGCAGGCGCAGATGGAGATCGAGCTACAATTCTGTCCTCAAGGGACTGTTCTGCCTTGGGCTAATTGACAGAGCAATGCAGGTCATCGACGAAATGAAGTCAAATAATGTTGTTGTCGACTCTGCGACTCACACTGTGGTGATCAAAGGGCTGTGTGATGCAGGACAACTCGAGAAGGCAAAAGCATTCTGGGACAATGTAGTTTGGCCATCAGGGGTACATGAAGGTTATGTGTACAGAGGCCTTGGCAAACTCGGTAAATTGGAATAGGCATGCGATTTCATGTATGAGTTGGTAGATTGTGGGGTTTGTCCCGGTGTTGTGTGCCACAACATACTCATTGATACTGCCTGCAAGCAAGGATCAAAGAAGTTAGTGTATCAGGTAACGAAAGAGATGAGAAGAAATGGGCTTTCACCAGAGGATGTGACTTGGAGGATTCTTGACAAACTGCATCTCTACGGCAGTGAAGAACGCACCAGCTCCTAACTTGTAATATGGATCAAAGTTGTGCTAATGATAAAGTAGAGCCTCTCATCTTAACCGAAAACGAGATACCTTCGTTGTTTCCATCATCAAATCATCTGGATGAAGTACACAAGGATAACAACAGAGCTAAAGTTGAAGAAGTTGGATGCTCATCAGAAATGCCTAAGAACCCATCAGATTTTACTGAGCCAAATGAAGAACATGATTGTGTGATGGATGATTCGGCAATTGGAATAACAATGGACAAGGATTGTACAATCAGGGATGATGGCTTCAACAAGCAGGAGAAGCAACCTCTAAGAAAACCACTGTGTAGAGTAGTCAGAAATGTTTTTGGCTTGCTCTAGAACAAGAATAGGTGTTGCTGATTAGAAGGGGAACATGCTAGAACATTGTGCAATGGAGGCTAAGTGTTTATTTTTGTTTTGACCTGGCACTGGAGGCTCGGTGAATAAGTTTTAAACGGCAGACTTGAATAAGCCTCAAGCTTGATTTATATGACCGATTCTGGGCCCACTTCACATATTCTTGTCAATAACAAATCTGACATGTTTTACAGTTGCATTTCTACTCTTCCATTTGCTGACATCCATAATTTTTTAAAAACCGTTGGAGGGTAAAGAACTCTGCATAGACGTGTTCAGCTTGTTCCAATTTTTCAAATGCTCGCTGCAATCCAACTGCCAGGGCTTGTTGTGTTTGTGGTGCAGATGAACATACTTGGGATCATGCTCTACTGTATTGTACAATGTATAAGTGCACCTAGGCTCTTTTGGACGCGTCTTAACGTACACAGCCAGCCTCTTGCTCCCTTCTTTGACTTCCTGGGATGTTTAGTAGTGGGAGATCTCCACCTGTGGTCTACTGTCTCTGACTTTTGGTCCTTTAGGTAAACTAGCTCATGCCCAAGGAACTTAAAAACATAGTATTCTAAGAAAGAAAATGTGGTAATTTGTCTCTTACACTGCATGTTTTCCTTGCAGTAGCTTAAACCTATTTCAGTAACCCCATTGTTTCTAAAAATGCACTTCTCTGTAACATAGTAATGATATGGTAATGCAAGGTTATGTCCTTATACGCTATTATTAGTTACTCTGTAGATACTATAGTAATTAAGTTTAGACTCTGGTTACATATATTTGGTTCACACTAGCTATCAACTACAGGCTATAAGAGAGTGATGTTTTGCTCACTTCTGATATTTCCGTAGTTTCCCCCTACAATGGATGACTTATCTCAGCAAGCTTCTCCTAATCATAGATTTAATTTGTTCCCTAAAGTGTATTCCTGTTCTCTAGATTGTATATATTTATTCCCTAAAGTGTTGTACTATTTTCACCAAGCTATAGAAAATGATAGTGAATTTCTACCACACTCACAAGTGACAACATTGTTCACTATAATGTACCACAAACAATTGTTACCAAATAATAAATGCAATTTGTCCAATAGCTACTGTTCTCCACCTTGTTTTATTTTGTTGACTACTTATTTTGTTACTTTAACTAGATTTATAGATATGGACAAAATATCTGCCTAGCTATATGAACTTTGTGGTACTATGGTAAAGGTTACTCTGAAAATATTTAGCAAACTGAATCTACTGTCAAAACTGCATATGCTGCATTTTCTGAATTCTAACACCCTATCTTTGACAGTTCCCAAACCACCTGTGTTGGATCGGATTGATACAGAGTAAGATGAAGTCATCTCACCTGCACTTCGACGCGGCACTACAACCACAGATTGATTCCATCGATCCTAGCAGTTGATGCCACCGATCGAGCTTTTCCGTCACCTACTCCACACATGCAGTCTAGTGGAGAAAACTGAATGTCAGGAGGGAGAGAGCAAAGGGACAGACCAGAGGGAGAGCCGGAGAGATCATCACCTGATCGCCAAAGAGAGAAGCACCTGATTGCCGCCCTCGCGAGATAGCAGCCCACGGCGCCGTCTCCTTCAGCGCTGCAACTGCCGTGTTTCTGGATCAGCTCGATGAGCGCGACAACTATCGACCAGGTGCAACCGAACAGGTCCGGCCCGAACATGTGTGAAGCAAGTCCAGCAAGACGTACCCAAACCGGGAGGGCGGGGGGTCAATTGTACCCAACGTGGCATCCGGTGTCTAAATAGGTGTCCACCCTGGCCAAAACCATCGCCAAATACCGCTGTGGGGGTCGGTTTATAGTATAGTTAAGGGGTAATTTGCCCCACTTACTTAGGGGGTTAGTAGACCAAACCCATTAATTAGGGGGTGATATGGACTTTTCTCTTTAGACATTTTAAAATAAACTAGATTCACTTTAAAATAAGTGAACCTATATATTAAAACATGTCTACATATATATATTTTAGAAAAATGCTAGTAGAATGTTTTACATTAATGGACCGAGGGAGTAAGTAACAATTTCCCTTCTTTGAGGGCGGGCCGATTGTAGATAGTGGTGTTCAGCCAACCATCCTGTCGCATGGCCATGAGGCTTTCGCGAGGCCACCTGCTGTTCATGTGAGGGCTGGTCGTGGAACCGGGATTACCTGTGGTACGTGGATGTCTAGCTAAGAGCATCTCCATCCGTGATTCTTAGGATGCCGTTTTTAAGGTGTTTTTTTTTATCTAGATGGCTTAGTCACGTTCTCAGAACGCTGACTAGCGCTGAGTTTGGACCAACTTTTATCCGACGTCTCTCTAGGTTGTAGTGGACGCTTGGAACCGCCAGGTACGCCCGTACGCAGCAAAAAAGAATGGGTGGGCCAATCTTGTCGGCGACTTAAGTCCGAGCTCCCGTCTTTTTCTTTTTTCCTCCCGCCTTTCTTTTCCATTCCCCGCCACATCTCCCGCCAGTTTCCTGAGCTCCTGTCCACCATGTTGTCCAAGGCTTTCATCAAACCCCGAACCACCGTCGGTGAACCAAAGGTGAAAAAGCCGAGGAAGCCGACGCTGAGGCCGTAGGGCTTGACCGGCGCCGAGTGGTTGAAAGAAGTTCGGCGCAGAAAGATCAAAACAGAGATCTGCAAGGACAAGATGACAATGTCGGAGGCGAAGGCGATCGCGGAGGCGCATGCGATGAGGGAAGTGCAGGCGGCTTCAGAGTACGCGACGCCTACGACGATGTCACGCCTGCCGCTGATCGTCCCCGCACAATACGTCGCACACTTGGGGATCCAAACAAGCGTCGGATCGCCGGCCGGGTTCTTGCCGATAGCCATGCGAACCCGCGACAGAGGTACTCCTCCTCCACCGAGTTCGACGACGGGTTCAACCCGAACGTGCTCTTTCCCTGCCCCGCACCTCGCCCTCCTCCGGCCTTCAACGTCGACATCAACGTCCCCTACGCCAGCTCTCCGGTGTACTCCGATACTTCGTCGGCCATGCGCCGCAGCCCTCTTCCGTTCACCGACAGGTCCTTGCCCGTCACCTTCGGCGACACGGACGGCGAGCAAAGCGTACATGCAGGACATGATCGCCTCTGGTTCGGCAGCGGCTGACAGTAGCTCCTTCTTTACTTAGGAACATTCCCGGGACAACACCGAACATGGCCGGACACTACGCTCTAAACAATAAGCCAGTATGGACCAAAAGTGGACAAGACATACTACAGAGGGGGTTGTACAACCACCCACACGCATGACGGAAGAGGGATTGGCAGGGCACGATACCGGCCAACCATCCCACCCACTTTTATGACATAGTATCAGATGCAAGCGGCGTAGTAGACAGGTATGTGAACAAAACATACACAAATGTGTATGCCAACGACATACAACAGTACATCAAAGTCAGACAATCTAAAAGAAATAGAAATATTTAATGTCATACGGCAAGATTCAAATATTCTAGATAGAGATAATAGTTTAGGATACATCCTCATACATCACACATCAGAGTATCAAATGAAAGTGGAAAACAAGATCCGAATACGGATAAGAAGCAAATTGGCATAAGATGTCCTGAAAATAAGCATATCCCGCTCATAAATCTCACGGATCTCTAACTCCGGAAACTCTACACCCGACGGTCCTCGACCTAGTAACTGTTGGCGCTTTGTTGACGTGGGAGCTTCTTCTTTTAGTTCCCCGGCAACGGCGCCAGAAAACTTGTTGATGGCGCCTAGAAGCGCTTCGTCGGGAAACCCCAAGAGCAAGGTGTGATGCAGCACAGCAGCAAGTCTTCTCTCAGTAAGAAACCGAGGTTATCTAACCAATAGGAGGAAGGAAACGTCTCAAAGGTGTTGCAAGCAACGTGGAAACCTGCACAACACAAACTCAAGACTTTGCCCCAACGAACAGTGAGGTTGTCAATCTCACCGGTTGCTGTAATAAAGGATTAACTGTATGGTGTGGAAGATGATGACGGTTTGCAGCAAGTAAACAATAACAGTGGAAGATGTATCAATGGTAAAGATTGGACCGGGGTCATAGGTGTTCTCCTTAGATAAACAAACATGAATTGCTGGGTAAACAAATTACATCAGGGCAATTGACAGGACTGAGCAAGGCATAATAATGCAATACTAGACAAAAAGATCCTATGAGATTCGATTGGGCAATACAACAATATACATAGACCGCCATCCAACTGCATCTATGACTAGAAGTCCACCTTTAGGTTATCATCCGAACCTCCTCCAGTATTAAGTTGCAAGCAACATACAACTGCTTTAAGCAAAGTGTGTAAGGTAAACAATCCACTTGTTCCATGAACAAGATACCGTTGTTTTCTCCCTAGTGGCAACAACGCATCTACAACCGTAGAGATTTCTGTCACTTCCCTTGATTAAATAGAGGCATGAACCCACTATCGAGCATAAATACCCCCTCTTGGAGTCACTAGCAACTACTTGGCCAAGATAGCTACTAACAAGGAAGAGCATGCAAGATCACAAACAACACAAACATGATAGAATCAATAAGACAAAACCATTAATCAATCTGACATAGTAATCTCAATATCCATCGGATCCCTACAAACACAACATGCATGATTACAAATAGATGAGATCTTTATCATGAACGGAGCTCACAAGATCTAGACATGAAAGCACGAGGAGATACAACCATCTAGCTATTACATGGACCCGTAGTCCAAGATGGAACTACTCACGCTTCATACCGGAGGCTGACATGATGAAGAAGAAGACCTTTGGGATGATCTCCCCTCCGGCAGGATGCTGGGAAGAGATTTAGATCCCTCGATCTAGGGATGATGGTGGCGGCTGCTACAGACGGTTTTGTTAAATTTTGATCGGGTCCTTAGGGTTTAGGTGTCGGGGGCTTCTTATAGGCGAAGAGGCGAGGCAGGGGAGCACCAGGGCGGCTGCACCCCCTAGGCGCGGGGTGGGCCCACCCGCGCGGCCAGGGGGTGTGGCCCCCTGGTGGGTCTCCTCCGTCTCGTACACCGGCTTCATGTTCCCCACAGTAAAATATTGACTTTGGCTTTTGTCCTGTCCAATTCCGAGAATATTGATTTTCTGCCTTTCTGGAACCAAAAACAGAAGAAAACAGGCAACTGGCACTGTGCAACTTGTTAATAGGTTAGTACCAGAAAACATATGAAAACACCTCAAAGTGTGGAAAAACTAAAGCAAAGTAGATACTAAACAATCATGGAACGTCAAAAATTATAGATACGTTTTCGACGTATCAGTAATCTTCCTGCGGATATACATATCCATCTGAAACAATATTTATTATATGAGACCTTAAGGGACTCAACAAGTCTTTATGTATCTAAAGAGAACAACCTGGGGGTGATCCAATTGGAGCAAAAATAAAGTCTAGCAGTTCTATAGAGACACACTACAACATCCGCCTAACCAAAAATAGACGAACATTTATTAAATAAACAACAGTTAATTACCCAACATATATATATATCAACATAATAAACTTCACTCGCCCTCCTTCACGTTTCTCGAACGAGAAGACGGAAGAATATCCCATCTGTAGGTAATTTTATTAATCATTCTATGAATATTGCACTATTACTAGTAAAGTTTAGACATATTAAAAGCGGTACTTTAGTTATACTTGTCTATGGTCGAGAAACTATGCTTCAAGTCGTCCATAACCATGGACACGACTTTCAGAAAGATTTATCCCGCATGAGTATGTAAATAACAATACACGCAGGATCAGCCTCAGAAAAACCAAATAAAAACCTAACGAGACATCACTACAAAACAATCACAAGATTCATAAAATATTTCAGGGGCCACCCCACTAAGCTACCTGCCACGAAGTCGATCGGGATCCGCAACGGACCAAGGGGTTTGCAACCATGGCTATAAACGATTCGAAACCCGAAAGTGTGATGAGCTTGTCGATACCGCGTAAACATCCCGCATTTGTTCCAAAATCATACAGTAGTAAATGCTCCTCGAGCAACAGTAGTAAACAAAGCAGTAAAACATGACATAAGTTGTGGCATCCCGCAAAACCACTACTAGAAAATCGCGTTGAATTTGTGCATTGCATCGTCATCATCATGCATTGCTTGCCAAAACTATTTTCGCAACACCCGTTTTGTTTTCTAAAAAACGCCCTCTATTATTTCAGACATCCAAAACCCGGTCGCCGGAATATTTTATTTTGCTTAAATATGTTTTGCAAACGGTCCGTTTAATTAAATAAAGCATTTAATTAATTTTTAGCGGGGCAGTCGAACGGGCCGTTCTGACCCGAACGACCGCCCCAGGAAAAACAAAAATCGGTTCACCCCAACCTGCCCCTCTAATTCCTAAACCTACCCAAATTCCTACCCAACCTACCCTCCACCTCACTCCCTCCAATCAGATCCCTCCACCTCACCTCCTCTCTCTCCCTTACCCACTCCCTGCCTGCCACATCAGCCCCCAACCCTCCACCTGTGCTAAAGTCACCCCGCCCACAGCCCCACACACACAACTCACCCACCCAGTAGACACGCCACGACGACGCCAGCCAGCGCCCACCAGCCCTGCCACGCCTACAGGACCCACCCCTTGCCATCCCCGCGCCCTACACGCTCGCCACCGCGCCAAGACACGCCACGCGCCTGGCACGCGCCCTCACCGCGTCCACCTCTGCCACCCGGGACCCACTGCCCCACCTCGCCCCCGTGGCCCAGCCACCTGCCCACTTCCACTCCCCTGGACCCGCCCCGGTCCCACCACCACGCACCCTCCTCTCCCTGGCCGTCTTCCTCCTCACGCGCCTCTCCCCCACGCGTTCTCCTCCCTCTCTCACCCAAGGCCAGCTCCCGGCCCTGCCTTCGCCCTCGCCGCCGCCCTCGCCTCACCTCACCGCCACCCTCCACTGCGGCCGCTCCTCTCCAGCTTCCGCGCCTTGAGCCTCCCCGTCATGAGCCTCACCTCCGCCCGGCGCGCAAGGCCAGCGACGACGCGGCCCCGACAACCGCCACCCCGCCATGCTCCCGCCCCGCCACCAACCTCACCACCGCCTGCGCCGGTGCCGCTTAGCACCCGCGTCCCAAGCTCCGCCCTTTGCCTCGGCCCGGCTCCCAGCGTCCTCGCCCGACGCCGCCGCGCCTCCACCGCCTCCTCCTCGGCCTTGCGAGCCCGCGACCACCCGAGCTCCGCGACAGCCAGCGGCCGCCAACCGCCGCCACGCCCCAACCTCGCTCCGCCGCCACGCTCGACCACCGCGACCGGCCCCGCCGCCAGACCTTCCGCGCCGCCGCCAAGACCTTCCGTCACCGCCAGACCTCCGCCCCGGCTCCGCCCGTCTCCGCAGCCAGCGACCGCGCAAGGCTCGCGCCGCTCTCCGCCTGCCTGCCGAGCCTCGCTCTCGGCCTCAAGCCCTCGGCCGCCGGCCACCGTGGTGCTCCTGTTCCTGCAACGGCTCAGTGGCCACTCGTTTTGGTCAGTGGTAAGTTGTTGAACGGTGCGCCAGATGGCCGATCTGCGACATGGAGTCGGAATCATAAGTTCTCCACATGGAACCCGACCCCGTCGAAAAGAACAGCATCATGGAAGCATGTCGCCAAGATCTTCTTCCCAGAATCCGCGGTTCCGATGGCAAGACCCTAAAGACGTCTCCTCCACGGACCCGAAGACCACCGGCAAGACCTCCGGCCTGGACTCCAAGACCTGCCTCCCGGACATCGAGCCACAAGATCTTCCGTATACATGACCCGCAAGTTCGACCCCGAGGATGACCGACGCTAAGATCGCCGCACGGACGCGCCACGGTTTTAGGAGGAACTCTCGGCCACCGTGCGACAAGAACTCCTTCCCCCGAACACCGAGACCCCGACGCGACAAGTGCTTCAGCCCGAACGCCAGGACCGTCGACATGACCCGACCATCGTGAATGCGCCAAGACCTACCCCTGAGTCCGAGAACGACCCCGTCGAACCCTGGACCCCGAACCCCGAACCCCGGAACCCCAAGAACGTCGAGAACCCTAATGTGTGAACCTTTTCCCGAACCCTATTTTATATCATAACACAACTTGTCGCATATTAAATTTTTCATACATGCATCCTTGCCTGTGGTTTGGGGGCCTTATGCCGATTCACCTAATAATTAAATATGGGGCCCATATGCGGGCAAATCTAGCCTTATATTGGCCTCATTTAAACATGTGTAGCGAACCGGTTCCATCTGTTGCATTGCTAAACAACATATAATTTGCGGGGGTTTCTAAATAACTAGAACCATCTATCTAATTGTCGGGACCCCGGTTCCGCTTAATATGACCTAATTGCATCGCACCTTGCCATGCCATGCATCATACATGCATCATGCCGATCTTCTGCCGTTGTATTAAATATTGCGTCCGGTGTTTCTTCTAGTGTTTTGCTTCTTCGCGGATAAGGTCGTTGAGTTGATGTGAGCTTCGCCCCGATCTTCGGTTGAACCCTTCGACAATGTTTTCAGGCGAGCATCTCCCCCTTTCTACCTATCTTACTTTTATAGTATTTATTCCCTCCTGTTGATCTACTGCTATCTGTGTTGCGATGCTTTAGCTTCCGTACCTGTGATATACCGTGCAGCCCTATATTGCCTTGGACACACCCTATTACCTGTTGTTTGGTAGATAGTTGGACTTGCGCGTCGTAGTTGCTTGCTCTAGTGCTGATGTGTGTCGTCATATGCCACAGTTGCTGATGTATTGCCGCATGTTGATGTTGGAGATGAATCTAGTTTTACTTATCGTCACTTTAATTTCTGTTTAACAACTAAAATTGAAATAAGCAGAGGCATCGGTGGGTGATAGAAAATATTTGGTTTCGACGCCCACTTGTGTCCCGTAAGACCCCGAGTACTTGATACATTCCTTGATTTTTGCGCTATCCACATCCGGGAGGTATATGGGACCCCGAGCGAGCTTGATTCCGTCTTATTTCTTGGGGCCACAAACTAGTTTGAGGTGTTTTTACTATCTGTACTTATGCCATGCTACTTTACGTATTTAAATTGTGCGAGGAGCACCTTTGTCTTGTTAGGATCATGGCCCGATTCATGTGTCGACAAGCCCAGCCACACTTCGGGTTCCCAGTCACCACGTCCCCATAACCTTGAGCCCGTCTCGGGTCAGCTGGCTATTCGGGATCTACTTAAGGGGTGGCCCCCTGAAATATTTCTGAATCCTGTGATTGTTCAGTCGTGAAAGCCTCGTTGGGTTTTGATTTGGTTTTTCCG
This sequence comes from Avena longiglumis, assembly GCA_030063025.1. Classification (NCBI taxonomy): domain Eukaryota; kingdom Viridiplantae; phylum Streptophyta; class Magnoliopsida; order Poales; family Poaceae; genus Avena; species Avena longiglumis. Next base: position 115,305,163 of record CP125975.1, read on the forward strand.
AGGTTGATCGAGTGTGTGTTGCTATTGGTGCACCCCGGCCGGGTAAAACTTTCTGAAAGCCGTGTCCGCGGATATGGACGACTTGGAGCACAATATCTCGATCATAGACAAGCATAACTAAAGTTTGCTGCTATAAATTTGACTTATAATGACTAGTAATCAGCTTCACTATAATGGAATGGCTAATTAATACTGCCCACAATTGCTTGTTTGGTTGTCGCTTGCGACAATTGTATCTGACTAGTAAATCATGCAACTACAACGGAATGGCTGAATAAAAGTACCAACAACTGCTGGGTTTCGGGTTTATCTCATGATACTTGTATCTGATTAGTAATTGATGCAACTATAACGGAATGGTTAACTAAAAGTGCCCACTGCCTACTTTATCAGGATGATTACCTATACCTGACTAGTAATTGCTGCAACGAGAACCAAATAAGTAAAAATGCCAACGGTGTGAGTTCCTCGGTTGACTTCCTCGTTTGGTCTCGAGGGGGAAACACCAGGATGGGTTTGTTTGGTGTTAGCATCAGGTTGGTTCCGGATAGGTCCTTCTTACCCCTCCTGTTTGACGCCAGTGTATCGAGTCTCTATAGGTTGTTTAGTGCATGCTGCCGCTGCCGCTCAGTCCACCATACCTATGTAGGCGAGGACCGCCGAATTCTAGCCTCGCTGTCTTGGCCTCGATCGACGCTCCTTTTTTTCCTTTGCCCTTTGCCGCACCCTTTTGTCTAAGCAGGTTTTGAGATCGACGCCGTTAGCAGGGTTACCCTTCGGCTTGGCACAGGCAGGTTATGGACGCCATTGGTTATTCTTCAGGGCTCTTAGCCCCATTTGCTTCTTGTCCGTAGTCGGACGCTCTACCATTTTCAAGGTGATTTGGATCTTGTATATTATATCTGTATTCTTGACTCTTTGAGTCGCTGTTATATATATCTGTTCTGTGGGTCCCATCGAGGACTATTGTGTAATGTTATTACTTCGTTTTCCACCCGCACGAAAGTGCCTGGTGGGCACCTTTGAATCGTTTCTATGCGGGTTTGGCGAATTTTGCTCAAACTTGCATAGGTCCGATTCTGAGGGTGTTACATAAGTACATGATAATAATAACACCCTCAAACTACTTGTGGCCCCTAAAAATTAAATGTGACTCAAGACGAGACTAAGGGGATTCATGGTCCCACATATGGATAGTGCGATAGTCAAGGAACGCGAATCAAGTACTCAGGTTCTACGGTACACAAGTAAACTTAGAAAACCAATTAGTAGATAATACCCATATGTGCCTTTTTCCTTAGTTATCCCATTACTACTCAATTCAGTTGTTTAGATACCTCGTTATTCAAATACTCTTCATAAACCCTACACATGCAATTCTACGACTCGCATGTCTTAAACAACTCCTGTAGTAATGGCCCATAGGATTAATGAAATAAGCTTCGGTGAGGTTTAAAAGTAAAGGATATGCAATACTTGTTAATTCGATCATGACATATGATGCAAGAATAAGATAGATAAAATAGGTTCTATATATAGTGAAAGCATGGAGAATTGCTTGCCTAAAAGCTCAGTTGATGGATAAGTGGGATCCGGGTAATACTCCTGAGGCTCCTGATAGTTTTCTTGCTCAGCGTCTATCCGGATAAAAACCAAACACATATGGGGTCAAAATAAATATATTACGCAATCATATAAACTATATGGAACAAGCAAACAAGTTATTCTATGATGGAATGATGCAAAATTACAAGGTATAATATAGCATAGGTGAGGTGTGGGTACAAGAATAAAACATTTTATTAAGTTTTTAGTCATGTTTTGCTCTCATAAACCTTGCTGGAAATTTAATATTTATAGGATGCATGCTTCAATTCTTATCATGGAATTCATAGTTAGAACGGGCTCGTCGCGCTGATCGATTTAGACATATCATTTGTTGAATTCGGAGTTATGGAATTAAAGTTATGCAATTATTAAGAAATGGCATTTGAATAGTATTTAATAATTTGAAAAGAGTCCCAGGATTTTGCCGAAGGCCAGGACGACCAGACACAAGCCAAAGATGGGGAGGATGCCAAAGAGGACACCTCGGCGCCGGTGAAGGGCAAAGCCAAGGGCAAGAGGAAGGCGATGACGTTAGCGCCGAGCCCGACATCAAGTGGATGACGCTTGAGGACCTTTGCCTCGCCGAGGCATGAAAATCGGTGAGCATGGACCCCATCACCGACGCAAATCAAAACTCGGAAAATTACTGGAGGCGTGTCAAGCTAGCGTTCGATGAGCGCAACCTCTTGAACCCAAAGTTCAACAAGGTCCACATGGAGCACAATCACTGGACACTCAACCAACGGGCGTGCAACAAGTGGCACAGAATCCTCGAAGAGATCGACCGCACACTAGTCAATGGAGCTAGCATGGATAACCAGATACTTTGCCGACCTCTAGCCAAAGCTATACCGAGTTCATGCATGTCCTAACACACTTCGTCTTGCCTTTGCAGCTCGTCCGTGCACTCGGCATGTACCGGGACGACACCAAGACGGAGTTCAAGTTTCACCACGTGTTCGCCGAGATCCAGAAATATGAGAAATGGATGGAGAACCGCGTGAGCCTCGCCAAGAACAAGGACGACGTGTACAACCCGAAGGCTCCCCCCGCTGCCAGCGAAGGAAGGCCATAGGTCGGCCAGAAAAAGGAGAAGATGCTGAAAGCTACAAGACCTCCCGCCGAACTGCTCCACACGTCTATCGAGAAGTGCATTGCGAACTCCAAGGCCCATGCCGAGAAGAGGGAGGAGAAGACCGACGAGAGGTGGATGTAGTAGCTCCAGAACCAAGACAGGAAGCTCGATCTCCTCAAGGCGAACTACGCCGCCAAGAAGAGGAAACCGATATGCAGTTCCTCATGGGCAGAGAAGTTACCTCGGCGATGAGCCCCCAGGTCAAGGCCTAGTACATGGCGCGCCGCAAAGCCAACCTCAACAAGGACATCCCTGCCAACACGCCAAGCTCTGCGCCGACCATCTCGGCCGCCACACCTTCGCCGAGCTCTGCCTTCACCTCTCCGTCCTGGCCGAGGAACCCATCCCCGTCGCACCAGACATGCCGGAGGAGCCCATCCCCATCAACGACTGATCGCCGAACCATTTTATCCTGTGTTGTAATAATTTAATCGCCAAACCATTTTTGGTATACTTCTATCGAACATCTTTGGCCAAGATTTCGCCTGCAGGAACAAAAAATTCAAATGTCGCCGCTTTTGCTTCGCCTAAAAAATCAGCTTGAAAATACAATCGGAAAACTAAGCGATCTCAGAACGAAAGTTACATCCGTATGGGGCTATGCTAAATAGCGTCAAATTTCAGTCTAGGAACAATTAAGGACATGCACATTAGTTTAAGGAAAATGATGGTGTTCCCCCGGACGATCCCATCGTCCGGGTCACCCGACGCGCGCTGCTCTTTTTAGGTGGGGCCCGCTAGTAGAATCTTATCCCCAGTTTTTTTGAACCACTCATCCTCTATCTCATCTGCTCGCTCGACACCATGGCTCCCGTCGGTGTGCAGCTTCTTCTTCTGGGCTTCACCCCCACCGCATGCCCCTGCTCCTCCATTAGAACGCCGCCCCTCTAGCTCCTCCACCGGAGCGCCGCCGCCGGACTGGACTCCGTTGCCGTTGGGATGAATCTCGCCGCCGCCATGCTCCCATGGAGATCCCACGCCGTTGCACGCCTCGGAGCAGAGCTGCTGGCCCCCGAGACAAGGACGACGCGGTGCTCCTCAGCGACAGATATGCGTCGAGGCCTGCTCGCCGGCGCCCGCCACCCGGAGCCTCCAAGGTCCATGCAGGTCCACGCCTCCCTGCTGCTCCAAGCCCTCACTACCTTCCTTCGCTACTAAGGGAGGCCGACACTGCTGCAGGAGACGGCCAAATCTGCTGCAAGCTTGGACGCCATGGCCGCCGCTCCTGCAAGTCCTCAAGGCCGCCTACAAAACTTGGCCTTCGATTTTGCTATATTGATACTTTTTTTTGCTATCTCTGTCTTTTTGTTTTGCTACAATATCATAATTTTTTTGCTACAAGTTCTCCAACGAGGTCTTCCGGCTAAATTCTCCGGCGATGTCTCCGGCAAAGTAGGTTTTTTGCTACATTAGAAGAACCTTGTTGCTACAACCGTCTCGTGTTTTTGCTACAACAGTGTTAACTTTTTGCTACAAGATCTCCGACGAGAGTCACCGGCGAGTTTTTTTCGATGATGTTTCCGGCGAAGTCGTTTTTGCTGTATTAGCACAATTTTTTTGCTGCATGGTCTCCGACGAGGTCTCCGGCGAGATGTTCTATTTCAAAAACGAACCGGTTTTTTGCTTCGGAAGCAAAAGGGGGACATATGCAGCAAACGCGGGATGTTTTGCAGCAAAAGGACACGTGTCGACACCGAAAGCAGGACGATGAGAGCTCCCCATCGTCCGGGAGACGCCTAGCACTATCTAAACGGTCACCGTCTCTAATTCCCGTACATATCATTTATAGACTTCACTAGAGACATCTTCTACAATGGCTCGTCAAACTGACCGATAAGCAGTTGATCGTATTCTATATTGCAACTGCAATAAGATTAAAAGGGCAGACGTAGATCAAATCGAATCAATCATCCGTCGCATCTTCTTTTAATCAGCAAAATTAGAAGGGCACCACAAGAATCGCATCAAAGAACATACGCATCAGGCTCCCAAACCAAAGAACGCCCCGGTTGGGAAGTGTTAGATTATTATACGTATATCATTGTTATGATAGTTTAATATAGTTTAGATTCTAGTTTAACTTAATTTATATTTTAAAATATTTCTTGTACGTCCATATATACTCGTCCATTAGACTCAATAATATATTTATTATATTTCGTCAATCCCTCTTTATCATTCTATGTGGTATCAACTTAAACCGATTCTAAACCCTAGCCGTCGCCGGCACGCTTTTGCCGTGCCGCCCCCGGGGAGATTGGTCTCCATGATCTTCGCCGGGGGATGCGCAATCTGTACGCAGAGTTCGTCCGTCAATCCGTGATCGGCTGTCCTATAAGTCTCTATTTTTGATCTTTTGATCATTTTTTTTTACTTTACCGATCTTAGATTGGATTGAGTCACTCACCGCCGTTGTCCACTCGCACCTCTACTTCAACCATCGGCATCGACGATCTACACCGCGCCTGTGTACCTGCTCTCTCCGCTGCCGCGCCTGCCTCGGTACGCTATCGCGGCCTCACGACAAGCTGATGTACACTGCGGATGGCTGCTACGCCTACTTCGGTTTATCTCCAGCCTGACCGTCCATGACGTTCCAGTTGTTCACGACGCTACCGTTACGACTGCAGGGATATTAAAGTATTGTACGTATACGCTTGTTACGGTAGTTTAGGATAGTTAGGACTCTAGGCCTAACTTGACTTGTACTCCAAAATGATTCCCTATACGTCTATATATACTCGTCCACGAGACTCAATAATACATCATCATATTCCGCCAAATTCTACGGGAAGGATTGAAATTCGATGGAACCTAGGACCTTAATCTGCTTGGCAACAGCGGAGGAGTCCCTACTCCGTATGTCCATCCCTATGGTGTTGAGCAGATCGCTTCCTCGTCGTCTAGCTGCCACTACCGGATGGAGGCGCCTTCGCTCTTCCCCGTGTATTACTTGCAAACAAAGGTGATTTTTGGTGGGAAGTATGCCACTACCGGCGCCTTGTATTACTTGCCATGTTCTGACGGGCTGTCGCCGCCGCCTCCTATGCTCCCAAATGTTGCGCCTCCCCTCATCCTCGAGCCCCCGCGCAGCACCGCCGTGCTGGCCACCGTCACAGGATGGTCGGCGCAAGGTCGACGGCCGGTGGTGGACGCCATTTTCACCATCACCGAGGCTAGAGATGGAGCTCTCTCCTCGTCGTGTCCCACACCCACGCTGCTCCACCATGGCTGCCGGCGAGGTCTCTACGCAGCGAAGCCGCCATGGGAGTCCAGCGGAGCTCAGAGAAGTAAGGGGAGGTGCTACCATGGGAGGTCGGCGCGGGAGCGACCGGCCCTGTGGAGGTGCTCTCCTCTGTCGTCGCACGCCCCAATTGAGTTGCAGGTTGCCGACTCCGGCGATGCTACATATGAAGAGAGGCGGTGCTACCGTAGGTCTATAGTGATGCTATCAATGGTCGATGGTGGTGCTACCTTCGGCCGGTTGCATTGCTAAGTGTGAAGGACGGGGGAGACTGTGCTGCCATGGGTGCTACTTGTATTTTTTTGCTACTTTCATGTATATGTTTTGCTACATACACATATCTTGTTTGCTACTTTTCGGTTCTCCATGTGCGACGAAAAATATGAACAATGCTACAACAACATAATCTTTTTGCTACAACCGTTTTGTGGTTATGCTAAAATAATAAAAAGTGTTTGCTATGAGGTTTCTGACGAAAGTGTTCAACAATTTCAGTTTGCTATGGTAGCAAATATTTCTTACAAACACTCCAGCGATATCTCCGGCGAAGTCATTTTTGCTACAAATACTGACTTTTTTTACTACATATGTTTTCTAGTTACTACCTTCTTTAAAGGCAAATAGTTTTGAGCCTCTGTCGTGGTGGTGTCACGGCATATGCCATGGGTAGGCTAAATTTGGGGCCGATGGACACTGGAGGAATCCGGGGAGGGATGATGAAGTGAAGACCGCATACGAAGAACATGGAAGAACCTCAGAGATCATCGATGTATGATGAACTCCTTTTCTTATTACTTCTGTATATTGGTTACAAGTGCTCCTTGAGCTGTTTCCCTAACACTACTAGGAAAACGATTATAGGTAGATTTTAATCCTATGGCGCATATAGGGAAAATGCTCCACTAAAATTAATTCTGTGGCGCATATAAAAAATGCTCCACAGAATTCATGCAATTCTGTGACGCATATGGCTGTATGCGCCACAAAAAGTGAGCATTCTATGGCGCATATAGCCATATGCGCCACATAATTTCTGTGGGCCCCATGTGGGCCTGACCCAGCACATGGGCATGCCAGAATTCTGTGGCGCATACAGCATATGCGCCACAAAATCCTCACTTTATGCGCCACAGAATTGCATGAATTCTGTGGCGCATATGCTATATGCGCCACATAACTCTTACTTTCTGTGGCGCATGCCACAGAATTAGCACTTTCTGTGACACATATAGCCATATGCACCACAGAAATGTGCGAAACAGATCTAAAAAAAGGTGGCATCCCCTCCTACCTACCACCACCCTTTCCCTTCTTCCCTCCTCCAACTAGCTCGTCCCTCTCCTCCCTCCCACTCCATTTTGCTCATACTCACCTCCATTGTTGATAGCTAGACCTACTTTGGTTTATGTACTTGTGAGGGAAGCTACTCCTACTTTGTGAAGGTACTACACCTACCCATACTTTGCTCCTCCACCGCTATGCCTATGGTTGTGGATTTGTGAGGTGTGCATGGGTACTTGTGTGTGATGCATGTTTTGTGTGGCCGGTAGGTCTCGGAGCATGCATGTATATATATGGATGTTTTGTAGGTGAAGATTGGTCCCCCTGGCGGTGTGCGATGGCGAGACAATGTTCGTTTGCTTTGTGTTGTGTTTGTTGAATGCATGCATGCTTGCTTCTCGAGGAGCTTTGTGTTGTGCTTGAATGCATGTTGCTGGCGCCGGGTGCATGGAGGTTTGCCGAAATGTTGATACACGTCCATTTCGGCAAATTTCTGCACTAGCCATACGTCCTACTTTTAGGGTAGGTCATGCCGAAATTTTCCGGCGATCATGCATATATGTGTGCGCTTCATGTGTGTGTGCATGGTTCTAACACTCTCTATTTAATTTGGTCTATGTTCACGCGCAGACGACCATGGTCATCCCTATGAGCGAACGCTGGGTGGTTAGATACAAGGTTGACTCGGTGGCCGATATGGTTCAGAACAACATGACGAAGATAAGATGTCCGTGCCGAATGTGCAAACACCGGAAGTGGATCAACCCTGATTCCGGACAACTGGAGTCTCACCTTTTCACGTGTGGTTTCATGCCCGACTTCTTAGTGAATGAGCCGCCAGCAGATGGCGGTGGCCATGATGAAGAAGAGGCCGGGGGCGGGGGAGAAGACGAAGGGTCTCCCGGACATGGTCATCATGAAGAAGGAGAACATGATGATCATCATGAAGAAGGAGATGCCGACGGACACGATCATCATGAAGGAGATGATGCCAGAGCAGATGGTGGTGGTGGTGGAGAAGAAGGGAGCACGGACACAGCGCTAACTTCGGCCTTGCGGGACCCTCATCTTCAAGAAATTCTCCTCAAGGAGACGACCAACACGAAAGCTGCAGCCAGAGAGAAAGCCAAGCTGGCATAGATGGAGGTAGACGGGAGGACTCCATTGTATCTTGGGTGCCAACCCGAGAATACACGCTTGAGTGTAACGCTCAAGGCTTTGGAGATGAAGGCGGAGCACAAATGGACCGACACTAGCTTCAACGCTCACATGAAATTCTGGCACGCTCGTCTTCCCAAGGACAACACACTGCCAACAAGTATCGAGGAGGCGAGGAAAGTAGTTTGCCCACTAGACATGCCGTACGTGAAGTACCACGCATGCATCAACGACGGTGCACTTTATCGGAACGAGTACAAGGATAGAACCTCATGCCCAGTGTGCGGCCAGGGACGGTACATGAGAGGTAGCAAGAAAGTTCCCCGAAAAGTGGTGTGGTACTTTCCTATCACTTCTCGTCTGCAGCGGTATTTCATAGACCCTAAGGAAGCAGAGCTCATGCAATGGCACGCGAAGAGGGAGAAGCCGGAAGATGATCCGGAGAAGGGAAAGATCCTAACACACCCCGCGGACGCTATCTAGCTAGTGGAATGCGCTAGACATCGAATTCCAAGATGAATTCGGGCTCGATCCAAGGAACGTCAGGCTGGGCATGAGCACCGACAGACTCAATCCCTTTGGCAACCAGAGTAGCATGCACAGCACCTGGCCCGTGTTTGTATGGCCGTACAACCTCCCCCTGGCTGTGCACGAAGCAGCGGTACGTACACATGAGTATCCTTATCCAGGGGCCGAAACAACCAGGTGTCGACATGCATCTGTATCTTGGGCTCCTGAAAGAGAAGTTAGCGACGTTGTGGGAGACGCCGGCACATACGTGGGACGCCTACACTGGAGATTATTTCGACCTAAGAGCCGCGTTGCTCACGACGGTGCATGACTATCCTGGTTATGGATATGTAGCGTGCCAGGTGAACCATGGATTCTGTGCATGTGTTAGGTGCATGGACAAGACCCCGCATCTGCAGCTGCCGAGGGATCCCGGGTCTTCGAAAACCGTGTTCCAGAGGACTCGAATGTGGCTCCGCAAGGATCACCCGTGGAGAAAACACGGAGACCTGTTCAATGGAAAATACGAGCTTGATAATGCCCCACGACCTTTGAGCGACGAAGAAATCAAGGAGCTTCTAGATAATTGGGAAGAGTGCCCTACGCCGGGAAAGAAGCGGCTGAGGGAACAACCGCCACCGTTGCATGGAGTATGGAAGGTGAGGTCTGTTTTCTGGGACCTGCCTTACTGGAAGGTCCTCCACACGCCCCATAGCCTCGATATGATGCACATCACGAAGAACGTTACCGAGAGCCTGCTCGGCACTCTGATGAACATGCCGGATAGGACCAAGGATGGGCCGAAAGCAAGAAGCGATCTAAAATTGCTTGGCATTAAGAAGGAACTTCAGTACCCCGATAGTGACGATGCCGGCGATGACGATGAACAGACGGAAGGGACCCAGGGTCGCCGCAAAAGGGCTAAGAAGAATGGGGTGGTGCTTAAAGCTGCATGCTTTACTGTGAGCAAGGAGGAGCTCCATAGGTTTTTAGTTGCCTCATAGGAGTCAAGGTTCCGCACGGCTACTCTAGGAAGATAAGCAGATATCTGGACGTAGCGAAGAAGAGGTTCAGCGGGATGAAGTCTTACGACTGTCACGTGCTGATGACGCAAATACTCCCCGTTGTGATCCGAGGGATAATGGACGAGCACGTCCGTGAGACGCTGTTTGGCCTCTGCAACTTCTTCGACGTCATCTCTAGGAAGTCTATCGGCGTGAAGCAGCTTGGCAAGCTACAGGAAGAGATCGTCGAGATACTATGTGAGCTCGAGATTTACTTCCCTCCCGCGTTCTTCGACATCATGGTGCATCTGCTTGTCCATGTCGTGGATGACATCATCCATCTTGGGCTGGCGTTCCTGCACAACATGATGCCGCTCGAAAGGCTGAACGGTGTCATCAAAGGATTCATTCACAATAGGTACCGTCTAGATGGAAGCATAGCCAAGGGCTTTTTGACCTGCGAGTGTATATCCTTCTGCCAGAACTACCTAAGCATCGAGAACCAGGATGTCGGTCTGCCCACCAGGAAGCACCTAGGGAGGCTCAATGAATTTGGTCACCGTGAGGGCTATCGCGCACTCCATGTCGGCATCGAACTCGAACATGCTGACTTTGACAGGGCTAACCGAGTCGCGCTACAACACATAGAGTTGGTCAGCCCTTAGGTGGATGAGCACAAAACCTTAATCGAGCAGAAGCTCGCTAATAACCTGGGAAAGACAAGGAAGAAGGGAGACGTAACCAGAGAGCACAACGCCAGCTTCACGGGGTAGTTCAAGAAAAGGCTACTGGAAAATCCCATGCCGACGCCTTATACTGAAGATCAGAAAATCATATTTTCACTCTCACAGGGCCCCGAGCACAACGTTAGGACCTATCAGATATACAACATCAATGGCTACAGATTCTACACCGAGGAGAAGGACAAGAATAGCGAATACCAAAACTCAGGAGTAACTATGCTATCATACGCCGATGACGAGACTGATGTCAAGGAAAGATTCTACGGAAGGATCGAGGAGATATAGGAACTCGACTACTGCGGAGTGACGGTGCCGATGTTTTGTGTCAGATGGGCCAAGAGTGTTGAAAAAGATGGCCGGTTTTTCACCACCATGGTTATACCCGATGCAAAATCGAAGAACGCCTCCACAAAAAATGAGCCATGGGTGCTCGCTAGCCAAGTTGATCAATGCTTCTTCATTACCGACCCGACAAAGCCAAGCCGTATTGTCGTGAGGAGGGGCAAGAGGATCATCATCGGAATCGAAGGGCCTGCCAACAAGCAAGACATCGACAAGAATGGTGATCCCAAGATCGAAGAGGAATTCAACAAGTACTTCGACAAGCCTACTACTTATGCTAAAGTAAGAAGGAAGACCACCCTACCGGCTAAAGGTTGCCCGTACACGAGAAGAAATCTCAAGGTGGCCGGCCTAAAGTATTCTACCGCAAAGAAGAAGGGCAAGAAAGTTGTTGTGAAGAGACACTAGCGCTACCTCGGAGCCGACTTAGCGGTTTTTGACGCCTTTTTTGTACTAATTAATGCATGTGGATATATTGGTGTGGGTGTGTGTGTGACAAGCATATATAATATATTATTACCATCCTTAATAGGAAAATATATTAATTCTTGTTTTTAATAGTAAAATATATTAGTTCTTGCCTTAAATATATATATTTACAATCCTTAAAATATTTTTAAAAAAATTTAAGAAAAATTGGGGCCGCCAGGAATCGAACCTGGGGCATCAATGTGGTGGAGCAAGCGCTGAACCAATGCAGTGAATTGTGTTTGATGTACATATGTGCAACGAGCATTTTTTGTACCATCAATAAAAATTCTGTCACAGAATTCTGTGACTTCGCCGTTTTGGTAAAAATTCTGTCACGCATATCTAAGAGATGCGCCATAGAATTCTGTGACTTGGCCGTTTTGGTAAAAATTCTGTCGCGCATATCTAACAGATGCGCCACAGAATTCTGTGACTTGGCCGTTTTGAGCCGCGCGACGCTTCTTTCCTCTTCACTTCCCCCCAAACCCTAGCTACTAGCAGCCGTGCCGCCGCGCTCAATCTCGCCGTCGCGCCGCCGATCTCGCCGCCACGCCGTGCTTGCCCCGCTGTGCCGCCGTGCCGCGCCCGCCGTCCACCATCACCACAACCACTTCGCAGGTGACCCCCGGCCCTCCCATCCTTCTTCCCTGCTGACCTCTATCCATGCTGACCTCGCCGTGACCCCGCGCACGTGGAGGAGGAGGAGACCGCCGCACGTTCGAGGAGGAGGAGGCCACCACGTAGTCCGTGAAGGAGAAGGCCATCATCGTCCGCGCGCTCGTCGTCGTCCTTTTCTCGGAGGTGAGCGTCGCCCTCTCCCCTCTCCCCCTCTCTCCCTCTCTCCCTCTCTCCCTCTTTCCCCTCTCGCTGCATCCATTCTGATTAGGATTCAGAGTATGGTTGAGAGTAGGCAATTTCTAGGAATTGTTGACATTTGTTTTGCTCTTTTTCATAGTTTTGTCCTGTAAAATTTGATCGGTAAGGACAATACCATCTTACATACTAGCAGAAATACCACATTAAAGGATTCAGACTTTTATTACTGTTTATGCTGGTCCACTGCGAGAGATACAGAAACTGTTGTACGAAGCTGGGAATCAGGTAGGAGTAACCGAGTAGAAACCACTTTATCTCTCCCTTTCCTTTTTCCTTTTTGACAAAAGCATGATCATCTCTTAGTGGCTAAATCCAAAGTTGTTTGAAGAGGTCCATGATGTTCCCTTTTTTCACCCTTTCGATGTTTCAGATGGCAAATTTGTCATTGTATTTGATGTCACTGTTTGGTTTCTCCACAGCCTATTAAATTCTGGTGATACCTTCAAAGACCAGAATCTGGGAAATTCTGAATCTAAACCACTCCATATTGCAAATGAATGTTACATTCTTCAGAGTTTAGATGCTTAGCTTAGCCGAGATTTTCTTTGGTTTTATGTGCTCATGGCAATAGAGTCTGAAGTCTGAACTGCAGGCTGGCGATGGCCGTGAGCCTCAGAATACCACAAGTTAGCAACAACATCTGCATGACTACCAAATACTACTCCGTCCCACAATATAAGCTTTTTTAGCAAGCTGTTTTAGCTATCTAAATGTTCCAATACTCCAATTTATTTACACACAATATCTGCCTATGTAAGAGTATTCTCATTTATTTATTTAGCACAAGTGTCAAGAGTAGTTTCAATACTCCAATTTATCGTGAGATATGCACAAGCTCCAAAGTTTCGATCTGTGTGTTATACTTGCTCGAATACACTCTTTTTTCCTCTTGTTCTTCCTAGAATGCTGTATTTTATTTTAGGAAGGTTCAGTCAATTGTTTTCTGCCATTGACCATAATTATTAACATAGAAATAGCTGACATTCTCCAGTATTAGAAACTTTAGTCATCAGGTGTATCTTTTGGTTTGTGTCACTTGCCTTTTGTTTTTGCAATTCCAGAAAATGGATAACATGTTGCTAAGAGTATGATCTTGGTGAATTTACATTATAACTGTTGTTCTTATATGCTAGCAGCTGTTGTGACGTAGTTTATATATAACTGTAGTGTTCACAGTATTGCTCTCTAGTGAAATCTGAAGCTTTTATTAAGTTAGCTAAAGAGATCAGGTTGTAAAGAGATCAGGTTGCTGGAGATGAAATCTGGAGCACCATATGTGGTTGTGGAGCACTATTTGTGCTTTTTTGTATGTGGAATATTTGCAAGGAAATCACCCGAGCTGCCCATTTCTCCTGAAATGTTGATTTCGATCCATTTCGGTCGAGAAATGGGGCTCATATGTCAAATAAAATAGCAAAGGTCATGCCGAATTTTTCGGCATGACCTTTGCTATTTTATTTGACATATGAGCCCCATTTCTCGACCTAAGTGGAAGTGAATCGACACTAATTAATACTAACTTAGTTTAATTTGTTTAGAAGTGTGCAAACATGTCGGTCGCCGATGGGGCCGGCACTTCTAAGGCCGCCATGAGCGTCGAAGAACAAGCTAGAGCGGCGAACCTCACTTTCTGGGAGGTGGCGTCGCAGTACGAGGCGGCGGAGTCTCTGCATGAGGACGTGGCAGCTTCTGCGGGCCACGATGGGGATGATGAGCAAGATGGGGACGAGGACTACCGGATAGATAGAGCCGAGGAGGAGGATGCGACCACCTCCGATGGTGGAGGCCGCACGATCGATGGCGGGGACCGCACGACGGATGGCGGTAGCAGCAACCCTTCTCTTAAGAAGAAGAAGCCGAGGAAGGATCGGAAGCCGCAAAAGCTCGCCAACACCACCGACGAGATCACTCTGGTCTCGAAAAGTGGCCAACCGTTGGAGCCTCTGGATGTTGCTGCCGGGTACGGCATGCAAATCGGGTGCATCGTCCGGGAAAGCATGTCTATCAACACGAAGCACCTGAGAAGTGAAGCGAATGAGCGGTTGGTGGCAAACTGCATTAAGAAGCTTCACCGACGGTACAAGTTCGGCCCGTGCACCGACAAAGCTGGACAGATCCAATACAGAAGGTGTTAGCCATCACAAAGATGGCCAATGCCTTGAGCATCTGGAGAACCCGGGTGAGGAACAAGATCGCGAAAAAGGAAAGCTGGGAGAAGATCAAGAAGGGTGAGCCCATGATCGACGAAGACGAGTTGAAGATATTCAAGGAGGAGATCGAGACTGACGATTCAAAGGAATACGGAGTGGGGTCGGCAAATGCGGGAACAAAACATAGGTAACCACCGATGTGGAAGCGGTAGTTATAGGGGAAAGAAGGCCATATGGGCATGGGAGGACGCCGAGGTTGAGCATCTCGGGAAAGAAAACCCATTTTTAAAAATCACGGATGAGCAGACCCGGAACTTTGTCCGGGCCCGCTACTATCTGGACAAGGATACCATGGAATTTGTCACCGACGATGACGATGTGAGGAAGTTTGAGGAGAAGCTGGTAAGTAATTTACCCACGGTTCATTTGCTTTCATTTTGAATAATGAAGGCAAGTTCCTAAATGTGGGTTCACCTTTCCTTGTCTGCAGGACGCTGAAATCAAGGCTGCGCATGAGGCGCTGGACCCGTCGTCCTAGGGCTCGACGGAGCCATGGGACACGGTTTTCAACAGGGCGACCAACACCTACAAGGGGAGGCAGAAGTCCGACCCGCCCACGTCAGCTGGCCGTATCTCTGGCTTTGGTACGAGCACAAAGTTCCGCGAGTACTACAACGAGGAAGCCAAGAAGAGAAAGGAGAGGTGGACCCAGTCGGCGGCTCAGGATCAAGCAGAGAAGGAAGAGCTAAAGCGGAAGATCACGTATCTGGAGGCCAGTAAGGTGGGATAGGACGAGGTGAACGCTATAGTGCAGCAAAAGCTCCTCGAGATGCTACCCCCTCGACTGATGGAGGGGATAGCAAAATGGAATGCAGACGGTCAGGTGGGGCCGATACAAGTGCCCAGCACTGGCGGCAGCACCTCGAGCCACCAAGTGTCGCCGGACATGGTTACCCCGCCGCCCTCCATCCCCGCGGCGCAGCCGATGGAGTTGGATGCATCGGAGCTGCCCCTCCTGCCGAGACTACCAAGGCGTAGCAGCTAGCGGTGCTTCCTAATGCACCCGAGACGGAGAAGAACAAGGATCAGCCGCCGGCCGCCCGTGTCTCAACATTAGCCGAGCTCGGCGCCCTTACCAAGGTAAAATAAGTAGTTAGTCAGCGTGATCTACTTAATGCCTTTGATTGGCTGCCATCTCATGATGCATATCTATATGCCTCAGGACACTCCGTGCGTGCTCCTGCATAAGGTTCCCGGCGGCGAGTTGAAGGATGTTTCCACATGCAAGCTAATACAACCGGCGAACCGCATGATGCACTGCAAGCCCATGGATGATGCCGTGATGCGCGTCTAGTTGGGTCGGGTGTTGGGGGGTGCGAAGACATGGACCCTCCCATGCAACCTCCGGGATCCGACGAGCACCTGACCCTGGAAGGTTGCCATGGCTATCCCATGATTTGGCCAAAGACCCAGATTCGTATTGGGTCTCGCTCCACCGGTGCCACCTCGATCATTCGGTCGCCAAGGACGAAGCCTCCTGCTGCACCGGTCGTCATCGCCGCCACCACAAGCCATCACTAGAGACTCTTATTGGGAGTGTCTGCACCGGCGCCACAAGAAGCCAAGGCGTGGTTGCTCCTCGACCGCCATCGCCCCTGCCTAAAGGCAAGGCCGTGGCACCACAACCGCCATCGCCACCACCCCAGGACGACATGGACATGGCGGCCTTCGACGCCAACATCGATGTCGATGATGATGATGAACCAATTGATGTCAATGCCTTCATCAACACTAGCGCCGGCAAATGACCGTTCATGCCTCCTCTCGATGAAGAACCATCATTCTGCGATCAATCTACCCATCCCAAGAAGCGCCTGGTCTTCCGTGGGTTTTCTCAGGAGACGCCTCCGGCCGCCGAGACACAACCTCCACCGACCGGAATCATTTTCAGCCCAGACACACTCCACAGGATGGCAGGTGAGGGGATAGCATCGCCAGTGGAGGACACTGCTAATGAGAAGAGGAAGAGGGTGAGGAAGAGGCCGAACAGGAACAAGGACAAGGCTGTGAGCCATGTTGGAGATATGCCCAAGAGGCAATAATAAAGTGGTTAGTATCATATCTTCATGCTTATGATAAATGTTTACATACCATGCTATAATTGTATTAATCGGAAACATTAATATTTGTGTGATTTGTAAACATAAAAGAGTCCCTAGTAAAGCCTCTTGTTAAACTAGCTTGTTGGTTAATATATGATCATGAACATAGAGATGTTATTAACAACAGGGTCATATCATTAGGAGAATGATATGATGGACATACTCCTATAGTTAAGCGTAGCATAAAGATCAAGTCATTTAATATAGTTCATTTGCTATAAGCTTTCTGATACATAGTAACCTAATTCCTTCGACCATGAGATCATGCTAATCACCATCACCGAAAGGATGCTTTGATGACATCAAACACCACACCATAACTGGGTGGCTATAAAGGTGGCATTGAGTGTTTGGAAAGTATGGGTTGAGGCACATGGATCGAGAGTGGGATTTGTCCATCCATATGACGGATAGATATACTCTGGGCCCTCTCAGTGGAATGTCATCCAATTAGCTTGCAAGCATGTGACTGTCTCACAAGGGATCACATATCACGGGAACGAGAAAAGAGTACTTATCGGTAACGAGGTTGAACTAGGTATGCAGAGATACCGACGATCAAAACCTCGGATAAGTAAACTATCGTGAGACAAAGGGAAATTGGTATCGTATGTAAGTGGTTCATTCGATCGCAAAGTAATCGTAGAAATATGTGGGAGCCATATGAATTTCCAGATTCCTCTATTGGTTATTGATCGGAGAAGTGTCTCGATCATGTCCGCATAATTCACGAACCGTAGGGAGACACACTTAAGGATTCGATGTTGTTGAGTAGTTATGGAATGATGAGTAAGAGACCGAATGTTGTTCGGAGTCTCGGATGGGATCCGGGATATCACGAGGAGATCCAGAATGGTCCGGAGAATAAGATTCATATAAGGAAAGTCCTGTTTCGGAGTTGGGGAATGATTCCGGTGTTTTCATCAGGAATGTTTTAGAAGGGTCCGGAAGGTCCGGCACTCCGGAGGGGAAGGGTACATGAATGTGTCATGACAATGTGGAATGGTTGCATCATGTACTAGGTCACTTGTCTGGGCAAAAATAAAGGGAGAAATCAAATCCTAGTTTGAAAGTCAAACACCAATTGAATAAGTCAAACGGCAAGTTTGCTTGGTGGAGGGAGAGTAGGAAACCTACTTAGGGAGGAAGTCCCACTCCCTCCACCCGCCGGCCAAGGAGGAGGAGTTGGAGGAGGACTCCCTCCTCCTAGCCGCCTCCCTCCCACCTATAAAAGAAAGGGCAGGGGTGCCCCCTCTTCCCTACACCCAACTCACCTCAAACCCTAGCCCCAAGCCGCCGGCCTCCTCCCAAGTCGCCGCCGCCTAGGGCCCTCCCAAGTCGCCGACTAGGGTTTCCCCAAACCCTAGCCGCCGGTTACACCTCTCCCCTTGGTGCCTCTAAACCCTAGACCATCAAGGCCTCTCTCATAGTCCACTATACTCGCTCCGGCTTAAGGCGAAGCCCTGCGAGATCTCCCCTCTACTTCCGGTACCACGCCATCGTGCTGCCGGAATCACGAGGAGAGTGCTACAACCTCCGCTGCCTGCTAGAACAAGGGAGAGGAAGGTCTTCATCGAGTACCGAACGTGTGACCGACTGCGGAAGCGCTGCCGGAACGCAGATCGTCTACGCGATCTTGAGATCGGCAAGAGTACGACTACATCATCCACGAGAATCTGCTCTCGTTAACCGCTTTGGAATCTTCGAGGGTGAGTTCCTCTATCGACTCGTTGCTACAATCTAGTAGATAGATCTTGGCTTGTTTGTTTGCATGCGGTAGAAATTTTTTGTTTTCCATGCTACGAACCCCTACAGTGGTATCAGAGCCGTGTCTATATGTAGATCTGTTGCACGAGTAGAACACAATGGTCATTGTGGGCGTTGATGCTTTTGTTGTCGATTGCTTCTTGTGTACTTTGCATCTTGCGGGATGGTGGGATGAAGCGGCCCGGGCTAACCTTACATGACATCGTTCATGAGACTTGCTCCACGCTTGACATGCAACTTGTATTGCATAAGTGGCTTTGTGGGTGCCTGTTTCTCCCAACATAGTTAAGATTCAATTTACAACGGGTGATTGACAATGCTAGTATCAATGTTTTGGTTCTTCTTCGTAAGTTAGAATGACACTTATTGAAAGCTCCAAACCACGTAAAACATGCAAAGAAAATTAGAGGCGTCTAACTTTGTTTTGTAGGGGGTGTGGTGTGATGTGATATGGCCATGATTGTGATTATATATGATGTATGAAATGTTCCTTATTGTAAGTTGGCAACTGGCAGGAGCCATATGGTTGTCTTTTAAATCCCGTTAAGACGTGCATGTCTATTCAAAGAAGTTGTAATAGTTGATGCTAGTGGACGACAACCATGAAGCGGTGCCATTGACCTTGACGCCACACCGGTGATGATGGAGATCATGTTCGTACTTGAAGATGGAGATCGGAAGCACAAGAAGAAAGGCCATGTCATATCACATATTATGAATTGCATGTGATGTTAATCCTTTTATGCATCTTGTATTGCTTAGTTCACGACGGTAGCATTATAAGATGATCCCTCAAGCACACAATTTCAAGTTTTAAAGTGTTCATCCTTAGTAAGCACCATTGCTAAAGCTCGTTGTTTCGAAGCATCACGTGATGATCGGGTGTGTTAGATTCTGCGAGTGTATACAACGTGAGCAAGCCAGATTTGCTCATGCGGAAGCTAAGGTTTGATCTTGACGAGCCTAGCATGTACAGACATGGTCTCGGAACACGGATCACCGAAAGGTAAAGCATGAGTCATATAGTAGATATGATTAACATGTTGATTGTTCGCCATTGAAGCTACATCAACCCTCGTGATGGTCGGTTTTGATGTGGTGGATTAGGTTCGTGTGATCACTAAAACAATGTGAGGGATATTGTTTTGAGTGGGAGTTCAACGGCAATATGATTAAAAGTTGAACACTATTTATCATAAATTAATTCAAAGTGAATTTGCATAATTGTTGTAGTCATTGGCATCCGTTTACCACCTTGCGCTTAGTTATAATTGAGATGATAGAACTATAGAATTCTGGTTAGTTACTTTACGAACTGGTATCATATTGTTTTGAAGTCTTAATATAAAGTTTAAAAGTCCTATTGCAAACTTTCAATAAGTTCCGGTTACTCCATGAAGTTTAATAATTGGTATTAAAACAAGAGTGACAATTCCAAGTGTTAGCGTATGAGTATCATGTTTGTCTCCATGATTCTTGATATTCAATGGATTGTCTTAATATCAAGGTTATCTAGGATCTGAAAGAGTTGTTTCAGAAACCATGATGTGTGGAAGATATTGTGATATCTGAAACGAAGTTTTGGTTGCAACATGATAGAGTATAATATGGCAAAAGTCATGTTCTCATATTTGATGAGAATTTGCAAAAGGTTGGAGACACTAGTTGTCCTAATCCTCCAAAAGGATTTGGAGAGCAACATTATACTCGCGATTCACCGTTATAAGCTAAAAGTAGCTTGATCATGGATAATCCCATGATAAGGGTGAATATTTGATGTAGGTAAAATGTTTACTACACCAAGAGATTACTAAGAAAGGAATTTGAAAGAACACCAAATATTTGATGATGGTGATCTACTTCAAAGTGCAAGTTCAAAGACATTGGTATTTTACTATACATGCTTTGGACTATGTGTCATGTATATGGCTCCACTATTGATGTTGATAGATTCTTTCAAACAGAAAAGGAAATACTGAAAGAAAATCTCATAAATATATGGCAGAAAAGAAAAGACTAGAATTGTTCAGCTTAAGTATATAGATGATATACATGTTATGGCTATATTCTTTGCTTATTAAACAATGTGGTTCTTAAGTATTTGATACTGAATTTGTTGGTATGAATCGTCATACGAAACAACAGAATTCATGAACTACAATGGCCTAAGTAACTAGCAAAAGAATATATGATGATGTTCATCGAGAACAAATAAAGGATTATTGTGTTGCTCGTTAAACATCAAAGCTTGCCTTCAAGATTTGTTTTATCAGGTATTATGAGAATAAAAGGGTTGTTCAAATAATTGCCGTAATCCATAAAATATGGATGATTCACAAATCTCGTTGGAGAAATCACATCCATAAAACTAGTGCTCAAAATGTCGAAGGACAAATTGATTGAAAGATCACTTAGGAAGTGACATCGCCGTTTAAAATTATATTGGAAAGAAAACATGAAGAAACTCCATATGGATGGAATTTTGGAGTCTTTTTGATTTTTGATCAAATGACGCTTGTGAAACTTTCCTAGAGATAATTAAAACTTCGTTCTTAGGCCAAAAGGGAACGAATGACTAGCTTATTGGAACTTGTACATATTGTTGTATGAAGTCCATTATGTGTAGTCAAGAGCGATGGATTTCAACTTCATATGCTTCCTCCGAAAATTTGAGTGAATATATGAATATTTACTTAATAAGGATGAATTATGAAACATTTGAAAAGTTAAAAGATTTTCAAGATGAAGTGCAAAATCATTGTAACAAGAATATAAACAGTTTATGATAAGATCATAAAGGAAGATATTTGAGTTACGAGTTTAGCATAATACCCAAGATTTAAGGAATCGTTCCGTGGATTTGCATTTCCCGAAACACCATAAGAGTATGGAGCGTTCGAGATATGTGATTAAACCTTGTTTGACATGGTAAGATCAAAGGTGCAATTCATAAAACTGCCATTATATTTTAAAGATTAAAAGCTTTAGAGACTACCGTTTTTCCACTGAAAAGAGCTCCATCATAATCCGTTGAATTGACACCATATAAAGTTATGGTTTGGGATAAAACCCAAGTTGTCCTTTCTTAAATATTGGTATGCTATGCATAAGAAAGGTGTTTGCAACCAAAGTCGGATGAACATATCTTTGTATGTTATTTTGAATAATCATTAAGTATTCCTCCATAACACCAAAACCAAAAATGTTTGTCCCTTAGAACGTCAAGTTTCTTTGAGAAGGAATTTTTCGTGAAAAGTTAAGTGGGAGGACAATAAAACTTTGATTAGGTTAAAGGAACCTTAGATATATGTGCAAAGTTGCGCGGCACCGAAAAGTGTTCCGGAGGCAGCAACAATGCTCATGGCTCACGTGCCTCAAAGGTTGTGGTCACGGAGGTCTAATTTACTATTGAAACAAGTAGGTCGGGTAAACAATCAAATACCAAGATTTGAGAGTAAATCATTATTTGACAATAATGATCCGACTACATACAAAGAAGCGATGATGGGCCCTGACTCCGTCAAATGGCTTGAAGCCATAAAATCCGTGATAGTTCCATATACGAGAGATCAAGCTTTGAACTTGAAAGAGCCTCTGGAAAGGTACAAGGCCTTACAGTCGTATTTGGATCTATAAAGAAATAGACATGGATGTTTCACATCTATGAAATTATCGACATGTCGGGAAAGAGTTCACGACAATATTCAAATAGTTGACTATGACAAGATCCGATCTTTCATTAAGCGATATTTAGTCTAGACGGATTAATGTAGCAACCACTACATATAATTTTGTTATGTGGTAGTTGAATAAACAAAACAAGTTCTTCTAATAGAATAGTTACCTAAGACGTGTGCATAACACGGTCCAAAGGGTTTTGTTAATTCAAAGGATGCTAAAAGCATATGCAAACTTCAATGGTTGAAGTAAGCATCGCGGAGTTGGAATATACACTATGATGAAACTGTTAAAAGAGTTTAATTTCATCGGGGACGATGAAGATGCTTGCATTTGCAAGAAATTAAGTGGGAGCGCTAAGACATTTTTCTAATATATTATGTGGAAGACATATTGTTGATTGGAAGTGATGTATCTTTTTATTAACACAGGATAAGAATTTCACCTCGATGAAAGGCTTAGGCAGAACCCGAATATTTGGCATCAATGTCTATATGGATAAATTGTGATGCCAATATGGTTGTGCCAGAAGTACATAGACGAGATATTGAATGAGTTCAATATAGAAACTACAAGAAAGGTTCTTGTTGCATAGGAAGGATTGAATAAAGATTTAAGTATTTTTGATACTTGATAGATACAATCACAAAGAGTATTTTATCAATCATGCTGTGATGTGTACAAATCCAGAAATATCCTATGCTCTAAATGTTATGAGAATATACCAGAATAATTCATGAGATGATTATTGGACGATAGTAAAGATATTCTTATGATCTTTTAAAAGAACTAAGAATATATTATTTTGTATAAGTGAAAAATAGATGGTTGGTTCATTGTAAAAGTACTACATTGATACTAGTTTTGTCACGAAGTACAAATTAAGTTTATCTCAATCTAAACTAAGGGTGGCACAATGTGATGGAAAGTAAGTTCCATAATGGATTTGGATGAGTTCCAAAGTTAAGACATTGTGACAGATACTACAACAAAAGGCTAAGTATATAACTGCTATTATAGCAGCAAAAGAGGGCATTTGTGTCAAGTAGTTTGTTATCAAACTAGGTGTAGTTCACAACAGGGATAATACTATGAAGATATATTGTACGACAATATTATCAACATGTTTTAACCCCAAAGAACTAAAGGTCACACCAAAGGACCAAATTTGTACAAAGCCATCTCATTGGAGAATGAGTGATGCGTAGAGACTCAAAGACATGCAATTACACACGGACCTAGAAGTGTCAGATCCGGAGATCAGTTTACCACAAGAAATCATGTACATACAACACCAGAAAGCCATAGGTGTTGAATACACAAAGGTTTGAAACTAGATTATTGACTCTAGTGCAAGTGGGAGACTGTTGGAGATATGCCCAAGAGGCAATAATAAAATGGTTATTATCATATATTCATACTTATGATAAATGTTTACATACCATGCTATAATTGTATTAACCGGAAACATTAATACTTGTGTGATTTGTAAACATAAAACAGTCCCTAGTAAAGCCTCTTGTTAAACTAGCTTGTTGGTTAATATATGATCATGGTTTCCTGATCATGAACATAGAGATGTTATTAACAACAGGGTCATATCATTAGGAGAATGATGTGATGGACATACTCCTATAGTTAAGCGTAGCATAAAGATCAAGTCATTTAATATAGTTCATTTGCTATAAGCTTTCTGATACATAGTAACCTAATTCCTTCGACCATGAGATCATGCTTATCACCATCACCGGAAGGATGCTTTGATGACATCAAACACCACACCGTAACTGGGTGGCTATAAAGGTGGCATTGAGTGTTCAGAAAGTATGGGTTGAGACACATGGATCAAGAGTGGGATTTGTCCATCCATATGACGGATATATATACTCTGGGCCCTCTCGGTGGAATGTCAGCCAATTATCTTGCAAGCATGTGACTGGCTCACAAGGGATCACATACAACGGAGAGCAGGCAATATCACAAACAACACAGACATGATAGAATCATAAAGACATGTAACACCCTCAGAATCGGACCTATGCAAGTTTGAGCAAAATTCGCCAAACCCGCATAGAAACGATTCAAAGGTGCCCACCAGGCACTTTCGTGCGGGTGGAAAACGAAGTAATAACATTACACAACAGTCCTCGATGGGACCCACAGAACAGATATATACAACAGCGACTCAAAGAGTCAAGAATACAGATATAATATACAAAGATCCAAATCACCTTGAAAACGATAGAGCGTCCAGCTACGGACAAGATGCAAATGGGGCTAAGAGCCCTGAAGAATAACCAATGGCGTCCATAACCCCTTGAGGCCAAGCCGGAAGGGTAACCACGCTAACGACGTCGATCTCAAACCTGCTTAAACAAAAGGGTGCCGACAAAGGGCAAAGGAAAAGAAGGAGCGTCGATCGAGGCGATGCAGCGAGGCTAGAATTCGGCGGTCCTCGCCTACATAGGTATGGTGGACTGAAGCGGCAGCGGCAGCATGCACTAAACAACCTATAGAGACTCGATACAACTGGCGGATATCAGAGAGGGATAAGAATGACCTAACCGGATCCAACCCGAAGCTATCACCAAACAAACCCATCCTGGCGTTTCCCCCTCGAGACCAAACGAGGAAGTCAACCGAGGAACTCACACAGTTGGCAGTTTTACTTATTTGGTTATCGTTGCAGCAATTACTAGTCAGGTATAGATAATCGTCCTGATAAAGTAAGCAGTGGGTCCTTTTAGTTACTCATTCCGTTGTAGTTGCAGTAATTACTAATCAGATACAGATAGTATGATGTAATCCCGAAACCCAGCAGTTGTTGGTACTTTTATTCAGCCATTTCGTGGTAGTTGCAATACTTACTAGTCAGGTACAATGGTCGCAAGCGACACTCCAAACAAGCAGTTGTGGGCAGTATTAATTAGCCATTCCATTATAGTGAAGCTGATTACTAGTCATTATAAAGTCAGATTTATAGCAATAAACTTTAGTTATGCTTGTCTATGATCGAGATACTGTGCTCCAAGTCGTCCATATCCGCGGACACGGCTTTCAGAAAGTTTTACCCGGCCGGGGTGCACCAATAGCAACACACGCTCGATCAACCTCGGAAAAACCAAAACAAAACCCAACGAGGCTTTCACGACTGAACAAACACAGGATTCAGAAATATTTCAGGGGGCCACCCCTTAAGTAGATCCCGCAACGAAGCTAGCTGACTCCGAGACGGCCTCAAGGTTTGGGTGGACGGCTGTGAGCGACTGGGAACCCAAAACTGGGCTTGTCGACACCGCGTAAACGTGTCCCGGACCTAAACAGTACAGTGTGCTCCTCGCACAATTTAAATACATAAGTAGCATGGCATAAGTACAGGATCGTAAATAAAACCTCAAACTAGTTTGTGGCCCCAAGAAATAAGACTGAATCAAGATCTGGCTCAGGGGGGTCCCATATACCTCCCGGATGTGGATAGCGCGATAAATCAAGGAACAGGTATCAAGTACTCGGGGTCTTACGGGACACAAGTGGGCGTTCGAAAACTAAATATTTTCTATCACCCACCGATGCCTCTGCTTATTTCAATTTTAGTTGTTAAACAGAAATTAAAGTGAACGATAAGTAAAACTATGATCATCTCCAACAACAACATGCGGCAATACATCAACAACTGTGGCACTGGACGAAACGCAACAGCACTTGAGCAAGCGACTACGACGCGCAAGTCCAACTATCTACCAAACAATAGGTATTAGGATGTGTCCAAGGCAATATAGGGCTGCACGGTATATCACAGGTACGGAAACTAAAGCATCGCAACACAGATAGCAATAGATCAACAGTAGGGAATAAAGACTATAAAAGTAAGATAGGTAGAAAGGGGGAGATGCTCGCCTGAAAACATTGTCGAAGGGTTCATCCGAAGATCGGGGCGAAGCTCACATCAACTCAACGGCCTTATCCGCGAAGAACCAAAACGCTAGAAGAAACACCGGATGCACTATTTAATACTACGGCAAAAGATCGGGCATGATGCATGTATGATGTATGACATGGCAAAGGTGCGATGCAATTAGATCATATTAAGCGGAACCGGGGTCCCGACATTTAATTAGGTGGTTCATGTTATTCAGCTACCCCGCAATTTAAATGTTGTTTTAGCATGGCAGAAGATAGCACCGGTTCGCTACACAAATTTAAATGAGGCCAATATAAGGCTAGATTTGCCCGCATATGGGCCCCATATTTAATTATTAGGTGAACCGGCATAAGGCCCCCAAACCACATGAATGTATGCATGCAAGACAATTATTATGCGACAAGTTGTTATTACATTTAGAAAATAGGGCTCGAGAAAGGGGTTCACACATTAGGGTTCGGCGATCTTGGGGTTCCGGGGTTCGGGGTTCGGTCTCAGGGTCCGGATCTGGGTTTCGACGGGGTCGTTCTCGGACTCCGGGAAGGACTTGGTTCGGTGTCGGGGCGCATCGATCTCGCCCTGGACGGTGTCGTTCTTGTCGTTGCGGGGATCTTGCCGGGTCCGCGGGTCGGGTCGGACTTGGCGTCCGGGGTGAAGTGCTTGTCGCACCGGAGTCTCGGTGCCCTCGGATCCGAGTGAAGATCTTGGCGTTCGACAACTTCGAAGTAGAACTTGAAGTTCCGCGATGACCTTGTCGATTTCCTGTCGAAGGCCTTAGCGCTTCGGACCGGTCCCAGAACACTTGCATCCCTGTAGGAGGTCATGGTATCCTGCGAAAAATCTTGGGATGTGAACTGATGGTGTTAGGTCGTGCCAGACAGGAGTATCTCTTGTTCATCCTCCCAGCGTCTTGTCTATGGTCGTGCTTGGTGATAGCACTGCCATCTACAAAGGGCCACGGGAACACACATACTCTGTCATATACAAGCACGAACGTCAAACTCGGTTGGGTGACAGCAAACATGTGGTTGCCGGTGTCTTCGTCCTCACGGTGCAACAACAGGATGAGCTCGAGGTGGGCACTACCTTCGGCCAGCGGGTGTACGGCTGGCGTAGGTCGCGGTCGAGGCCGGAGGAGAGCACCGGAAAGGGCCGGGCCGGCGAATGCACTGGCGCAGCGGACTCGGGCGGGGACGGGCTCGCAGGGGGTGAGGCGGGGTCCAGCCTTGGCTCGGGAGGTGGCGGGCGGCGTGGTGGAGGGTGCGAGGCGACGCCGGGCGGTGACGCGGACGCGCGAGGCTAGCGGGACAGGGCGGCTCCGGCGGGAGGCCGGGCTCGCTGGCTGGACGGGACGCGCGGAGGCGGCGGCGCGACCAGGCCGGAGGAGGCAGACGGCCCGGGCGGCGCTGGGACCGCTGGCGGGCGCCGGCGAGCTGCGAGGAGAGGGAGGGAGGTGGCTGGAGGAATCTTGGCGGCGGGGGCCTGGTCGGGGAGGCGCGGGCACGTGGCGAGGACGGCGCAGCTCGGCCGCTGCGGAGAGGGAGAGGGCGTGGCCGAAGCGGAACCACGCTGAGCCGGCGTCCCGCGGCAGCGGCCCTGGGAGACTGGCGGGCCGGCCCTGGAGGCGGCTGTGGCGGAGGAGCGTGAACGGCGGAGGGGAGGCGAGGGAGGGAGGATGAAGGAGAGGGCGGGGCATCGGGGCTGGACAGGGACAGGTGGTGGGGGTCCGCGGGTGGGTCCCAGCGGGCAGGGCGTGTGGGGGGGCCGGTTGGGGCCCAGGCGTGTGTGCGTGTATTGCATGTTGTGGAGTGGGTTGCCGTGGGCTGTGTGGGTCTGGTGAGAGAGAGGGGAGTGGGACAAGTGGCAGAGTGTGAGAGGAGGAGAGAGGGAGAGAGATGAGGTGGCGTTTCAGGATTGGTCCGGGTGATGTGGCTGGGGTGTGTGGGTAGGGTTTTAGGTAGCTGAAGGATTAATAGGGTGGGTTAGGTGGACCGTTTTAAAACACAGGGGTGGTCGTCGCCAAACGGCCTTGGCCCTTTTAAAAAAATAATTCAAATTTTATTTATTTTAAAACACGGCTTTCGCAACCCGATAGCCGACAACAAAATAATTCCGTAGACCCGGTGGTCGGTGTTTGAATAACGATGGGGCGTTTAGAAACCAAATCGGCTTGCGAAAATAGTTTTGGACAAACAGCACATGATGATGACGATGCAATGCACAAATTCAACGCGATTTTCTAGTAGTGGTTTTGCGGGATGCCACAAGACAAAACCATTAATCAAACCAACATAATAATCTCAATATCCAATGGATCCTCGCAAACACAACATGCATGATTATAAATAGATTAGATCTTGATCATGAATGGAGCTCACAAGATCTATACATGAAAGCACAAAGGAGGAGATACAACCATCTAGCTACTACATGGACCCATAGTCCAAGGTGGAACTACTCACACATCATACCGGAGAGAAGGCCTCCGGGATGATCTCCCCTCCGGCAGGGTGGCGGGAAGAACTTCAGATCCCCCCGATCTAGGGACGACGGTGGCGCCGTCTACAGAAGGTTTCATGGAATATTGATCGGGTACTTAGGGTTTCTGCATCGGGGGCTTCTTATAGGCGAAGAGACGAGGCTGGGAGGCGTCCAGGGGGCCCACACCCTACCCAGGCGCGTGGCAGGGCCCACCCGCGCCTAGGGGGGTTTGGCTGCCCTGGCTTGCGTCTCCGTCTCGTCTTTTGGATTCTTGTCCCCCACGGAAAGTTATTGACTTTGGCTTTTGTCCCTTCCAATTCCAAGAATATTTATTTTCTGCCTTTCTGGAACCAAAAACAAAATAAATGTAAGATCCCTCCTTTATAAAGGAAAAGGATCCCTGTGATTGCAATGCTAGTCCCTGGATCAATGCTAGCATCCACAGTTTAAGATGAAGTACACAGAAACAAAGGTCATTATTACAGTCATTCCAGAGACAAACATAGTCTTTACAACTCCATGGCCATAGGCCTAGTACAAGAGTTTAAATAAGTAAATAGATAACAAGTCTTCATCTTCATGTTCCATAGGCAAACATGTTGAGTGTAGACTCATGACTCCTAATCCTCATCAGAGTAACCAGCAACATCACAAGTTACAGCCACAGTGGGTCAATACAATGGAATAGTATTGGCAAGTGATAACTTAGTATAATTTTGGTGGACTAGATACTATATGCAATTTGGCTAAGTGTAGCTTAGGCTTGCTTTGCTCAAAATAGGTTTTGCCTATTAGTTGAAATCACTAAGTTTTTCTTTGTCAAAACTTTTCCCAAGGAACCACCAATAGACACTGGGGTCCTTCACCCTTGTTCACCCACAAGTTTTTACTTAGAAGTTGGGATGAGGAGATTCTTGATAGCTTCCATGTCTTGATGCTCAAGTTGTCCAATACCAGGGACATGGCTAAGTACTTAGATTCTTCCATCTGCAGAGGTTGTGCACTTTCCCCACCAGACTTGATTTTCAACAAGACAGGATCTTTCAGAAGCCTTCCCTTGGACCAAATGGACGCATTCCAACCTATCATCCCACTACCACCAACTGTCCAAATGGCTAAGTTCTAGCAACCTATGTGATCCAGGCAGAGCCCATGTTGCCAAGTGGCTGCACTAGAAGCTTCTTAACACTTGGCCTCTAAAATCTCCTGGGTGGCTTTCCACAAGTGATATACACGAGGTAAACCATAGAAATGGGCCTTGTGTAACCACTCAACATAAACCATTCCTTCCATTCCACCCAGGTGTTTCATTCACTTAGTTGTTTTATTAGGAAAAACACAAGTCCAAAGACTTAGAAATATTTTCATCATAGCATATATATATTTCACCACCCTTGGTTGCTACTAGCTAGGCTAAGCATGGCATAGATAAGCATCTTATCTTAGAAATTTCCTAGAAATTCCACACTACTAGGATTTCCCAACATGGCATATAAGCAAAATATAACATGCAAGACTAGCAAAATATTTCTAATGCTTAGTAGAAAACATAGGGAATAAAAATATCATGAAGCACCACTTGCCTTGGTAGTTTGGAGAGTAGCTACACTCCTCACAATCACAATCACTATTGGCCCCAAAATCTACACATAGAATCATAGCAACAAATCACATACAAATAAATACAAGCAAAAATATATGGATGCATGCAACATTATATGTGATGATTTTCTAAACTCAACAAAACAAGTGTGCAGTACTGGTTCATAAACAAGTTCAAAACTTGCCAAACAACATTTATTTAAGCACTAAAACATTTCTTAAACAATTCATATTCTCAAAATAGCCCTACACATGTTTCTATGAATAAAACCATTTTAATAGAAGCAAAACATTAAACACATTGCATATTTAGAAAGGGCTTGTTCTCCTGATTTCATTGATATAAAATTTATCAATTTTGAACGTGGGAATCAAAAGTTATGGCTAAAACAAAATCAAACAACTAATAGATCTAATTCAAAATTTTAAAACAAACTCTGTGCCACGCGTCATGTTCTGATTGGAGCGTACCGGTTCGCTCAGGATCGCGCTCACAAGCCGTTAGATCTACTTAATCTGCAGGGTCCAGATCTACTCATAACGTTTCGATAAGTGATCTATTTACACGCGCTGGATCTAGATCCAACGGTCCACGATCAAGCGACCATGGATGGGCGGCGCTGGCTGTGGCAACTGGCGGCGGCGGCTCTGTCTACGGCGGCGCGGCGGCTACAGGGGGTTCTAGGGTCATCGGGGGTGCTTACCGGGCTCGTGGCGATGCACTGATGCTCAACGTGGCGACGGCTTGGCAAGGGGCGCACGGACACGACTGCACGGGCTCGTCGGAGTTGCTGCGGCGTCAGATGCTTGCTGTCGAAGACGTTGCCGAGGTTCTGCGTCGACCTAACACGAGCCAGATGGTTCAGGAGATGTGCAAAGGCCTGGCGATCAAGACAGTAACAAAGGGGAGGCAAGGGGCGGTCTCGTTTTACCTGAATTGCACGTCGGAGTCGAGCGGCGGCTCAGGTGTTCGCGGGTGTGGACGAAGACGTTGCTCTGGGTCACGAGAAAGCAAACAGAGGGCATCCGTGAACGCGCAAAGACATGCTGGTCATGATGGTTTGAACCAGAGACAGGGGGCGGCCAGTACTCACCGAGATTGGTCGCCGGAGTTGCTCTATCTGCGGCGGTGCAGGTGCGATTGCGGGCAGCCTGGGGGCGTTTCTGTCTGGCTTCGTTGGGGGAAATGGCCGCGAGGGGGAGGTGGTCTTATAGCCGGAGCGGGGGCGAGGATCTCGCGTGGTATCAATGGCAATTAAGCGCGGAATCAACGCGGCAGTGAATGGCGGAGGGAACGGCCGGCGACGTGGTCGTGGGCGCGATTTGGGGACGAAGGGTGACGCGGCAGTGAGGCCCAGTTGTCAGCGAGAGAAACAGAGAGGGGGTGGGGTCCTGGCGTCAGTCACTCGGTGGGTGCGTCTACGAGTGAGAGAGAGAGGGAACCCGGGTGGGCTTAGTGGGCTGAATCCGTCGTTGGGCTAGATAGGTGGCGCAGGCCCTTTTCCAATTCTTTTCTCCTTTTCTTTTTCTGTTTTCAATTTCAGGAATCAAATTCAAATGATTTCAAAACCTATTTGAATTCAAATCTTTTCAGGATTTTTGCAGTGTGCAACAATCACATTTCTGGGCATAAAACCAAGTGGTCACTTTGAATTGGCTTGGTCACTTGGACTAAAATAAAAATAAGCAGTGGCATATCACTAGTTTGAATAGGTTTTGAAATTAGTTTTCAAATCATACTTGTTTTGAAACTTTGGTTTACATCTTAGTAATATAGCAATACAACCTGAGAGCAATAAGACAACAAAGTTTGGTTTCATAAACAACAATCTCTCATTGGAGAGTAGCATTTGATTCAAATGCTGATCACATAAAATAATGAGATCATATGCTCTTGATATGAATGAATGAGATGCACCAGTATCAAAGAGAACAAATGTTGGAACAGAATTGAGTTTGAACTTACCAGCAACAGCATCAGGCTCCTCATAAATTTCCTCCACATTGATGTGGTTCACTTGTCCCTTTTGAAAAGGGTTGGGCTTGTTGGGTCCTTCAACTTTCTTTTCCGGGCATTCATTTGCATAATGCCCCATCTTCTTGCACTTGAAACACTCAACCTGACTAATATCCTTCTTGACAGGTTGGCTTCCACTACCACTTCCACTACCACTGTGGTGGCTCTTATATCCACCCTTGTGGTTCTTGTACTTGTCATTGTCATGACTATGATGATGCTTGTTGTCATGATGACGGTTGTGGTTGTGGTGCTTGTTGAATTTCCCATGCTTATGGGATCCTGAGCTTACACTATCATCATAATGGGAACGTTTGTGAGACGATCCTGAGTTGTGCTTGTCCGAGTGCTTTCTCTTCCTACTCTCAACTTGCTTCATTTTTCTCTCCAAAATAGCAGCCTTGTCACAAAGAGACTGATAAGTGGGAACATAGGCCACTGATAGCTGCAGGTTCAGTTCATCATTCAACCCTTCAAGGAACTTTTCCTTTCTCTTAGCATCAGTGTCAACTTCATCCGGTGCATAACGCGCCTGATTGTTGAACTCCTCAATATATTCAGCCACGCTGCGGTGGTGCTGCTTCAGATTATGGAACTTTTTCTTCTTCAAACTCATCACTCTGGATGAGATGTGAGCAGTACGAAAGCCATCTTCAAAGATAGCCCATGTCACATCTGCAATGGGAGTGGTGATCTGGAAGTTATCCCACCAAGTGGCTGCTGGTCCTTCCAACAAGTGAGCTGCAAATCTGACTTTCTCTTCATCAGTACAGCCAACTGTTACCAAGTCCTTGTTCACGGAGCGTAGCCAATCATTGGCCACCATAGGATCAGTTGTTCCTGAGAACTTTGCTGGCCTCAATCTCAAGAACCTGGTAAGCATGTCAAAATCCGGTGGGTTGTTGTTGTTGTTATTATTATTATTATTATTATTGTTGTTGTTTTTATTGTTGTTGTTGTTGTTCTGGTTCTGGATGAACGTAGTCATCATTTGCATCAGCTGAGTCTGAGCGGTCATCATTTGCTGCATCTCAGGAGTGATGTTGTTGTTGTTGGGGTTGGGATTGGCACGACAGGGAGGCATCTGTGGTTTGTTCAATAGAGATAAGAATGAGATACCCATAAATGCTATCATGCACAATACATCACATAAACAATCATCAAGCATGCATCATAATAATAATAGTTCAACAACAAAAACGACAAGATTGCAAAGTAAACACTCCAATAACAAGCCATCCACATGTTGGATGGTCATTGTGACTCAAATAAAGTATGATAAATAAATGATAAATGAGTAGTCGTCACTACTCCTCGGCATCAACCTCCTCCTCAACAAAGGTAAGACCTGCATTCTCCATAGCGTTCTTGTATTCCTCGACACTGGTGGTCAAGGTCTCTACTTTGGCTTTGAGAGCCCTCTTCTAAGAACGAAGCCTCTCAATCACAGTCTGCTGATGCTCAAGCTCGAAATCCTTGGCCTGCAGTTCTTCAGTCATGTCCCGAATCCTCTTGTTCCTATCTTGGAATCGCTTCTCCTGACTCTTGAACTTTCTGTCCTGGCTCTCGAACTTTGCCTCCATCTCCTTGAATATCTCATCTTGCTCTGCGAAGAGCTTGTCCTTCTCACGAAGCTGCACCTGGAGTTCGTCATTGCTAAGAATGACGTTGGTCCTATCAGTGTCCACGTTCCTAAGAAGAACATCTAAGTCCTGGAGGTATAGGCGAATCGGCTCAGCTGTATCCCTCGAAGTGTCCTCGAAGTCAATGGCCTCTCGATCCTCATCACATCTACCGAAGACATGGAAGTGAGTACCTCTAACCTGCCGAGAGTGTCTCCCTAACAGACGTCCAATCAAGTCCTGCATGACTACCTCTAGGCATCTCTCCTTGTCATCGTGCATGAGCTTGAAGATGATAGCCTCCGTGGTAGGCTCAGTCTGGCGTCCTGGCTGATTGACCTTGAAACCCCAAAGGTCTTTCCTCTCAAACTTGGTGAGGGGAAGCACCATGATAGTAGGAAGAGGGAGGTTGAGCAAAGTAGTGAGCTCAATAATACGAGGGCCAAAACGAGTTCCTTGGAACTCCTCAACAGTGCTGATGGTAACATTAGGCATCTATTTAATAAGATAGAAAAGTTTAGAATCAACACAATAAATAAATTTCAAGACAGAGCATCACAAGCATAACATTGGCAAACACACAAGTCATAGCATACATAAAATCCATTACAAGCATCCAAGGTTCAACTTATTTAGACAACATTTTTGGAAAATAAAATGATAAGTATGGTGGTCCAACTAATGTGGTACATCACAATCCCATCTCACTTGCCAAGTTAGCTAACAGCGCATCCCTAGAGGCAATCTGTTTGTCTAGATCACAAGACTTCATTGCTAAGTCTATGATGTCCTTCCTTAGGCTTTGGTTGGTAGCCTCTAACTCTTGGGCATGTTTCTTCTCTTCCTTAAGATCATTCTGAGTGTTAAGCACTCTGCACTTGATTCTATCACCAAGTTCTTTGATGGCTCTCCAAGCTGCATCCCTTGCTGAATCAAAGAATGTAGTGTGCATCATTGTGTTGGTGACCATGCAGAATCCTGAGTCCTTGTGGTTGTCTTCCTTGTTTTTATACAAGTGAACTTGCACCCACCAGTACTCAACTCCTTCATCCATCACAGGAAAACCTTTGTACACAGCTGCACCATGTATTCCCATTGCAACCATGAAGTCCTTGAGAGCCTTGGGGAACTCTGTCTCACATTCCAAAGTCATTGTCATGAGTGGTCCCTTCTTCACGGCTTCATTGATGGAGTTCATCTACAAATAGAGATGAGAAAGAAGATTATAAAAGTTTACGAGAAGAATAGACAAGTGTGGAAGTTGTTGAAAAAAAAATTCCTAAGTGGTTTTCAATCCTAGGGTCATAATCCTACAGGCAACACAGTGCTCTGATACCATCTGTAAGATCCCTCCTTTATAAAGGAAAAGGATCCCTGTGATTGCAATGCTAGTCCCTGGATCAATGCTAGCATCCACAGTTTAAGATGAAGTACACAGAAACAAAGGTCATTATTACAGTCATTCCAGAGACAAACATAGTCTTTACAACTCCATGGCCATAGGCCTGGTACAAGAGTTTAAATAAGTAAACAGATAACAAGTCTTCATCTTCATGTGCCACAGGCAAACATGTTGAGTGTAGACTCATGACTCCTAATCCTCATCAGAGTAACCTGCAACATCACAAGTTACAGCCACAGTGGGTCAATACATTGGAATAGTATTGGCAAGTGATACCTTAGTATAATTTTGGTCGACTAGATACTATATGCAATTTGGCTAAGTGTATCTTAGGCTTGCTTTTCTCAAAATAGGTTTTGCCTATTAGTTGAAATCACTAAGTTTTTCTTTGTCAAAACTTTTCCCAAGGAACCACCAATAGACATTGGGGTCCTTCACCCTTGTTCACCCACAAGTTTTTACTTAGAAGTTGGGATGAGGAGATTCTTGATAGCTTCCATGTCTTGATGCTCAAGTTGTCCAATACCAGGGACATGGCTAAGTACTTAGATTCTTCCATCTGCAGAGGTTGTGCACTTTCCCCACTAGACTTGATTTTCACCAAGACAAGACCTTTCAGAAGCCTTCCCTTAGACCAAATGGACGCGTTCCAACCTATGATCCCACTACCACTAACTGTCCAAATGGCTAAGTTCTAGCAACCAAGGGTGGTGAAATATATATATGCTATGATGAAAATATTTCTAAGACTTTGGACTTGTGTTTTGCCTAATAAAACAACTAAGTGAATGAAACACCTGGGTGGAATGGAAGGAATGGTTTATGTTGAGTGGTTACACAAGGCCCATTTCTTTGGTTTACCTTGTGTATCTCACTTGTGGAAAGCCACCCAGGAACAAAGAGATTTTAGAGGCCAAGTGTTAAGAAGCTTCTAGTGCAGCCACTTGGAAATATGGGCTCTGCCTGGATCACATAGGTTGCTAGAACTTAGCCATTTGGACAGTTGGTGGTAGTGGGATGATAGGTTGGAACGCGTCCATTTGGTCTAAGGGAAGGCTTCTGAAAGGTCCTGTCTTGGTGAAAATCAAGTCTGGTGGGGAAAGTGCACAACCTCTGCAGATGGAAGAATCTAAGTACTTAGCCATGTCCCTGGTATTGGACAACTTGAGCATCAAGACATGGAAGCTATCAAGAATCTCCTCATCCCAACTTCTAAGTAAAAACTTGTGGGTGAACAAGGGTGAAGGACCCCAATGTCTATTGTTGGTTCCTTGGGAAAAGTTTTGACAAAGAAAAACTTAGTGATTTCAACTAATAGGCAAAACCTATTTTGAGCAAAGAAAGCCTAAGCTACACTTAGCCAAATTGCATATAGTATCTAGTCCACCAAAATTATGCTAAGGTATCACCTGCCAATACTATTCCAATGTATTGACCCACTGTGGATGTAACTTGTGATGTTGCAGGTTACTCTGATGAGGATTAGGAGTCATGTAACTACCTCGGTGAATTACGCTCCTAGTTACAAGCCTGGATGAGCGGAAATGGTTGAAATAGTACGGTGGGGCCCAAATGCCGCTCACGGGTAGACCTTTCGGCCGTCCCAACCTTTTCCAATTCATCGGGACAAGAACGGGCGGCGTAATCGGCAGGCGAAGGGATCAACTACATACACAAATGAGTATGTATGCAAGCCACCATACAATAGTACATCAGAGCCATTCCATCTAAAAAGAAAGGAAATATAGCAACGCCATACGGCAAGATTCAAATGTCCTAGATAGATATAATAGTTTAGGATATCTCCTCATACATCACACATCAGAGTATCAGGCGGAAGTGGCAAACAAGATCCGAGTACGGATAAGAAGAAAATCGGCATAAGGTGCCCCATAAATAAGCACATCCCGCCCACAGATCTCACGGATCCCCGTTCCCGGAATCTCTACACCGAACGATCGTTGCCCACATCATCAGCCTCCTCCACCCAGTATCCATCTTGGGAGGGTACCTGTTCATCTGAATCAAATAATTTATCGTGTGAGACCCTAGGGGTACTCAGCAAGTCTTTATGCCTCTAAAGGGGACACAACCTGGGGTGACGCAATTGCAGCGAAAGATAAACCCTAACAGTTCTATAGATAATCGCTAACCACCCGCCTAACCAAAGATAGACGGATGTCCGTGAATAAATGACAACAGTTATAACAGTAATATCCACAGATCCATCCTCCTCCTCGCTTACCAACGAGGAAGCGGACGAACAACCCCCCATCCGTTGGCAATTTTATTAACCATTCCATGAGTGTTGCACTATGTACTAGTCAGTTACTTAGTCAAATTAGAAGCGGTACTTTAGTTATGCTTGTCTATGATCGAGAAACTGTGCTCCAAGTCGTCCATAACCACGGACACGGCTTTCAGAAAGTTTTACCCTGCAGGGGTGCACAAATAGCAACACACACTCGATCAACCTCGGAAAAACCAAATCAAAACCCAACGAGGCCTTCACGACAAAGCAATCACAGGATTCATAAATATTTCAGGGGGCCACCCCATTAAGCTTCCCGCAATGAAGTTAGCTGACTCCGAGACGGACTCAAGGTTTGGGTGGACGGCTGTAAACGACTGGGAACCCGAAAGTGTGACTGGGCTTGTCGATACCGCGAAATCGTGTCCCGATCCTAAACAATACAGGTGCTCCTCGCACAATCGTAATAAAGTAGTAAAGCATGGCATAAGTACAGGATAGTAAATAAAACCTCAAACTAGTTTGTGGCCCCAAGAAATAAGAATGAATCAAGCTCTGGCTCAGGGGGGTCCCATAAGCCTCCCGGATGTGGATAGCGCGAATAATCAAGGAACAGGAATCAAGTACTCGGGGTCCTACGGGACACAAGTGAGCAGGAAAAACCAAATAGCAGATATTGCTCACCGGTGCCACTTTCATTAGTTATCTCATTACTACTCAGGTTAAGTTTTTTAGGTACCTCGTTATCCATCAGACACTCACATACCCTACACATGATGTTCTACGACTCGCATGGCCCAAACAACTCCTGTAGTAATGGCTCATGGGGTGGAGGAACAAGCTTCGGTGGGGTTTAAAAATAAAGGCTATGCAATACTTGGGATTCAGTTGAATGCAATTCGCGACTCAATGATGCA
This sequence comes from Avena longiglumis, assembly GCA_030063025.1. Taxonomy (NCBI): domain Eukaryota; kingdom Viridiplantae; phylum Streptophyta; class Magnoliopsida; order Poales; family Poaceae; genus Avena; species Avena longiglumis. The sequence continues at coordinate 115,343,506 of CP125975.1, forward strand.
AGAATAAGATAGAGGCAATATGTACTATATGTATGCAAGCATGTGGTAGTGCTTGCCTGGCAGCTCAGTTGAAGCGAGAGAAGGATCTGGGTAGTGCTCCTGGTTCTCTTGATATATCCCCTGCTCAGTGTCTATTCGAAGAAGAACCAAACAAACAAGGGCCAACATAAATAAAGTGCACAAGCATATGAATAAAATGCGACAAGCAAACAATCATGCCATGATGAATGATGCACAATTTGCATGGCGATAAAGTAGCATGGCATGGGTGAGGTGTGGAATACAAGAATAAGTCATTTTATTGAGTTTTGGCCACAATTTATTCTCATATTAGTTGCTGTATACTTTATATTTATATGATTCATGCTGCAATTTAAGTCATGGATAGCATAAACAGAAAGATCTCGTCGAGCTAATCATTTTAGACATATCATTTGTTTAATTTGGAGTTATAGAACTAAAGTTATTAATTATTTAAGGTAAATGGCATTTATTGTAATTTTATTCAACTTAGAAAATAAAGTGCTCAATTGATATTGTGGATAGCATATTTGAATTCCTCACATTTTTCTGATTCAAATTCATATATTATTTGTTAAATTTAGATTTATAATTTAAAAGTTATTAAAATACAGATTTGAATTGAATTTAAATTAATTTGAAAACAGTTTAAATCAAACAGAAAAGATCAGGGATTTTTGATACTCAGCCACTTCTAGCCAGAGCCACCGAGGTGGGGCCAGGGCTGGGGCCACTGTGAGAGGCCGACAGGCACCGACACGTGGCCAAACTGGACCGCGGGTTGATTCCACAAAAGCCCGGGAGTCTTTTTACAAAAATGCAACCGGCGGTGACTATGGGCCTGGGCTGGCCCGCGGGTGGAGGAGTAAAAAGCCACAGGGGGTTAAGCGCAAAAAGGGCCCGCGTGCACTGTACTTCTTCCGCGCGTGCAGAGACAGACTCCAGTGCACGGCGCGGCGAGGCGGGGTTCGAACCCGCGACGCGGGCGCGCGCGGTGGGGCGGAACCACTGCGGTTAGGTGGGGAGGTGACAGGAGGGAGTAGCGGGGCTAGGTAGAGTTTGCGCGTCGCGGGAGCGAGTAGACAGACGCGGGCGGCGGTGCACTGAGGATGCTCGAGGAAAAGATCGGCGACGCTAGGGCGGTACGGGCGAGACCATGTCCGGGAGGGAGAAGAGCTCACCGAGGGCGTTGGTGTGGTCGACGGTCTCGGGTGGTCGCGATCGTCGGCGAGGCTGGCGCACCGGCGGTTAGGGTTTGCATCGGTGTCGCGCTGGTACCGGCGCTCCTGGGCCTTCTCCTCCGCGTCGTCGGGTACAGGGACGTCGCTGGAGCCCGGCTCGTGCTTCCTCGTCACCTAGCGCTCCTCGCCACCGGTTGCAGGAAGGGGAAAAAGGAGGGGCCGACGGTGGCCGACATTGGAAGAGAGAGGGGTAGCAGGGTTAGGTGGGGAGGTGAGGCAGGTCTCGGCGGATCTGGGGATGCAGGGGAGGCTGAGGGAGAGGGTAGATAAGGATGGGAGAGAAAGAGGGGGTGCCGTGGGGAGGTGGTAAGCTAAAGGTGGCTTCGGCCACCTTTTTGGCCCCTCCTCACGTGCTCGGTTGGGCTCGGCCAGGGCAGGTGCATGGGGGGGAGGTGAGACTGCAGTTGGGCCAGGGCGAGGCTAGGGTGGAGAGGACGCTCGGGTGGGGCTAGCATGCAGGAAGAGAAAAGAGCGAGGGTAGGCTAGGTTAGGAGCTAACTCGGGTTAGAGCTAGGTTAGGGAATGGGGTGGCTCGGGTTGGCTTTAGGGTTGGGTAGGCTTCGGCCTGGTAGGTTAGGGCTGGTGGGGCCCTCATATTAGAGAGAGTGAGAGGTTGGGGGGTGAGGTGAAGTTACGGTCGGGTTAGGTTAGGGTTAGAGAGAGGGGGGGTTTAGGGTAGGATTAGGGTCATGGGGTTCCCATGGTATAGAGAGAAGAGAGGGAGAGGGAGGTGGCTTAGGCTTGTTTTGATAAGGTTAAAGCAAAACAAACAAGACCAAGCCAAAAAGGAGGGAAAGATGGAGAGATGATGATCCTCTCAAAATGACCAAATAAAATCCAAATGACAAGCAAAAGGTGGTACTTGCATGGCCCATGCAGAATACTTAATGCCATGTTTTATTCTTGTGAAAACAAAATTAAGAACATGGCATTATTCTCATGCATTCCCAAATGTGGAGTAAAGGCCAAGCCAAGAATTGTAGAATTGGACCCACCCTATCTCCCATGAGCTAGATCAAACACCAAAAGAAAATAAATACAAGCTCATGGATGAGGGGATGGTGGAATTGTAAGGTGGTGAAAGAAAGGTGGTGGAGTTGATTAAAAGATATGCCCCCAACTCAACTTGGGCATTTAAACAATATATCAAGAACCAAATACAATATCAAGAGGCAAATACAAATAATGATGCATATGAGATAAGAACCAAAACACAAGGGTTTTTGTATGATGCTCAAATGCAAGGTGGCATGATGACATGAGCATGATATGATGACGATGCAACAATTATATATATGAAGTAGCCATTATATAGACTAGACTAGTAGCATTGCAATTGTTAGACAATTGGGATGCTACAACTCTCCCCCACTAAACAAGAATCTCGCCCCGAGATTCCTAGGAAAAAGAAAACAACACAAGGAGAGGCGGGTGTTCGGAACGAAGGTGACCCTTACGTTCCCAAGTTGATGAACAACGGAATGGTGCGACCACTACACCTTGCAAAACTTGCTAGACTTGTTGCGAGTCTTGCGTTTTGCTTGAGAAACAACGGGTTAGAAGAGTTGAAGGATTGTCGTGAGACAAGAAGGATAGGATGGGCATAGCTCCGGTTTTCCCAAGAATCATGATAAAAGAATATAACCACTTGTGAAAGAAAAGGAGAAGATGATGTATCATGGATAAAGAAAGACACACCATTAAGACTAAAGATTTACTGAGACGAGAGAGGATGACTCTTTATCTCGCCGGAAGAAAAAGAGCTAGATTGGAGAGGTTTTGAACCACTATGACAATAGCATCGTATCTTCTCTCGGATTTGAGAAAAGAAGTCCGGAAACAATATTGCCTTCAAACAATAGAGTCCCTTGATACCAACAGAAAGATTTAGTTAGACATCGTCGGATTAGATTCTTGTTGTTCCGGTAAGAACCAAGGGTCACGCAATTTAGGTGCGCAGATCTAACTTCCAGAGATGGATGTGAAGCCAGATCATGGTGGAATCCCGAGAAGCAAAGAATATGGAGGATCTGGAGTTTATTGTAGAGATACTTATTGCTTTCTTTAGCCTTGAGGCTAACGCAATAGATTTGCGGCTGATGGCATCAACCATAATTGGCTTTACCACAAAAAAGAGTTGATGAAACAAAGAGAGATAGTTTCCTTTCATCTTATTTGGGGATATCGAGCATCGGTAGAAAGACGAGGATAGAAAAAAGGTTTGCGTTTGTTTCCACCAGATAATTGAGGATTTTGCTCCGTGTAGAAAGGGTGAGATCACCAACAAGAGATTATTGATTACTTTCTTTGAAAGAGCACTCCGGAAAAACAAGGACGGAAGTAAAAGTATCGAGGGATAAAGGCCACTTCTAACTTCCGTGGAATGAGTGAAATCACATTAATTCACCAATTCAATGTACAAGAGCGAATGATAAGAGTAGTGGTATGGTAGCTACTCCATCCCGCACTCAAAGCATTACTCCGCACATGAATAAGAAAATCATGCAACCCAACTACCGAAACAGACTGAAGGTGTTGGCAAAAACTCATAGAACTCCGTTAGAAAACAAGGATAGATGCAAACGATTCGCCGGATTCATAGATAGATAAAGATGATGATGTTGTCGTCATGTCGGAAGTACCAAGCCACCGGAAAGATATAAAGGAAGATCACGGAGACAACTGCAAAATTTCATAGATATAGAAAAAGATAGCACCACTTGAACAGAAGGAATACAAGATCTGGAAGGTCTTCATGGCCTCCGGTGGATTGAGCATAGACGATAAAGCGAGAGGGTTTCAAGAGATTACTTAACGAGATTGAGGTGAAAAGAACTCCATGTTGTTCTTGGAATGATTGAGAGAGATTTAGCAGCCTTGAGGAAATCTTCAGCGGAACGATGATGATAACTTGCCAACAAGGAACAACTCCGGATTGGTTGAAGATGGAGGATGGAATTAACAATGGACTTGCTGATTCCAGAGTTGAAGTAATGTATTTAGCAGAAGGACGTGGTCGAGATATGTGACTTCAAAAAGTCAGAATTATCACTTTGAGACTTTGCACACAGGCAGTGCTCACGAAGCTCGAGAGAAAGAGACACAGATGATCTTCCATGTCCTTCCATAGATATCGAATAGGCAAGCATATTATCAACATATACCACCATGGTTTAACAAGATATTCCCAGAATACCAAGTTCAAGAGGCGGGAGAACGAACAAATGCTCGAAACACTTCCTGAGCTCAACGCTCTTTGAAAGATCAATGTTACGAGTAAGGATTCCTGTTGAAGAAGATGCGCTGACATAATAGGTTAACTGGTCCTTCGGAAGAGAACAGGAAATGCCACCTGGTTCACATTGTCGATCGGATCACCGGTTACAAAGATAAAGAGATCTTGGATAAGAACCGATGACAGCTCATACCTTAAGCAAAGCTATCAGAGATGAAAAGATGCAATTCCCTCGTATCCAGGAGAATTGTGCAGATATGGGGTTCAAAAGGATGTGCAGCATGATGGACAGATGATAGACCGCCGTACCGCTTGGAGAAACTCTGGATTGCCAAAGATGCTTGAATATGCATAGATATGATCGCGGTGTACTCAAAATCACAGGAGATAACCGTCACCCTTTGGAGGATAGAGTTGATAGCATTTTCCATATTCCACTCCATCATTCAGATCGATATGACACTTATCATGAGTGGAATATAGCTATGCCGAGAACCAAATTACAATCACCAGCATCGGATCGACACATGTTATGTAATTAGCCCAAGAGAATTGGAGATGAAATGAAACTCCAAGATCAAGCGCCAGTGACAAAAGAATGAGTTAGCATGGACATGCTGATAAAAGGGAGATAGATAATGTTTCACACACGACTGAAAAGGAGTGTGGAAGCACAGATGTATCAAAAAAAAGTTTTCCGCATTTTTCGGCATTAAAATACCAATAGATGCGCAAAAACACTTATCAGGTAGCGATTAGCAACTGATGGTTTCACAGAATGTGGAGTTGCTAGAAGGAAGGACACCCTTAAGAAGATGGCACTGGTTAACAAGGAGTCAGATGGATCGCACCGGTTTTCAAAAGCCTGTCAGTATGGAATGTACCAACAGTTGATAACCAAAGGCAGATAAAGATAACATGTTGGATGTAATAGATAGACAAGGAATTACACACACACACACACAACCTATGGTACTACGGAAACCCAGAACACGTGAATCCTAGTTTGAACTTTTAAGAAGAGGATTGAAAACGTTACACTTCCTTACCAGAAAAGGGTGGGTGGGTGGGTAAGAAGAAAAATGGAAGCAGTCCTACTCTCACGTTTTGTTTTTCCCTAGTATACATAGCTACCCAAAATATTTGCTAGACTGACAACGACCATTTGGCTGAGACCCTGAAGGTCGGGATGGCTCTGATACCAATTGTAACTACCTCGGTGAATTACGCTCCTAGTTACAAGCCTGGATGAGCGGAAATGGTTGAAATAGTACGGTGGGGCCCAAATGCCGCTCACGGGTAGACCTTTCGGCCGTACCAACCATTTCCAATTCATCGGGACAAGAACGGGCGGCGTAATCGGCAGGCGAAGGGATCAACTACATACACAAATGAGTATGTATGCAAGCCACCATACAATAGTACATCAGAGCCATTCCATCTAAAAAGAAAGGAAATATAGCAACGCCATACGGCAAGATTCAAATGTCCTAGATAGATATAATAGTTTAGGATATCTCCTCATACATCACACATCATAGTATCAGGCGGAAGCGGCAAACAAGATCCGAGTACGGATAAGAAGCAAATCGGCATAAGATGCCCCATAAATAAGAACATCCCGCCCACAGATCTCACGGATCCCCGTTTCCGGAATCTCTACACCGAACGATCGTTGCCCACATCATCAGCCTCCTCCACCCAGTATCCATCTTGGGAGGGTACCTGTTCATCTGAATCAAATAATTTATCATGTGAGACCCTAGGGGTACTCAGCAAGTCTTTATGCCTCTAAAGGGGACACAACCTGGGGTGACGCAATTGCAGCGAAAGATAAACCCTAACAGTTCTATAGATAATCGCTAACCACCCGCCTAACCAAAGATAGACGGATGTCCGTGAATAAATGACAACAGTTATAACAGTAATATCCACAGATCCATCCTCCTCCTCGCTTACCAACGAGGAAGCGGACGAACAACCCTCCCATCCGTTGGCAGTTTTATTAACCATTCCATGAGTGTTGCACTATTTACTAGTCAGTTACTTAGTCAAATTAAAAGCGGTACTTTAGTTATGCTTGTCTATGATCGAGAAACTGTGCTCCAAGTCGTCCATAACCGCGGACACGGCTTTCAGAAAGTTTTACCCTGCAGGGGTGCACAAATAGCAACACACACTCGATCAACCTCGGAAAAACCAAATCAAAACCCAACGAGGCCTTCACGACAAAGCAATCACAGGATTCAGAAATATTTCAGGGGGCCACCCCATTAAGCATCCCGCAACGAAGTTAGCTGACTCCGAGACGGACTCAAGGTTTGGGTGGACGGTTGTAAACGACTGGGAACCCGAAAGTGTGACTGGGCTTGTCGATACCGCGAAATCGTGTCCCGATCCTAAACAGTACAGGTGCTCCTCGCACAATCGTAATAAAGCAGTAAAGCATAGCATAAGTACAGGATAGTAAATAAAACCTCAAACTAGTTTGTGGCCCCAAGAAATAAGAATGAATCAAGCTCTGGCTCAGGGGGGTCCCATAAGCCTCCCGGATGTGGATAGCGCGAATAATCAAGGAACAGGAATCAAGTACTCGGGGTCCTACGGGACACAAGTGAGCAGGAAAAACCAAATAGCAGATATTGCTCACCGGTGCCACTTTCATTAGTTATCCCATTACTACTCAGGTTAAGTTGTTTAGGTACCTCGTTATCCATCAGACACTCACATACCCTACACATGCTGTTCTACGACTCGCATGGCCCAAACAACTCCTGTAGTAATGGCTCATGGGGTGGAGGAACAAGCTTCGGTGGGGTTTAAAAATAAAGGCTATGCAATACTTGGGATTCAGTTGAATGCAATTCGCGACTCAATGATGCAAGAATAAGATAGAGGCAATAGGTACTATATGTATGCAAGCATGTGGTAGTGCTTGCCTGGCAGCTCAGTTGAAGCGAGAGAAGGATCTGGGTAGTGCTCCTGGTTCTCTTGATATATCCCCTGCTTAGTGTCTATTCGAAGAAGAACCAAACAAACAAGGGCCAACATAAATAAAGTGCACAAGCATATGAATAAAATGCGACAAGCAAACAATCATGCCATGATGAATGATGCACAATTTTCATGGCGATAAAGTAGCATGGCATGGGTGAGGTGTGGAATACAAGAATAAGTAATTTTATTGAGTTTTGGCCACAATTTATTCTCATATTAGTTTCTGTATACTTTATATTTATATGATGCATGCTGCAATTTAAGTCATGGATAGCATAAACAGAAAGGTCTCGTCGAGCTAATCATTTTAGACATATCATTTGTTTAATTTGGAGTTATAGAACTAAAGTTATTAATTATTTAAGGTAAATGGCATTTATTGTAATTTTATTCAACTTAGAAAATAAAGTGCTCAATTGATATTGTGGATAGCATATTTGAATTCCTCACATTTTTCTGATTCAAATTCATATATTATTTGTTAAATTTGGATTTATAATTTAAAAGTTATTAAAATACAGATTTGAATTGAATTTAAATTAATTTGAAAACAGTTTAAATCAAACAGAAAAGATCAGGGATTTTTGCTACTCAGCCACTGCTAGCCAGAGCCACCGACAGGTGGGCCAGCTGCGGGCTGGGGCCACGCGCGCGAGCGGCCGACGCGGGCGCTGACACGTGGCCAAACTGGACCGCGGGTTGATTCCACAAAAGCCCGGGAGTCTTTTTACAAAAATGCAACCGACGCTGACTGTGGGCCTGGGCTGGCCCGCGGGTGGAGGAGTAAAAAGCCACAGGGGGTTAAGCGCAAAAAGGGCCCGCGTGCACTGTACTTCTTCCGCGCGTGCAGAGACAGACTCCAGTGCACGGCGCGGCGAGGCGGGGTTCGAACCCGCGACGCGGGCGCGCGCGGTGGGGCGGAACCACTGCGGTTAGGTGGGGAGGTGACAGGAGGGAGTAGCGGGGCTAGGTAGAGTTTGCGCCGCGAGCGAGTAGATGACGCAGAGGCGGTGCACTGAGGATGCTCGAGGAAAAGATCGGCGACGCTAGGGCAGTACGGCGAGGCAGACCATGTCCAGGAGGGAGAAGAGCTCACCGCGAGGGCGTTGGTGTGGTCGACGGGGCTCGGGGTGGTCGCGATCGTCGGCGAGGATGGCGCACCGGCGGTTAGGGTTTGTGTCGGTGTCGCGCTGGTACCGGCGCTCCTGGGCCTTCTCCTCCGCGTCGTCGGGTACAGGGACGTCGCTGGAGACCGGCTCGTGCTTCCTCGTCACCTAGCGCTCCTCGCCACCGGTTGCAGGAAGGGGAAAAAGGAGGGTCCGACGGTGGCCGACGTTGGAAGAGAGAGGGGTAGCAGGGTTAGGTGGGGAGGTGAGGCAGGCCTCGGCGGATCTGGGGATGCAGGGGAGGCTGAGGGAGAGGGTAGATAAGGATGGGAGAGAGAGAGGGGGTGCCGTGGGGAGGTGGTAAGCTAAAGGTGGCTTCGGCCACCTTTTTGGCCCCTCCTCACGTGCTCGGTTGGGCTCGGCAGGTGCATGGGGGGAGGTGAGGCTGCAGCTGGGCCAGGGCGAGGCTAGGGTGGAGAGGACGCTCGGGTGGGGCTAGCATGCAGGAAGAGAAAAGAGGGAGGGTAGGCTAGGTTAGGAGCTAACTCGGGTTAGAGCTAGGTTAGGGAATGGGGTGGCTCGGGTTGGCTTTAGGGTTGGGTAGGCTTCGGCCTGGTAGGTTAGGGCTGGTGGGGCCCTCATATTAGAGAGAGTGAGAGGTTGGGGGGGTGAGGTGAAGTTAGGGTCGGGTTAGGTTAGGTTTAGAGAGAGGGGGGGTTTAGGGTAGGATTAGGGTCATGGGGTTCCCATGGTATAGAGAGAAGAGAGGGAGAGGGAGGTGGCTTAGGCTTGTTTTGATAAGGTTAAAGCAAAACAAACAAGACCAAGCCAAAAAGGAGGGAAAGATGGAGAGATGATGATCCTCTCAAAATGACCAAATAAAATCCAAATGACAAGCAAAAGGTGGTACTTGCATGGCCCATGCAGAATACTTAATGCCATGTTTTATTCTTGTGAAAACAAAATTAAGAACATGGCATTATTCTCATGCATTCCCAAATCTGGAGTAAAGGCCAAGCCAAGAATTGTAGAATTGGACCCACCCTATCTCCCATGAGCTAGATCAAACACCAAAAGAAAATAAATACAAGCTCATGGATGAGGGGATGGTGTAATTGTAAGGTGGTGAAAGAAAGGTGGTGGAGTTGATTAAAAGATATGCCCCCAACTCAACTTGGGCATTTAAACAATATATCAAGAACCAAATACAATATCAAGAGGCAAATACAAATAATGATGCATATGAGATAAGAACCAAAACACAAGGGTTTTTGTATGATGCTCAAATGCAAGGTGGCATGATGACATGAGCATGATATGATGACGATGCAACAATTATATATATGAAGTAGCCATTATATAGACTAGACTAGTAGCATTGCAATTGTTAGACAATTGGGATGCTACAACTCTCCCCCACTAAACAAGAACCTCGCCCCGAGATTCCTAGGAAAAAGAAAACAACACAAGGAGAGGCGGGTGTTCGGAACGAAGGTGACCCTTACGTTCCCAAGTTGATGAACAACGGAATGGTGCGACCACTACACCTTGCAAAACTTGCTAGACTTGTTGCGAGTCTTGCGTTTTGCTTGAGAAACAACGGGTTAGAAGAGTTGAAGGATTGTCGTGAGACAAGAAGGATAGGATGGGCATAGCTCCGGTTTTCCCAAGAATCATGATAAAAGAATATAACCACTTGTGAAAGAAAAGGAGAAGATGATGTATCATGGATAAAGAAAGACACACCATTAAGACTAAAGATTTACTGAGACGAGAGAGGATGACTCTTTATCTCGCCGGAAGAAAAAGAGCTAGATTGGAGAGGTTTTGAACCACTATGACAATAGCATCGTATCTTCTCTCGGATTTGAGAAAAGAAGTTCGGAAACAATATTACCTTCAAACAATAGAGTCCCTTGATAACAACAGAAAGATTTAGTTAGACATCGTCGGATTAGATTCTTGTTGCGCCGGTAAGAACCAAGGGTCACGCAATTTAGGTGCGCAGATCTAACTTCCAGAGATGGATGTGAAGCCAGATCATGGTGGAATCCCGAGAAGCAAAGAATATGGAGGATCTGGAGTTTATTGTAGAGATACTTATTGCTTTCTTTAGCCTTGAGGCTAACGCAATAGATTTGCGGCTGATGGCATCAACCATAATTGGCTTTACCACAGAAAAAGAGTTGATGAAACAAAGAGAGATAGTTTCCTTTCATCTTGTTTGGGCATTTCGAGCATCGGTAGAAAGACGAGGATAGAAAAAAGGTTTGCGTTTGTTTCCACCAGATAATTGAGGATTTTGCTCCGTGTAGAAAGGGTGAGATCACCAACAAGAGATTATTGATTACTTTCTTTGAAAGAGCACTCCGGAAAAACAAGGACGGAAGTAAAAGTATTGAGGGATAAAGGCCATTTCTAACTTCCGTGGAATGAGTGAAATCACATTAATTCACCAATTCAATGTACAAGAGCGAATGATAAGGGTAGTGGTATGGTAGCTACTCCATCCCGCACTCAAAGCATTACTCCGCACATGAATAAGAAAATCATGCAACCCAACTACCGAAAGCAATGAAGGTGTTGGCAAAACTCATAGAACTCCGTTAGAAAACAAGGATAGATGCAAGCGATTTGCGGATTCATAGATAGATAAAGATGATGATGTTGTCGTCATGTCGGAAGTACCAAGCCACGAGGAAAGATATAAAGGAAGATCACGGAGACAATCGCAAAATTTCCAGATATAGAAAAGATAGCACCACTTGAGCGGAAGAATACAAGATGGAAGGTCTTCATGGCCTCCGGTGGATTGAGCATAGATGATAGGCGAGAGGGTTTCAAGAGATTACTTGAGATTGAGGTGAAAAGAACTCCATGTTGTTCTTGAAATGATTGAGAGATTTAGCTTGAGGAAATCTTGGTGAACGACGATGATAACTTGCCAACAAGGAACAACTCCGATTGGTTGAAGATGGAGGATGGAATTAACAATGGACTTGCTGATTCGAGTTGAAGTAATGTATTTAGCGTATGACGTGGTCGAGATATGTGACTTCAAAAAGTCAGAATTCTCACTTTGAGACTTTGCACACAGGCAGTGCTCACGAAGCTCGAGAGAAAGAGACACAGATGATCTTCCATGTCCTTCCATAGATATCGAATAGGCAAGCATATTATCAACATATACCACCATGGTTTAACAAGATATTCCCAGAATACCAAGTTCAAGAGGCGGGAGAACGAACAAATGCTCGAAACACTTCCTGAGCTCAACGCTCATTGAAATATCAACGTTACGAGTAAGGATTCCTGTTGAACAAGATGCGCTGACATAATAGGTTAACTGGTCCTTCGGAAGAGAACAGGAAATGCCACCTGGTTCACATTGTCGATCGGATCACCGGTTACAAAGATAAAGAGATCTTGGATAAGAACCGATGACAGCTCATACCTTAAGCAAATCTATCAGAGACGAAAAGATGCAATTCCCTCGTATCCAGGAGAATTATGCAGATATGGGGTTCAAAAGGATGCGATGATGGATGGATGATAGATCATTGCATCGCTTGGAGAAACTCTGGATTGCCAAAGATGCTTGAATATGCATAGATATGATCGCGGTGTACTCAAAATCATAGGAGATAACCGTCACCATTTGGAGGATAGAGTTGATAGCATTTTCCATATTCCACTCCATCATTCAGATCGATATGACACTTATCATGAGTGGAATATAGCTATGCCGAGAACCAAATTACAATCACCAGCATCGGATCGACACATGTTATGTAATTAGCCCAAGAGAATTGGAGATGAAATGAAACTCCAAGATCAAGCGCCGGTGACAAAAGAATGAGTTAGCATGGACATGCTGATAAAAGGGAGATATATAATGTTTCACACACGACTGAAAAGGAGTGTGGAAGCACAGATGTATCAAAGAAAATTTTTCCTCAGTTTTCGGCATTAAAATACCAATAGATGCGCAAAAACACTTATCAGGTAGCGATTAGCAACTGATGGTTTCACAGAATGTGGAGTTGCTAGAAGGAAGGACACCCTTAAGAAGATGGCACTGGTTAACAAGGAGTCAGATGGATCGCACCGGTTTTCAAAAGCCTGTCAGTATGGAATGTACCAACAGTTGATAACCAAAGGCAGATAAAGATAACATGTTGGATGTAATAGATAGACAAGGAATTACACACACACACACACACACAACCTATGGTACTACGGAAACCCAGAACACGTGATTCCTAGTTTGAACTTTTAAGAAGAGGATTGAAAACGTTACACTTCCTTACCAGAAAAGGGTGGGTGGGTGGGTAAGAAGAAAAATGGAAGCAGTCCTACTCTCACGTTTTGTTTTTCCCTAGTATACATAGCTACCAAAAATATTTGCTAGACTGACAACGACCATTTGGCTGAGACCCTGAAGGTCGGGATGGCTCTGATACCAATTGTAACTACCTCGGTGAATTACGCTCCTAGTTACAAGCCTGGATGAGCGGAAATGGTTGAAATAGTACGGTGGGGCCCAAATGCCGCTCACGGGTAGACCTTTCGGCCTTCCCAACCATTCCCAATTCATCGTGACAAGAACGGGCGGCGTAATCGGCAGGCGAAGGGATCAACTACATACACAAATGAGTATGTATGCAAGCCACCATACAATAGTACATCAGAGCCATTCCATCTAAAAAGAAAGGAAATATAGCAACGCCATACGGCAAGATTCAAATGTCCTAGATAGATATAATAGTTTAGGATATCTCCTCATACATCACACATCAGAGTATCAGGCGGAAGCGGCAAACAAGATCCGAGTACGGATAAGAAGCAAATCGGCATAAGATGCCCCATAAATAAGCACATCCCGCCAACAGATCTCGCGGATCCCCGTTGCGGAATCTCTACACCGAATGATCGTTGCCCACATCATCGCCTCCTCCACCCAAAGATCCATCTTGGGAGGGTACTGCTCAAATTTGAATCAAATAATTTATCGTGTGAGACCCTAGGGTACTAAAGAAGTCTTTATGCCTCTAAAGGGACACACCGGGTGACGCAATTGCAGCGAAAGATAAACCCTAACAGTTCTATAGATAATCGCTAACCACCCGCCTAACCAAAGATAGACGGATGTCCGTGAATAAATGACAACAGTTATAACAGTAATATCCACAGATCCATCCTCCTCCTCGCTTACCAACGAGGAAGCGGACGAACAAACCCCCATCCGTTGGCAATTTTATTAACCATTCCATGAGTGTTGCACTATGTACTAGTCAGTTACTTAGTCAAATTAGAAGCGGTACTTTAGTTATGCTTGTCTATGATCGAGAAACTGTGCTCCAAGTCGTCCATAACCGCGGACACGACTTTCAGAAAAGTTTACCTGGGGTGCACAAATAGCAACACACACTCGATCAACCTCGGAAAACCAAATCAAAACCCAACGAGGCCTTCACGACAAAGCAATCACAGGATTCAGAAATATTTCAGGGGCCACCCATTAATCTTCCATAGAACGAAGTTACGACTCAGACGGACTCAAGGTTTGGGTGGACGGTCAGTAAACGATCGGGAACCCGAAGTGTGATCTGGGCTTGTCGATACTGCGAAATCGTGTCCCGATCCTAAGCGACAGGTGCTCCTCGACAATCGTAATAAAGCAAGAAGCATGGCATAAGTACAGGATAGTAAATAAAACCTCAAACTAGTTTGTGGCCCCAAGAAATAAGAATGAATCAAGCTCGCTCAGGAGGGTCCCATAAGCCTCCGGATGTGGATAGCCTTGAATAATCAAGGAACAGGAATCAAGTACTCGGGGTCCTACGGGACACAAGTGAGCAGGAAAAACCAAATAGCAGATATTGCTCACCGGTGCCACTTTCATTAGTTATCCCATTACTACTCAGGTTAAGTTGTTTAGGTACCTCGTTATCCATCAGACACTCACATACCCTACACATGATGTTCTACGACTCGCATGGCCCAAACAACTCCTGTAGTAATGGCTCATGGGGTGGAGGAACAAGCTTCGGTGGGGTTTAAAAATAAAGGCTATGCAATACTTGGGATTCAGTTGAATGCAATATGCGACTCAATGATGCAAGAATAAGATAGAGGCAATAGGTACTATATGTATGCAAGCATGTGGTAGTGCTTTCCTGCCAGCTCAGTTGAAGCGAGAGAAGGATCTGGGCAGTGCTCCTGGTTCTCTTGATATATCCCCTGCTTAGTGTCTATTCGAAGAAGAACCAAACAAACAAGGGCCAACATAAATAAAGTGCACAAGCATATAAATAAAATGCGACAAGAAAACAATCATGCCATGATGAATGCTGCACAATTTGCATGGCGATAAAGTAGCATGGCATGGGTGAGGTGTGGAATACAAGAATAAGTCATTTTATTGAGTTTTGGCCACAATTTATTCTCATATTAGTTGCTGTATACTTTATATTTATATGATGCATGCTGCAATTTAAGTCATGGATAGCATAAACAGAAAGGTCTCGTCGAGCTAATCATTTTAGACATATCATTTGTTTAATTTGGAGTTATAGAACTAAAGTTATTAATTATTTAAGGTAAATGGCATTTATTGTAATTTTATTCAACTTAGAAAATAAAGTGCTCAATTGATATTGTGGATAGCATATTTGAATTCCTCACATTTTTCTGAGTCAAATTCATATATTATTTGTTAAATTTGGATTTATAATTTAAAAGTTATTAAAATACAGATTTGAATTGAATTTAAATTAATTTGAAAACAGTTTAAATAAAACAGAAAAGATCAGGGATTTTTGCTACTCAGCCACTGCTAGCCAGAGCCACCGACAGGTGGGCCACCGCTATGGTCAGCCACGTGAGCGGCCGACGTGGCGCTGACACGTGGCCAAACTGGACCGCGGGTTGATTCCACAAAAGCCCGGGAGTCTTTTTACAAAAATGCAACCGACGCTGACTGTGGGCCTGGGCTGGCCCGCGGGTGGAGGAGTAAAAAGCCACAGGGGGTTAAGCGCAAAAAGGGCCCGTGCAGCATGACTTCTTCCGCATGCGAGACAGACTCAGTGCAATGGCGAGGCGGGGTTCGAACCCGCGACGCGGGCGCGCGCGGTGGGGCGGAACCACTGCGGTTAGGTGGGGAGGTGACAGGAGGGAGTAGCGGGGCTAGGTAGAGTTTGCGCGTCGCGGGAGCGAGTAGACAGACGCGGGCGGCGGTGCACTGAGGATGCTCGAGGAAAAGATCGGCGACGCTAGGGCGGTACGGCGAGGCAGACCATGTCCAGGAGGGAGAAGAGCTCACCGCGAGGGCGTTGGTGTGGTCGACGGGGCTCGGGGTGGTCGCGATCGTCGGCGAGGCTGGCGCACCGGCGGTTAGGGTTTGCGTCGGTGTCGCGCTGGTACCGGCGCTCCTGGGCCTTCTCCTCCGCGTCGTCGGGTACAGGGACGTCGCTGGAGCCCGGCTCGTGCTTCCTCGTCACCTAGCGCTCCTCGCCACCGGTTGCAGGAAGGGGAAAAAGGAGGGGCCGACGGTGGCCGACGTTGGAAGAGAGAGGGGTAGCAGGGTTAGGTGGGGAGGTGAGGCAGGCCTCGGCGGATCTGGGGATGCAGGGGAGGCTGAGGGAGAGGGTAGATAAGGATGGGAGAGAGAGAGAGGGGGTGCCGTGGGGAGGTGGTAAGCTAAAGGTGGCTTCGGCCACCTTTTTGGCCCCTCCTCACGTGCTCGGTTGGGCTCGGCCAGGGCAGGTGCATGGGGGGGAGGTGAGGCTGCAGCTGGGCCAGGGCGAGGCTAGGCTGGAGAGGACGCTCGGGTGGGGCTAGCATGCAGGAAGAGAAAAGAGGGAGGGTAGGCTAGGTTAGGAGCTAACTCGGGTTAGAGCTTGGTTAGGGAATGGGGTGGCTCGGGTTGGCTTTAGGGTTGGGTAGGCTTCAGCCTGGTAGGTTAGGGCTGGTGGGGCCCTCATATTAGAGAGAGTGAGAGGTTGGGGGGGTGAGGTGAAGTTAGGGTCGGGTTAGGTTAGGTTTAGAGAGAGGGGGGGTTTAGGGTAGGATTAGGGTCATGGGGTTCCCATGGTATAGAGAGAAGAGAGGGAGAGGGAGGTGGCTTAGGCTTGTTTTGATAAGGTTAAAGCAAAACAAACAAGACCAAGCCAAAAAGGAGGGAAAGATGGAGAGATGATGATCCTCTCAAAATGACCAAATAAAATCCAAATGACAAGCAAAAGGTGGTACTTGCATGGCCCATAGAATACTTAATGCCATGTTTTATTCTTGTGAAAACAAAATTAAGAACATGGCATTATTCTCATGCATTCCCAAATCTGGAGTAAAGGCCAAGCCAAGAATTGTAGAATTGGACCCACCCTATCTCCCATGAGCTAGATCAAACACCAAAAGAAAATAAATACAAGCTCATGGATGAGGGGATGGTGTAATTGTAAGGTGGTGAAAGAAAGGTGGTGGAGTTGATTAAAAGATATGCCCCCAACTCAACTTGGGCATTTAAACAATATATCAAGAACCAAATACAATATCAAGAGGCAAATACAAATAATGATGCATATGAGATAAGAACCAAAACACAAGGGTTTTTGTATGATGCTCAAATGCAAGGTGGCATGATGACATGAGCATGATATGATGATGATGCAACAATTATATATATGAAGTAGCCATTATATAGACTAGACTAGTAGCATTGCAATTGTTAGACAATTGGGATGCTACAAGTCATGAGTCTACACTCAACATGTTTGCATGTGGCACATGAAGATGAAGACTTGTTATCTATTTACTTATTTAAACTCTTGTACTAGGCCTATGGCCATGGAGTTGTAAAGACTATGTTTGTCTCTGGAATGACTGTAATAATGACCTTTGTTTCTGTGTACTTCATCTTAAACTGTGGATGCTATCATTGATCCAGTGACTAGCATTGCAATCACAGGGATCCTTTTCCTTTATAAAGGAGGGATCTTACAATAAAACAGGCAACTGGCACTGTAGGAACTTGTTAATAGGTTAGTTCCAGAAAAGATATAAAAACACCTCAAAGTGTAGACAAAGCAAAGGAAAGTAGATACTAAACAAGCATGGAGCATCAAAAATTATAGATACGTTTCCGACGTATCATCGGTCCCCTTGGAGGAAGATCGGGCCTTAGCCTCTTGCTCCGAGTCATCTCCTGCTTGATCCGAACTTCTGGACTCCTTACCGACATCCTCTTCATCACTAGAATTTTCCTCGGATTAATCATCTTCTGCTGCCTCAATATTCTCGTCGGCCTCATCTTGAAGGAAACTCGGCCCTTCATGCCATTGGTGCATGTCGGCATACTCGACGAACTGGTAAGCTGTAGAGGTCCCAACCTTTAATAAGGTAGAGATCCCTGTATTTACAATGCTAGTCCCTGGATCAATAGCTAGCATCCACAGTTAAGATGTAATATCAAGAAACAAAGGTCATAATACATCTTTATAACCAGGAATAAAATAATTCATTACACCTTACATAGCTCATTTGGCTATATCATTACAATGCAACAGAAATAACTATAGCATGGAGTCCTTCATATTCAAAGTGCCACAGGCAATCATGTTGGTTGTAGACTTGTAATCCTAATCAACACACTTTAGTAATATCAAACAAACCTGCAACATAATAAGTTACAGCCACAAGGGTCAATACATTTGAATTGTATTGGAAAGTGATACTATGGTAGTATAGTGGAGACTAACATCTATATGCATTTGGCTAAGTGGAGCTTAGGCTTGCTTTGCTCAAAATAGATTTTCCTTATCATTTCAAAAACACTAAGTTTTTGGTTGTCAAAATCACCCAAGGCATCTACCAATAGAAATTGGTGATCCTCTACCCTTGTTCAACCACAAGTTTTTAACTTAGAAATTGGGATGAGGATATCCTTGATAGCTTCCATGTCTTGATGCTCAAATTGTCCATTGCCGGGGACACGGCTAAGTACTTAGATTTTACACTCTGCAGAGGTGGTGCACTTTCCCCACAAGACTCGACATGCATCGAGACAAGATATTTCAGAAGTCTTCCCTTAGAACAGAATGGACTCGTTCCAACCTATCATCCCCTACCACCAACTGTCCATTTGGCTAAGTTATTGCAACCTATATGATCCAGGCAGAGCCCATAATGCTAAGTGGCTGCACTTGAAGCTTCTCAACATTTGACATCTCAAATCTTTTTGTTCCTGGGTG
Source organism: Avena longiglumis (assembly GCA_030063025.1). Lineage (NCBI taxonomy): Eukaryota > Viridiplantae > Streptophyta > Magnoliopsida > Poales > Poaceae > Avena > Avena longiglumis. The sequence continues at coordinate 115,362,356 of CP125975.1, forward strand.
GCATTCCACAAGTGTGATACACAAGGTAAACCATAGAAATGGGCCTTGTGTAACCACTCAACACAAACCAATCCACCATTCCACCCAGGTGTTTCATCCACTTAGTTGTTTTATTAAGCAAAACATAAGTCCAAGACTCAGAAATATTTTCCGTAGCATGTGTATATAATCCACCCTTGGTTGCTACTAGCATGATGGAGGACTATAAAAAAACCGCACGATTTCCGAGGCATGAGGCTCCTCTGAGGTGACCGTTGGTCGGCCTTCGGCCATCGCCGGCTTCTCCCTGCCGTGGGTTCTGCATGGATTCCTCTGGTGGCGGTTGGAAGGTCACCTACTCTGGGTGACCACGAATGGTAAGTTTCTTGAGGGATCGCTTGTACTCTCGTCTGATTCTTGGCTAGTTCTTCTCAATGCCAAAGGTTCTCCCCTTGAGGGTAGATGTTTGGAAAATGGGGAGAAAATTTCTATTGGATCTGTTTTGAGGTTCCCCTCTCACCTCTCTCGTGTCAATGATCTTTTGGTACCTTCATCTGGATTTCTTGGTAGATCTCCTACCATCTCTGGAACAGATGAGGACACAGGTCTTAAATGGCATGCTCTTTGCTCCTCCCTGCCGGATGATAATCTGGAGCCTTCTAAGGGTTTTCTGATGCTTTTCCCTAGTGCTAAAAGATTAGTTCTTCTCAACCACAATGAGGTGGTCATTGACGCTAGATATTTGATCCAAGGGGAGGTTGTGGCCACTGGTGTTTCTATTGATCTTCAAGTGAAGAGGGTTATGGTTGGCACTCAGATCTTGCCTGGCTCTTTGGTTAAGGAAAATCCTCTCAAAGCCGAGAAGATTGTGCCAAAATCCCTGGATTTCGTCAAGGATTTTCCTAAGGAGTTCCTTCATAAGGATGCATCAATGATTCGACCTGCCTGGATTTCTCTTTAGGGCAGGAATTTGAGAAAAAGCTGTTTGATAAGTTCAGGCATCAAGTTAATTTCCTTGGTGGTTTCAGAAAGAGACCTTTCTATTTGGTTTGTTCTTTTGGAAGAGCAAATTTTAAATTGGATATTCATACGGTCGGTCTTGCACTCCAAGCTTGTTTTGGTGGACTGGCTTCTAAATTCCAAGTGAAATTGCTGCAAGGTAGAAATTTTCGTTTCTCGGTTGCTTCAAGGGCGGTGGGCTTGAAATTTACAATATTTAAAATTTTTCATGTGAGTCTTTTGTGGTTCATGTTAATCTTTGGGGTAATGGTGGCCCAAATTGGATTTTTGAAGAAAATGAATTTTACAAAGAATATGATGGAGATTGGAAAGTTGTCACGTACAAAAAGAAAAGTCCCAAAAAATCTCCTTTGATGAAGCATGGCAAAAAGATCATGTTTCTTTTCCAACGGCTCAAATCTCCGATTGCTGCTGCGGATTCCTCGCCTGATCCTGCTGAGAGCAGTAAGTGTGATTTCATCTCGAGTAATCAAGGCAGGTCTTACGCGCAGGTTCTCGCTGATTCTGGTGTTAAACCTGTGGTAACGCCGGTCGGGTCAAAAGGTGGCGATAATCGCGCGGTAAGCTCCCTGGTCTTAATCCTTTTTTGAAATTTCCTTCCTTCCAAAAATGTTTGTGGCCCGACAAATCTTACATTGGGTGGTTCAAGGCCCAGCAAAATCCTCATTTTCGGCCCACTGTATACAACGGTTTTAAAGAGTTCTCCATTTCATTGCAAAAAACAACTGCTCGATTCCCTGTCCCCTTAACTCCCTCGCCTGCAGAAACCCCAACTCTGCCTTGCTCATCACCGGCGAAGTCTGGTTCAATGGCGAACATTCCGATTGATCCTGAGCCGTTCTTGCCGAATGGCTTTCAAGTTCTGCAAGTGGCTGGAAGAACCCGCGTCAAGAGGGTGGTAGTTCCGCGACAGCCGCGGGCCCATGAATAGTATGCTATCGCAACCATTAATCCCCTCCCCCCTGGCCAGGTCCCTTTTTTGAATATTCGCGAGGTTCTTATTGAATTACTCAATAATGAGGCTCGCGTGCACTTTCGGGATGTTCAGGCCTGTCCTTTTGGGGCCGCATATGTGCAATTTCATCATGTTAGCGACAGGGACAGGCTCATCACGGCCAGCCCTATCCCTTTCCAGGACGTGCATGTTTCTTTTGTTAAGCACAATGAGGGGGAAAATTGGAGGAGAGCACAGTTCAACAACGAGTGTTGGGTGATGCTAGTTGCCCCCCCCTTGGACCACTGGCGTACTGAAGATCTGAATGTGGTTTTTGCTGATATTGGGAAGGTTCTTCTCTGGGAGTGGGACCAGGACCATAAAGGAAGGATTCTTGCGAAAATTCATGTTACTGATCTGGTGGATATTCCCAAGAGTGTCAGGTTCACTATAGGCGACTTGGTGGAGTCTGAATCTTGGACCTTTTCTGTTGAGGTTTTACAGAGTGACTTGCTTTGGAGGGGCCACCTGAGGAGGACCCACTTCCGGCTGACAATGAGGACCCACATCCCTTGCCTGTCTTTGGGCCCCAGATCCCCCCTCCTCCACCTCCCCCACCTGCTCCTGTGGGTGAGGCTGGTGGTTGGGGTCAGTGGGTGGCTCCTGTGCAGGATCCTTCTCCTGGTGGAGATAACAATGAAGGTTGGAACCCTTGGGAAGCTGCTGCTGCCCCAATTCAAGGTCCTGTGATTGCTCCTGGTGAAGCCATGCCTGTGGATGATCACAATCTTCCACCACGGGATGTTAACAGTGGAGTTACTGGTGCTATTCTTGTCAATGATTGGGAGTCTGATGATGATGACTCTGTGAATGCTGAACCTGCAGTTGTTGAGGGGCAGGTAGTGTTTGAGGATCCTTAGGGTGTTGGCATTGGTGAGGGCCTGCAGAACATCCTCTAAAACTACTTGGAGGAGGATGAAGCTAACTCTGATGAAGAGGGGATGGTGGAGATCCCCATGGACACTGGTGCTGAGGCTGATGAGAATTCTGATTGGATGTTGGAAGACCAGCACCTCCTTTCCCCTAATGAAGCTCATCTTCAGGTTGGAATGGTCAGAACCTTTGTTTACATCCCTGATGTTCATGCTGCAAACCAGGGCTTCTCTCAACAAGGTCTGGAGCTCTGGCAAAGCTACTTTGCTCCCCATATTCAGAAGGATTCTTCTTCAAAAGATTCACTCATGTGTGAAATTCCTGTAAGTTGGTTCAATTTTATTACTCTCATGCTTGCTATTCCTGAGAAGTTCGATTGGGTCAAGAGCTTTCTTATTTCTCCATTATGGGAAATTATTAAAGAACCTATTGCTGAGGAGAATTCAATCTCTTTCATCATTCCTAATGAAAGCATTTCACAGATGGAACCCTCTTGTCTGGGCATTGAGGCCATGCAGTCCTCCTGCTCTCCTTTCACTCCTTCCAGAAAGAGAAAGGGAAAGGAGCCTCTAGTTGAAACTGAGGTGAGAAGAAGTCCTAGAATTGTTGAGTTAAATGGGGGTTTCAAAAGTCACTTAAACTGCTCAATTGCTGACTGTCTATCTTGCAATGCTGCTCAATTGCTGACTGACTGTCACTTAAACTGCTCAATTACTCCAAGGAAGAGCGAGCACCTCGGCATCCTCCGAAGTTTGTTCAGCAAATTTCTACAAAAAGGGAAAACATAAATGAACTAAGCAATCAATGAGGCAAAGGAAAATAACTCGGATAAAACGTCTTAGATTTAAGTCACCCGAGGAGGGGGATTATCACGGGAAAGGGCTTCATGCCCCCACGCCCAATCCTCGGCCATATCAGTCTTGAAGATAGCCCGGACATGTTTCCGAATCTAGTCATCTTCAAGTTCGACCGTGGAAACTCGGTTGGGGTCGAGAGGACCGCTCATGTAGCAGAGATTATGAGACCGCTGCTGGAAGGGGTGGATCGGCTGCTAATAAAAGCGGCCATAACCTCTTCTCCATGAAGCCCCGCTCGAATTAACTCTTTGAGTCGGAGCTCGAATGCCTCGACAAGAGCATCAGTCTTCTTCGGATTATAGTTCCAATTCTGCTTAGGAGTACCGACTGAAAAGGCAGGAAGCCGGATCTTGTCCTCTTTGCTGGTGTTTTTCACATAGAAGAACGATATATGCCATTTCTTGCAGGATTCTAGACCTGTGACCCGGGGAAACAAAGAGTTTTTCCGGGGTGTGATGGAGGCAGCCCCGCATTGGGTCAAAGATTTCTCGAAAGGGTGTAGAGTTTTATCCGGCACAACGTTAGCTCGGATCTGGAATAACTTGGACCAAACTACTACAGAAGGCCAAAGGCCAAAGTATCCTTCAGAGGCCGAAATAAAAGCCGAGAGAGAGGCAATTGTATTAGCCGGCAAGTGATGAGGCTGAAGGCCGAAGAATTCTAGAAAACCTTTAGCAAAATCGCTAAGGGGAAGGCCGAATCCTCTAGCAAATTGTGACATAAAAACTACGTATTCATCAGCCTCAACTATGGGGGTAGCCTCTTTGCCAGGTAAGCGACACCTTACCTCGGCGGGAATTCAGCGGGTTTTGCGGAGCCACTCGATTTCTCGGCGAGTGACTGTAGAGCCCTGCCAAGAACCACGCTCAGGGCCTGCAGCAAGATCTTCTTCTCCAACGAGGGAGCCGCTGTGCGAGCTCGACATAGGCTCATCAGAAGAATCAACAGAGGAAGAAACACTGGCGGCGGGAAGAGGCCTAGAGGTGCACGGCCCCATCGCGGCGAGAAAGGACGCGGTGGCGATGGAGAAAATGGAGCGGAGAAGAAGCTCGATGCAGACACACAGCACGGCGAGAGGGGACCAAATAGCGGCGGCGCGGTCGCATGGACTAGGGCACTGCGGCAGCGGCACGAGGAGGAAGACAAAGAGGGCGAAAATGGGGAAAGTGAATGAACACTTTCCCCACTCCCCCATTTATAAGCGCACACCGCAAGCGATCGTGGGATCGCAGGTGCTCCACGGTTACTGCATAAGCGCATGTATCGTGTGTTGGCGAGCGGAGATTGGTACCACAGGAGGGGTCACACGGCGCAGGAGGAGATCCAGCCGCTATGACCATTGCGGCAACCGAAGAGTCACTGCGTCGATATGATCGCCTGCAGTAATCGCTATAGCAATGTCAGTGAACACTGTAGCGGTACAAAAAATGAGGCAGAAACGTAATGATTGAGACATGTAGGATGAAACTTCCAAGAGAATCTAAAGGGACGACTTGGATGAACGAGATGGACACGAGAGGATGATTCATACCTCGGAACGGGTAATGTCATCGGTATGGAAACGACATTGCCTAAGGAGGCTAGATAGAGGTATGGGAGCGAGCAGGGCGACTGCGACGGTATCTTCAGACGGGATTGGGTACAAGCGAGTGTAGCGAGACACATGAAGTAGGTTCGGAGCCCTCGTGGTGAGGTAAAACTCCTACTCCTGCATGTATGACAGTATATGTGTGTATAATCGGGCTACAAGGTTGCTCCTGGACCTGTATCTAAGTGTATGTGTGCCCGTATGAGAGAAAGCTAGATATCAGGGAGCTGATCAGAATGAGCTAGTGGTCATGCGTGTGTGCGGGCAGGGAGTGAGAATGGCCCCAAGTCAGAGTCCCCTTGGTGCCTTATATTGATGGCCCAAGGGACAAAGGGGGACCCACTAGCCTAACTCAACTATTCACCTAACTCAACTATTCATGGTGTCATGCATGAGGTAATGCAAGTATAATACATAGTGCTACACCATTACATACATCATCTGATTGTGACACGCTATTGGCTATGTCATCTGATAAAGTAGCATGGTCTTGATACTCCTTGTCTTGTCCTTGTCTGGTGGCTTTATCTAGTACTGATCGAAGGGGTAGCAGTTGCCTCGGGTGCAGCGGTCGATCCGCCTGCACCCGGCCGGATGACCGACTGGGGTGGTCGAGCTGGCCGAGAGACGCGCGCAGCGGGTGACGCGGGAGAGGCGGCCGATGGGCCGGATGGGCGCGGGCAGGTCGGCTGGAAGCCTCCAGCCGGCCCAGGCCAAATCTGCTGCACTTGTCTTCCGTCATTGCCTTTTTTGACTGTTCCGGAGCGCTTTTGAGGCGTCTTTGGGGTACCCGGGGACCATCCCCCCGACTCTAGCCCGCGAGCGCGTGCTGATTTCATATGGAGGGGGGAATTAGCACGAGCTCAACAAAACTTGACGTTGTCGTTGTAGATAAAGTTCTTGAATGGCGTCCGGCTGGACGCCTCCAGCCCGGGAAGCCACACAACTCCAGCGGGGGGGCGTGAGCGCACCCGCGGGGTGTAGCTCCCGAGATTCGGAGTAGCTGACGGAGACAGGTGCTTCGAATCTTCACCTGTACTTGAGATCCGACTCGGTGCAGTCGGACAAAGCAAACACATAGAAATGAATTTTTGTCAGTACATTGACATATAGTACACATGATTTCAACCGAATGATGGTTTTTCTTTTCAAATAACTAGTTCGTGCTTTTTTAAAATTTAGTCACTTTCTCGTGCGTAATGTTGTTTACGCTGCACCTTGCCGGACAGCCGGGTTGCGGTCTGGAGCCGAACCAAAGGGAGCTGACAATATATTTCCGCATGGTACTAGATGAAGAGATCTGGATTTTTTTTTTAGCTAGCTGTAGCCGATTAGAGAAAAAAATGCCAATCCGACCGAGAGGAAGAAAGTCCTTCTAGTTCTACCAACATACGGGCCGATCTTTCTTCTCCCTAGCCAGATACAACCAACCGGATATCTTCCCTCTTTCTCACTTTTTCTCTCCCTTTTTTTTCTTTTTTTTTTCAATCGGTCGTGCTCTCTCTTCAAGTGGACCAACTTATGGGACGCAGTTTTAATTAACCATACGATCGACACGCCAGATTTAGATCTAGAAAACAGTTTCAAATCTTGTTTTTTTTCTGTTTTGGACACGTGTCATTTGCTAAAATTGGTCCACGCCTCTAAATCCGTGGACCAGGTCCCATAAAAATATTTTCCCACCCAGCCGGCCCTACTTTTCTTTCTTTTTAATCGGCAGTTCATCTCCTCTCTTTTTTCTTTCTCTCTCGTCTTTCTTTTTCCCCTACCCGGCTTCTTCTTCAGCCGGCTTCATCTACTTAGACCCAGTTTTTTTTGGCGGCTTCTTTCAGAAGCTTCCCTGCCCAGCTTTCGGGGGAAGCCGGTTGACGTGCGCGCGAGGCCGGGCGGGCGACCAGCAAGCGCATGCAGCCAGTGCGAGCACGCAGCGGCACGGGCGCGCAGCCGTGGGCACGCGAAGGCAGCCGGCAGGGGCGAGCACATCGGGACCCGGCCTGAGGCGACGCGGGCGCGCGAGGGTAGCCGGCTAGACGGAGCGGGCAGGCGCGCACGGGCAGCCGGCCAAGATTGCGCGAGGACGCGCGGCTGAGTCAGGAAGTGGTCGAGACGAGCAGTGGCTTACGTTGCATAGATTTTGCGGCAGCGCGCACAGGTATGTACGTACGCATGTACGTATTGGGCAGTATCTTATACGGGAAAGCTGTATCAATCTCGTTGTAGCTAGCTAGGTTAGGTGAGCTGCTTTTATCCGGCTTGCGCATGCGTTGTATCGCGGCGGCAGCTTGAAGGCGCTAGCGCGGCATGCTGCGGAGGTCGACGACAGGGACGCCACGCGCGCAGCAGACAAATGGCGTGGCGGCGGAGGTTGCTGCAGGCTTGAGGAAGGGCGCGGACGTGCCGCAGCGCGGCGGCAGAGTTCGCCGGCGAGCCGGACTCGGGCGCGGCGAAGGCGCGGAGACGAGCGCACAGACGGGCGCGGCAAGCCGGATGATGAGGCCGGAGCTGCGGGCGTACGGGTGCGCGCGGGCTCGCGAAGCTTGCAGGGGAGGCGCGGGAGGCCACGGCGGCACGGGGCGGCTCACAAGGATGCTACGGCGCACGCGCGCCGGCGAGCGCGGCCGAGCGCGCAGGGAGCAGCCGGGCGGCGGTGGAGCAGCGCGAGGCAGAGTAGGAGGACGCGCGGAGGTGCTTGCGGGCGAAGGTGCACGCGCACGAGCACGCGGCCTGCCAGCCAGAGGGAGTCCGGTCGCGCGCGCGAGGCAGTTTTGGATTTCGGCCGGAAAAAACAAATTTCGGCCGAATTTCGGTCATTTCGTTTGGGCTCGGTATTTATACAAGTCGGTCAAATAATTTCGACCTTTTTTAAATCTTCAGCCCGGCCCATGGTCTAGAATAGCTCAGAGATAACCCTCCATAGTATAAAACATAAACAGTCTTTCCAAACCCTAAATTTCATTTTCCCCATTACCACTCCTCCACTCCCTGTACGGCGGCTGCAGGCAACGAGGGAGGCGGGGCAGCGCCGCCTTCACGCCATCTCCGTCCATCTCCTCCAGTAGTCCAACGCTCCCTATCACCCTTCCCTCTTCCTCTCCCCATCCACCACGTCCATGAAGCCTGAAAACGTCATCAACAGCGGACGTACGGCCGGTGGCCGGGTCGACTGCGGCAGCAACATGGAGCACGGCCAAGATTAGCCTGCCGTACGTATATGGATATGTAGAACTAGCTGGGACCCCGCGCTCTCTGTAGAACTCCTTGATTAATCTCATTCTCTAACTCAACTGAATCTTCGATGGCACACCTGATGTATATCTCTTTTTCTTCAGTTTGGCTGTGGTGGCGATAGATACCTTTGTCTTTTACGTTACACATTAGCTTTGTTTCAGGCCGATGGCGAGTGCTTTGTATACCCATGGTCTTGAATTAATTCACTGGACCGAATTTTTTTTTGTCTATTCACTCATTTCAGATGCAAAAATTTATATTGATCTTGAACGGAATAAAAAACCAGACATAAGAGAGCTCAGAACAAAAAAAGAACTGCTAATTCACTTATTTCAGATAAGAAAATATCATTTTTAAATAAGTATGAAAGAGAACACCCTTTCCGCTAAGAATACTATAGCTCTGCAGCAGCAATGACCCTTCTAGTTTTGTAGTGTACAATGAAGGCTGTGTTAAAACGTATGCTTCTTTCCAGCACAATAAAATCCTTCAAACAGAGAACCAAAAACAAAGTGCTAACTGTGAAGAATGCCTACTTAATTGAAAAATGACCAGGAAAAATATACACCACGACAAAGCTGCAGAATATCCTTTTCTGATCATGTAATTTCTACCGCCCTTTGTGGCTCGGGCCAATATCATCGACTCCTCAATGGCTCGCTTGATGTGCTCGTCTTCTTCTCAGGTCCTTGGCCTATACTCTCTTTAATCTTTATGTACCTGCTTACTGACCATGGCACAACATGGAGCTAACTGCTAATAAAATACATGTAATTTATCTGCAATATTATCTGGATAGTCTTTTCTGGAAACACACCAACACTAATAGGTAGCTTGGGCACTAAGAGAAATGAACTAGGCTAGCTTCAGCCGGTTTCACCGGTTTCCACGGTTTGGAGTTTTGCACACCCTTAGGTACTAGTATCTTCTCTGTATGCATTTTTATTGTGTCAAATGTCCTAGCTATTTTAGCCATTTGTACTTTTCCCGTCAGTACATGAGCATACGTTGCATCGAGTATTGATCAATTATGCGCCTCCGGCCGTCCGGTCTAATTAGATGATGTACATGTTTATGTGATTTATTTTGTTCCTTAAATGCTGAAAGGTAAAACAGCTATTTACATTAGCTTGTTTCTTAGCTGCTGGACATCTCAATATACAAATGGCTTGTCTGTATTGTTCTAGCATTTACAGTTGCTGCAATATTCTAGCAATACAAATGCTGAAAGGTAAAACAGCTATTTACATTAGCTTGTTTCTTAGCTGCTGCAACATCTCAATATACAAATGGCTTGTCTGTATTGTTCTAGCATTTACAGTTGCTGCAATATTCTAGCAATACAAATGCTGAAAGGTAAAACAGCTTTTTATATTTCTTAGCTGCTGCAATATTCTAGAATAGCCTTAGCTTCAAAAGCATTTACAGTTTTTTCGTAATGGTAGTTTGATCTAGCTCGCTTGTAATGAATCTGAAGTTGAAGCATGGTGCATTTTAACAGGAACTTAGTCAATTCTATTTACTCACACTTTAACACATTTTCTATGCATAATTCTACTTGAATTTTGTAATTAAATTGATCAGACTTGACACTTGACTTATATTTTATTGTTTAGCTAATTTTTTAGTACTTACTTAATTCTGATATTTTCATTGTTGAGATGATATTTTCTATTGCTAACATTGTGCTTGTATTTTGAAATGTAGGACGTATAAACAGTGACATCTATCATGTTTGGAACCAAGGCCCTAAGTTTGAAGGAGGATTTCATTGTAGGTATTGCAACCTCAAGAGCCGGGGAGGGGGTGCAACCCGCTTCAAGGAGCATCTTGCTGGTATATCGGGTCAAGTGAGGGAGTGTCCAAATGTTCCACGAAATGTTCGTGATGCAATGAAGGATGCCCGACATGAGACGATACAAAAGAAGAGGGATAAGGCAACTCGTGACTTTAGATTGGAAAGAGATATCATGGATGGGCTGTATTGTAGAGAAGGGGTGATAAACATTGATGATCATGAGGATGAACAGATTAAAATGGCACTTCGGGAGTCACTAAAGGACACGGATGTCTCTCGTGCAATTGAGAGGAGGCGGGTGAGTGGTGGTGGTGTCCGTGTTTCCCTTGGGAAGAAGAGTATCACAGCCTACTTCGACAAGGAGTTATCAAGAAACAAGGTATCAATGCAACCAAAGATTACCACTGCCATGGATGTTGATTCAAGAGAGGTACTCGGGCAAGCTTGGGCGAAGTTTTTCCAAGCCAATGACATTGTTGAAAGGAAAGCTGATTGTCCATACTTTCGAGCGGCGATGAAGATCACTCAAGAACTTGGCCCAACCCCTCTCCCAACCGCCAAGGAGATTGCTTTTTTCTATAGTTCTTAACATGTTTGTCTTTTCTTATGTAGCTGCTGTTCTTGATCCACATACACATTATGAGATCAATATGAGCAAGATTCCTGAATATGCAACTACACTAACGAATGCCATACAGAAGATAGCAGACCCTGATAGTGCTGTTCTAGTCTTCAAGGAAATCATCACATATAGGGAATGTCGTAGGAGGTTTGGACAAAGGGTTGCACGTTTATCAGCAGAAAATATGCCGCCAAGTAAGCTATAATACTTGCTACTATAATTTGTCTATTACCTCTAATGTGCAATTCCTTTGACCTCATTGTTTTGACTTTTGTAGCTGAGTGGTGGTTCCAATTTGGAGGAGAAGTTCCAAATTTGCAGAAGTATGCCTTGAGGATTGTATCACAGTGTGTGTCATCAAGTGGATGTGAAAGGAATTGGAGCTCTTTTGCTTTGGTCCAAACAAGGCAAAGAAACCGTCTTCTTTATGGCAAGTTGCACAAGTGTGTATCCGTGCGCCATAACTTAAAGGTATGAAGTGTATTTGCCTGTACAAATGTTTATCCATGAGATATACAATGTATTGTGTCCCTATTTTTTGTTGATGGAAATTGTTTTCACTGAAGATACGTGCCGAAGAAGACCAGGACCCGGTGAGAGAGAATGCTAAAGAGAAGGAGGTTGATCCAAGTGCTATGATGCTAGTGTTGGATTTATACCCTAGAGGCAATAATAAAGATGTTATTATTATAATTGTTGTTCATGATAATGTTTATATTCCATGCTAGAATTGTATTAAGCGGAAACTTTAATACTTGTGTGGTTTGTGAACAACACCGTGTCCCTAGTACGCCTCTATGGACTAGCTCATTGATCAATGATGGTTAAGATTTTCTAACCATAGACATGAGTTGTCAATTGATAATGAGATCATATCATTGGGAGAATGATATGATGGACAGACCCAAACTAAGCGAAGCAATTAGATCGTGTCATCGTGTTCGTCTTTGCGAATCTTTTCTTATGTCAAATATTGTATTCCTTAGACCATGAGATAATACAACTCCCTGGTATCGGAAGAAATCTTTGAGGTCATCAAACGTCATCCTATGAGAGGGTGATCATAAAGGTGTCTCTCAGGTGATCGGAAAGTATCTGTTGGGTTGTATGTATCGAGATGGGATTTGTCCCTCCCAAGTCGGAGAGATATACTTCGGGCCCACTCGGTAATCGATATCAACACCGCTTGAAAGCATGTGGTTAAGGAGTTAATCACAAAGTGATATCGGATTACGGAACGAGTAAAGTACTTCTGTGAGCGAGATTGAACTAGGTATGACGATGCAAGCGATCAAATCTCGCAAGTAAAAATATCGCGAGATGAAGGAATATATATATGGGATTGATTGAATCACGCATCGTGGTTCATCCGATATGATCATCGATGAATGTGTGGAGTCAATATGGGTTTCGGACCATTGTTGATTATTGATAGAAGATCATATACGCATATTCTCGAACCAGGTCACACACTAACGTGTCTCGGCGCTAGGATAGATTGGATAATTGGTTTATGAGTTTTTGTTGAGTCTCGGATGGGATCCGGGACATGACGAGAGGTTCCGAGAATAAGATTCATATAAGGCGGTGCAGTTTTGGAGTTGAATTGTTCGGGTTAATCGGTATTGTCCGGAAGCTTCTAGAACCTTCCGGAAGGGGACCAACGTGTCCCCACCTTCCGGGAGGGGGCATGGGCCTATGAGGGAGTGCCCTGGACGCATTGGGCCAGGGGCACAAGGCCCCATAGGGCCCAGCCGGCCAAGAGAGGTTTAAACTCTAGATAGAGCTTCTAGAAGGGGGGTTTCCTTGCCCCCCACTCTTCCTCCTTGGGGCCGCCGGCCTTGGCTTGGGGGAGGGGCTAGGGCTGCGCCCACCCCTATATATATAGAGGGCTGGGGGCGCACTAACCCCCTACACCTTCCCCTCCAACCCTAGCCGCCCTGCTGCCCTCCTCTCTCCCTCCCGACTGCTTGTAGGCGAAGCCCTGCTGCAGAAATTCTCCACCAATTGCACCGCGCCGTCGCGTTGTAGATCCAACCCATCTCTCCACCATACTTGCTGGACCAAGGAAGGAGGTGTGGCATCCCGCAAAAACCACTACTAGAAAATCGCGTTGAATTTGTGCATTGCGTCGTCATCATCATGCATTGTTTGCCAAAACTATGTTTGCAAAACCCGTGTTGTTTTATAAAACGCCCCGTCTTTCATTCAAACGCCAAACCGGGTCCCCGGATTATTTTGTTTTGGCCGCTATCGGTTTGTAGACGGCCCGTTTAAATCAAATAAAATATTATTTATTGTTGTAGGCGATCGAGCAGGCCAACCCGACCACGACCGCCCAGATTTTAAATCGGTCCAGATAGGCCAGCCCTCTTAATCCTATGTCTACCCAACTCTCTACCCAACCTACCCCTCCACCTCACCCTGTCCAATGACAACCTGCCACATCACCCTTGCCCACCCCTCACCCACTCACACAGTGCCACATGGCCAACCCTTCCCTCTCTCTCCTCTCTTTCTCACCCCAACCCCCCACACACGCCAGCTCACACAGGACACCACGCACACACACGCGCGCAGCGCCCTCTCCCCACTCCCCTCCCTGTCCGGCCGGACCCACCCGAGTTGGCCCACTTGCCAGCCAGCCTCACCCAGACCCCCTCTCCCTCAGCCCCGCGTGGACCCCGGCCTGGCCCTACCCACCCCGCGCTAGCCTCGCTCCTGTTTCTCTTCCCCAGCCCCTTCTCTCCCGTCGCATCCACCTCCCCCTCTCTGCAAGCCCCGCTCCTCCCCTGCTTCGCGCGCGTGCGCCGCCGCCCCGGCCGGCCACCGCCGCGACCTTCGCTGCGCGCCTCACGACCGACCGCCACCCACGCGCCGCCCGCCTGGCCTCTCCCCTCCGCTCCCAGCGCGCGTTCGGCCTCGCCCGACTCTCCGAGCGCGTCCGCCGCGGCGTCGCCCGCAGCCGCATCTCCGTCGCCTTTGCTCCTCTGGCGCCCGGCCACATCGTCTCCGCCACGGACCGCTTGCCTGCGGCCAGCGCTGCCTCCGGCCCGCGTCGCGGCCGCCCTGCAACTCCACCGCCTCCGCCTGCTCCGTCCGCGCTCGCCCGTTCGTCCAACCGCCGCGGCCGCCTGTCACCCGTCGCCGAGCCGACCACGCCCGCCGCTCGTCTTTCCCAACCTCCTCTTCTCCGACCGCCCTCCGTGGCGCATCCGGCCAGGACAGCGTCGCCGTCGCCCCTCGTCTGCCAGGCCGGCCCGTGCTTCCTCTGCGGCCGCCCGAGCTCGCTGGGCCTCGCCCGACCCGCCAGGGGCCACTTTGCCTCCGGCTCTCCCGAGCACGCCGCACGCGCCTGTGCCCACCTTCTCTGGAAAACCATCTGCTCACTAGTGTCTCGTTGAGATGCGGTAAGTACCAAGTCTGAAGGGGTGCCGCTGATGTTTAGTATGGGCACAGATGTCTCGTTGCTAAGAACCAGGGATGCCTGCCGACAAGACGCATCAAGATCCTCTCGCCGACAAGACCGACACATGAGCTCCTTCATGGATTCCAAGATCTCCCTCGCGGAAGCCGAAGACCGTACCGATCCCTCTACCCCCTCCGGGCCGCCAAGATCGCCATGGAACGGAACAAGTACCACCACGCCAACGACAAGAGGCCGAACAAGATCTCCGACACGGAACGCCATGATCGCCAACCCGGAACACTGAGTGCGCCGACACGAACCCTAAGACCACACCTCGACACGCCAAGTTCACCAAGAATCGCTCTCGGAGTCCGGTTGTCGAGCCGAACCCGTGGAACCCCGAACCTCCCCCAAGATCTACTCTAAGGCGCGACTAGGTCTACCTCAAGGACACCGAGAACTTCACCCCGGACACCGAGACCCCGATGCGACAAGATCTACCCCGTTACCGAGAACGACCCCGGAGTCCGAGAACGTTCCCGCCGAGACCAATCCGTCGGACCCTGGACCCTGTCGAACCCCGAACCCCCCCGGATCCCCAAGATCGTCGAACCCCCTCTATGTGTGAACTCTTTCCGAAACCCTACTTCATAACATAATAACAACTGTTGCATATTAATCATTTCATCTCGCATGCATATCTGTGGTTTGGGGGCCTTATGCCGATTCACCTAATAACTAAATATGGGGCCATATGCGGGCAAATCTAGTCTAATATTGGCCTCATTTAAATTGATGTAGCGAACCGGTGCTATCTTTTACCATGCTAAAACAACATTTAAATTGCGGGCCTTCTAAATAACTTGAACCATTTAATTAATTGTCGGGACCCCGGTTCCACTAATATGACCTAATTGCATCGCACCTTGGCCATGTCATCCATCATGCATGCATCATGCCGATCTTCTGCCGTGTATTAAATATTGCATCCGGTGTTCCTTCTAGTGGTTTGCTTCTTCGCGGATAAGGCCGTTGAGTTGATGTGAGCTTCGCCCCGATCTTCGGATGAACCTTCGACAATGTTTTCAGGCGAGCATCTCCCCCTTTCTACCTATCTTACTTTTATAGTCTTTATTCCCTCCTGTTGATCTATTGCTATCTGTGTTGCGATGCTCTAGTTTTCCGTACCCGATATATCCCCTGCAGCCTTATATTGCCTTGGACACACCCTATTACCTGTTGATTGGTAGATAGTTGGACTTGCGCGTCGTAGTTGCTTGCTCAAGCGCCGATGTGTGTCGCCAAATGCCACAGTTGCTGATGTATTTCCGCATGTTGATGTTGGAGATGATTCTAGTTTACTTATCGCCACTTTAATTTCCGTTTAACAACTAAAATTGAATAAGCAGAGGCATCGGTGGGTGATAGATAATATTTGGTTTCCGAACGCCCACTTGTGTCCCGTAAGACCCGAGTACTTGATAATTCCTTGATTTTTGCGCTATCCACATCCGGGAGGTATATGGGACCCCGAGCGAGCTTGATTCAGTCTTATTTCTTGGGGCCACAAACTAGTTTGAGGTTTTATTTACGATCCTGTACTTATGCCATGCTTTACTGCTTTATTTACGATTGTGCGAGGAGCACACTGTACTGTTTAGGATCGGGACACGATTCCGCGGTGTCGACAAGCCCAGCCACACTTTCGGGTTCCCAGTCGTTCACAGCCGTATACCCAGCACCTTGAGGCCGTCTCGGAGCTTGTCTACTCCGTTGCGGATTCTACTTAAGGGGTGGCCCCCTGAAATATTTCTGAATCCTGTGATTGTTCAGTCGTGAAAGCCTCGTTGGGTTTTGATTTGGTTTTTCCGAGGTTGATCGAGCGTGTGTTGCTATTGGTGCACCCCGGCCGGGTAAAAACTTTCTGAAAGCCGTGTCCGCGGATATGGACGACTTGGAGCACAGTATCTCGATCATAGACAAGCAAAACTAAAGTTTACTGCTATAAATTTGACTTATAATGACTAGTAATCAGCTTCACTATAACGGAATGGCTAATTAATACTGCCCACCATTGCTTGTTTGGTTGTCGCTTGCGACCATTGTACCTGACTAGTAAGTACTGCAACTACAACGGAATGGCTGATTAAAAGTACCAACAACTGCTGGGTTTGGGTTTATCTCATGCTATCTGTACCTGATTAGTAATTGTTGCAACTATCACGGAATGATTAATTAAAAGTGCCCACTGCTTATTTTATCAGGACGATTATCTAAACCTGACTAGTAAAGTGCCACAACTATAACTGTATAAGTAAAACTGCCAACCGTGTGAGTTCCTCGGTTGACTTCCTCGTTTGGCCTCGAGGGGGAAACACCAGGATGGGTTTGTTTGGTGTTAGCTTCAGGTTGGATCCGAATAGGTCTATCTTACCCCTCGATAACCGGTTGTATCGAGTCTCTATAGGTTGTTCGATTGCATCTGCCTTGCCGCTTCGATCCACCATACCTATGTAGGCGAGGACCGCGATTCTAGCCTCGCTGCATCGGCCTCGATCTTGACGCTCCTTCTTTTTCCTTTGCCCTTTGTCGGCACCCTTTTGTTTAAGCAGGTTTTGAGATCGGCGTCGTTAGCGGGGTTACCCTTCCGCTTGGCGGGCAGGTTATGGACGCCATTGGTTATTCTTCGGGCTCTTAGCCCCATTTGCATCTTGTCCGTAGTCGGACGCTCGATCATTTTCAAGGTGATTTGGATCTTTGTACCGTATATTTGTATTCTTGACTCTTTGAGTCATTGTATATATATCTCTACGTGGGTCCCATCGAGGACTTGTGTAATGTTATTACGCTTTTCCACCCACGAAAGTGCTGGTGGCACCTTTGAATCGCTTCTATGCGGGTTTGGCGAATTTTGCTCAAACTTGCATAGGTCCGATTCGAGGGTGTTCTGAGTGGTATCGAGCTCAGCGATACCCTACAAGTCCACTGAGGATAACCTAGCTAACGGCCAAGTAGAGTGTCAAAACTATTTTTGAAAATCGGTTGGATAGTTACGATTAGGTCTGATTTTACTCCTTACCCTCCGCTGTTCTCCTCTTACCTCTCGTGTTTTGAATCCGCTCTCTTCTCTTTCTTGAGTCCAGAATTCGTGGTTGGGTTTTTCGTCATTACCTTGTGGTTTCGCTTCCTCCTCTGATAACGGAGTTCTATCATCCGGTGTTCAAGCTGCCTGATGAATCCGTCTACGGTGTTACCGTCCTTTGATCCTTGTTTGTGCTTTCCGGTGTTTCCGACGCGACGACATCCTCTACGCCAGATCCGATGCAGAGTCTGCATCACTCCCTTGTTTCCGAACCTCGCTTGTCGAGATCTTCAGTCTGATTCCGAGAATGGTTGCATTCCCTTCTACTAATTGTGCGGAGTAATAGTTTGGGTGCGTGATGGATTGGCCCCCATGCCGACTACCCCTTCTATTCGCTTGGTACATTGAAGTGGACGAGAATGCATCGATTCCCTCTTCCTACCGGAGTTAGAGGTGGCTTTATTTGTGGATACCTCTACCTCTGACCTCATGTTTCCGGAGTGCTCTCTCGACGATCACGGACAACGAACCTTGTTAGTGGTGTCGCGAGGGTCTACACGAAGTGAGAAGATGCAGATCGCCGACCTTTCTTTCCGGTACCATGAGGCGGATCTCGAGGGCGAGATCCATTGTTAGTGGTGTCGAATTGTGGCATCCCGCAAAAACCACTACTAGAAAATCGCGTTGAATTTGTGCATTGCATCGTCATCATCATGCATTGTTTGCCAAAACTATGTTTGCAAAACCCGTGTTGTTTTATAAAACGCCCCGTCTTTCATTCAAACGCCAAACCGGGTCCCCGGATTATTTTGTTTTGGCCGCTATCGGTTTGCAGACGGCCCGTTTAAATCAAATAAAATATTATTTATTGTTGTAGGGGCAGTCGAACGGGCCAACCCGACCCGAACGACCGCCCCAGATTTTAAATCGGTCCAGATAGGCCAGCCCTCTTAATCCTATGTCTACCCAACTCTCTACCCAACCTACCCCTCCACCTCACCCTGTCCAATGACAACCTGCCACATCACCCTTGCCCACCCCTCACCCACTCACACAGTGCCACATGGCCAACCCTTCCCTCTCTCTCCTCTCTTTCTCACCCCAACCCCCCACACACGCCAGCTCACACAGGACACCACGCACACACACGCGCGCAGCGCCCTCTCCCCACTCCCCTCCCTGTCCGGCCGGACCCACCCGAGTTGGCCCACTTGCCAGCCTCACCTGACCCCTCTCCTCAGCCCCGCGTGGACCCGGCCTACCCACCCCGCGCCAGCCTCGCTCTGTTCTCTTCCCCCCCTTCTCTCTGCCGCATCCACCTCCCTCTCTGCAAGCCCGCTCCTCGCCAGCTTCGCCGGCCGCCTGACATTGGCTGCCAAGCGCCCACGCCCACGCGCCACCCTGAACGCCCGCCTGGCCTCTCCCCTCCGCTCCGCCGGCTCGCCCGACGCCTCGAGCGCGTCCGCCGCTGCCGCCGCAAGCCGCATCTCCGTCGCCTTTGCTCCTCCTGGCGCTGCACCGCATCGTCTCCGCCACGACCGCTTCTGCCGCTGCCAGCACGCCGCCCGCACGCGCCCGCGCCGCCTCGCAACTCCACCGCCCGCCGCCTCGCCCGCGCTTCGCCCGTGCGTCCCACCAACCACCGCTGCCGCCTGTCACCCGTCGCCGACCACGCCGCGCCGCTTGGCCATCTTCCCAACCTCCTGCTCCGCCGCTCCGCGTGGCCGCATCCGCCAGGACAGCGTCGCCCGTCCGCCCCGACCGGCCCCGTGCTTCCTCTGCAGCGGCCGCCCCGAGCTCGCCGGGCCTCGCGCCGACCCCGCCAGGGCCCCTGCCTCCGCCGGCTCTCCCGAACGCCCTGTCGCACGCGCCTGTGCCCACCTTCTCTGGAAAACCATCTGCTCACTAGTGTCTCGTTGAGATGCGGTAAGTACCAAGTCTGAAGGGGTGCCGCTGATGTTTAGTATGGGCACAGATGTCTCGTTGCTAAGAACCAGGGATGCCTGCCGACAAGACGCATCAAGATCCTCTCGCCGACAAGACCGACACATGAGCTCCTTCACGGATTCCAAGATCTCCCTCGCGGAAACCAAGACCGATCGATCCTCTCTACCTCCGGCCGCCAAGATCGCCATGGAGCGGAACAAGTACCACCACGCCAACGACAAGAGGCCGAACAAGATCTCCGACACGAACGCCATGATCGCCAACCCGGAACACGAGTGCGCCACGAACCCTAAGACCACACCTCGACACGCCAAGTTCACCAAGAATCGCTCGAGTCCGGTTGTCGAGCCGAACCCGTGGAACCCGAACCTCCCCAAGATCTACTCTAAGGCGACTAGGTCTACCTCAAGGACACCGAGAACTTCACCCCGGACACCGAGACCCCGATGCGACAAGATCTACCCCGTTACCGAGAACGACCCCGGAGTCCGAGAACGTTCCCGCCGAGACCAATCCGTCGGACCCTAGACCCTGTCGAACCCCGAACCCCCCGGATCCCCAAGATCGTCGAACCCCCTCTATGTGTGAACTCTTTCCGAAAACCCTATTTCATAACATAATAACAACTGTTGCATATTAATCATTTCATCTCGCATGCATATCTGTGGTTTGGGGGCCTTATGCCGATTCACCTAATAACTAAATATGGGGCCATATGCGGGCAAATCTAGTCTCATATTGGCCTCATTTAAATTGATGTAGCGAACCGGTGCTATCTTTTACCATGCTAAAACAACATTTAAATTGCGGGCCTTCTAAATAACTTGAACCATTTAATTAATTGTCGGGACCCCGGTTCCACTAATATGACCTAATTGCATCGCACCTTGGCCATGTCATCCATCATGCATGCATCATGCCGATCTTCTGCCGTGTATTAAATATTGCATCCGGTGTTCCTTCTAGTGGTTTGCTTCTTCGCGGATAAGGCCGTTGAGTTGATGTGAGCTTCGCCCCGATCTTCGGATGAACCTTCGACAATGTTTTCAGGCGAGCATCTCCCCCTTTCTACCTATCTTACTTTTATAGTCTTTATTCCCTCCTGTTGATCTATTGCTATCTGTGTTGCGATGCTCTAGTTTTCCGTACCCGATATATCCCCTGCAGCCTTATATTGCCTTGGACACACCCTATTACCTGTTGATTGGTAGATAGTTGGACTTGCGCGTCGTAGTTGCTTGCTCAAGCGCCGATGTGTGTCGCCAAATGCCACAGTTGCTGATGTATTGCCGCATGTTGATGTTGGAGATGATTCTAGTTTACTTATCGCCACTTTAATTTCCGTTTAACAACTAAAATTGAATAAGCAGAGGCATCGGTGGGTGATAGATAATATTTGGTTTCCGAACGCCCACTTGTGTCCCGTAAGACCCCGAGTACTTGATACCTGTTCCTTGATTTTTGCGCGCTATCCACATCCGGGAGGTATATGGGACCCCCCTGAGCCAGAGCTTGATTCAGTCTTATTTCTTGGGGCCACAAACTAGTTTGAGGTTTTATTTACGATCCTGTACTTATGCCATGCTACTGCTTTATTTACGATTGTGCGAGGAGCACACTGCATCTTGTTAGGATCGGGACACGATTCATTGGTGTCGACAAGCCCAGCCACACTTTCGGGTTCCCATCGTTCACACCGTATACCCAAGACCTTGAGGCCGTCTCGGAGCTTGTCTACTCGTTGCGGATTCTACTTAAGGGTGGCCTGAAATATTTCTGAATCTGTGTGATTGTTCGATCGTGAAAGCCTCGTTGGGTTTTGATTTGGTTTTTCCGAGGTTGATCGGCGTGTGTTGCTATTGGTGCACCCGCCGGGTAAAACTTTCGAAAGCCGTGTCCATGGATATGGACGACTTGGAGCACAGTATCTCGATCATAGACAAGCAAAACTAAAGTTTACTGCTATAAATTTGACTTATAATGACTAGTAATCAGCTTCACTATAACGGAATGGCTAATTAATACTGCCCACCATTGCTTGTTTGGTTGTCGCTTGCGACCATTGTACCTGACTAGTAAGTACTGCAACTACAACGGAATGGCTGATTAAAAGTACCAACAACTGCTGGGTTTGGGTTTATCTCATGCTATCTGTACCTGATTAGTAATTGTTGCAACTATCACGGAATGATTAATTAAAAGTGCCCACTGCTTATTTTATCAGGACGATTATCTAAACCTGACTAGTAAAGTGCCACAACTATAACTGTATAAGTAAAACTGCCAACCGTGTGAGTTCCTCGGTTGACTTCCTCGTTTGGCCTCGAGGGGGAAACACCAGGATGGGTTTGTTTGGTGTTAGCTTCAGGTTGGATCCGAATAGGTCTATCTTACCCCTCTCTGATAACCGCCAGTTGTATCGAGTCTCTATAGGTTGTTCAGTGCATGCTGCCGCTGCCGCTCAGTCCACCATACCTATGTAGGCGAGGACCGCCGAATTCTAGCCTCGCCGTGTACTGGCCTCGATCGACGCCTCCTTCTTTTCCCTTTGCCCTTTGTCGGCACCCCTTTGTTTAAGCAGGTTTTGAGATCGACGTCGTTAGCAGGGTTACCCTTCCGGCTTGGCCTGGGCAGGGTTATGGACGCCATTGGTTATTCTTCAGGGCTCTTAGCCCCATTTGCATCTTGTCCGTAGTCGGACGCTCGATCATTTTCAAGGTGATTTGGATCTTTGTACCGTATATTTGTATTCTTGACTCTTTGAGTCGCTGTTGTATATATATCTGTTCTGTGGGTCCCATCGAGGACTGTTGTGTAATGTTATTACTTCGTTTTCCACCCGCACGAAAGTGCCTGGTGGGCACCTTTGAATCGTTTCTATGCGGGTTTGGCGAATTTTGCTCAAACTTGCATAGGTCCGATTCTGAGGGTGTTACAGGAGGATACGTCGAGCTGCCGCACGTGTGCATCTCACGGAGGCATCGCCACTTGTGGTGCTAGATCGGATCGGATCGCGAGGAGGAGAAGCGAGTACGACTATATCACCCACGTTCCGAGCGTTCATTGCGAATCTTCAAGGGTATGAAGATCTAATCCAATCTGTCTCGTTTTTTTGCATCTCCTAGATTAGATCTTGGCTTCCCTCTGTTCGCATCCGTAGAAAATTTTGATTTACTATGCCGTGAAACCCTTCAGTGGTATCAGAGCTAGATCTATGCGTAGATGTGTTTCACGAGTAGAACGCAACATGGTTGTTGGGGCGTTGATGTTTTCTGTTGCAAGCCTCTTGTTTGTGTTCTTCTTATGACGCGGGATAGTGAGATGGAAGCGGTCCAGGCCAACCTTACGCGACGTCGTTTGCGAGACCGGCTCCGCACTTGACGTGTGGCTTGTTCCACACATGCGGCTGGTGGATGTCAGTTTCTCTCACTATAGTTGTCATGGGATTAACACCAGAGTTTGGCAACCATAATATCACCGTTGTGGCTTTCCGTAGGTAAGAATCGTTCTTAGCATCTACTCCCATAAGCCACGTAAAACATGCAACAACAAAGTAGAGGCGTCTAACTTGTTTTTGCAGGGAGTGTTTTCTGTGATATGGTATGGCCCAAGATGTGATGTGTATATTGTATGCGATGATCATGTTTTGTAATGTTTCACGACTTGCATGTCGATGAGTACACAACCGGCAGGAGCCATATGGTTGTCTTTATAATTGTGTATGACCTGCGAGTCAACTTCTTATACGCCATGTAATAGATTTACTTTATCGCTAAGTAGTTAGCAATAGTTGTAGTTGCTATTCGTGGTGGAGGCAATCATGGTGGAGTGATGGAGATCATGTCGGAACGCACAAGATGGAGATCATTGCGCGAAGATTGGCTATACCATGTCACATAAAGTTATATGCATGTGATGTTTATCCTTTTATGTATCTTATTATGCTTAGATCGCGACGGTAGCATTATAAGATGATTCCTCACTTAAAGATCAAGATAAAAACTGTGTTCTCCCCAAGTATGCACCGTTGCGAAAGTTCGTCGTGTCCAAGCATCACGTGATGATCGGGTGCTATAGACTCTACGCTCACATACAACGGGTGCAAGCCAGTTTTGCACACGCGGAAATACTTGGGTCTAACTTGACGAGCCTAGCATGTACAGACATGGCCTCGGAACACAAGAACCGAAAGGTTAAGCATGAGTCATATGAATGATATGATCGACACTTCGTTGTCCACCATTGAAACCACATCTCTTCTCGTGATGATCGGATTAGGTGTGGTGAATTTGGATCGTGTTCACTAAACAACTTGAGGGATGTTGAATTTAGTGGGAGTTCATCTAGTAATTTGATTAAGTTGAACTATTTATCATGAACATAGTCTAAATTGTACTTGCAAATACTGTAGATCACATGGCCAAGTCCAACTTCAACTTCAACGTTTTTTTGAGATAGAAAAGCTTAGAAACAATGGGTCTAACTTCACCAAATGGTTCGCGTCGAGAATCATTCTCGCTAAGGACAAAAGGACTATGTCCTTGAGAAAGCGCTAGGTGACGCCTATAGATGCTACCGGTGATGAAAAAGTTGTTTATCGATCGTGCAAGGATGATTATGATTTGATTAAGATCGCCATGTTGTATGCTATGGAATCGGATCTTCAAAATCGTTTTGAGGAGTTCGCCGCCCTTTGAGATTCTCGAGGAGCTGAAAACATGTTTCGACTCAAGCCCGCTCGAGAGATATGAGATCTCTAAGAAATTCTTTAACTACAAGATGGAGGAAGGGAGTTCCGTTAGTGAGCACGCCATTGAGATGACGGGCTACACTCAACGCCTTGAGCAACTGGACTGCAAGATTCCAGAGGAGCTCAAGATTGACACTCCTAGCTACAAAAGTTTTTTAGTTGATCACAATCAGATTGGTTCCACTGATATGATCACTGAGCTCTTTGCTAAGATGAAAGTAGCGAAGGTGAACATCAAAAAGAATAATCATGTGTTGATGGTCAACAAGCCCCCTACCTTCAAGAAAGGTAAGGGTGCAAGGAAGCCCTTAAAGAAAGGAGGCGGCAAGCGCGTTGCCCCTGCTGAGAAGAAGCTCAAGTCTGGTCCTAAACCGGACACTGAGTGCTTCTATTGCAAGGACAAGGGTCCTCGAAGCGCAATCGTCAAGTACTTAGCGACAAGAAGGCGGCACCATCAAAGGTATATTTGATATACATGTTATTGATGTTTTCCTTACTAGCCCTCGTTGTAGTGCCCGGGTATTTGATACCGGTTGCTAATATTTGTAACTCAAACAGAGCTACGGAATAGACGGCTTGCGAGGGATGAGGTGACGATGCGTTGCTGGCAACGGATCAAGAGTTGATGTGATGATGGCCGCACGCTCTCCTTAGTTTTACCTTCGGGATTAGTTTTAAACCTTAATAAGTGTTATTATGTACTGCGTTGAGCATGAACATTATTTCTGGATCTTGTTTATTGCAAGACGGTTATTCATTTAAATCGGAGAATAATGGTTGTTCTATTTATATGAGTAACATCTTTTATGGTCATGCACCTATTGTGAATGGTTTATTTCTTCTAAATCTCGAAAGGGATGAAACACACATCCATAACATTGAGGCTAAGAGATGCAAAGTAGATAGTGATAATACTACTTATTTGTGGCACTATCGTCTAGGTCATATTGGTGTAAAGCGCATGAAGAAACTCCATTCTGATGGACTTTTGGAGTATCTTGATTTTGAATCATTTGACACATGCGAACCATGCCTCATGGGCAAGATGATCAAAACCCCGTTCTCCGGTATGATGGAGCGAGCAATGGACTTGTTGGAAATCATACATACCGATGTATGCGGACCGATGAGTGTTTCGACGCGCGGTGGATATCGCTATTTTCTCACTTTTACCGATGACTTAAGTAGATATGGGTATATCTATTTAATGAAACATAAATCTGAAACGTTTGAAAAGTTCAAAGAATTTTAGAATGAAGTGGAGAACCATCGTAACAGAAAGATTAAGTTTCTACGATCCGATCGTGGAGGTGAATATTTGAGTTATGATTTTCTCACGCATATTAAAGCAAGTGGAATTGTTTCGCAACTCACGCCACCCGGAACACCACAGCGCAATGGTGTGTCTGAACGCCAGAATCGAACCTTATTAGATATGGTCCGATCGATGATGTCTCTTACTAATTTGCCGTTATCATTTTGGGGTTATGCATTAGAAACCGCTGCATTCACTTTAAATAGGGCACCATCTAAATCCGTTGAGACGACACCGTATGAACTGTGGTTTGGTGCTAAACCTAAGTTGTCATTTCTTAAAGTTTGGGGATGCGAAGCTTACGTCAAGAAGTTGATGCCGGACAAGCTTGAACCCAAAGCGGAGAAATGCGTCTTCATAGGATACCCTAAGGAAACTATTGGGTATACCTTCTATCACAGAACCGAAGGCAAAGTGTTTGTCGCAAAGAACGGTTCCTTTCTTGAGAAGGAGTTTCTCTCGAAAGAAGTGAGTGGGAGGAAAGTAGAGCTAGACGAGGTTGTTGAACCTTCTCTTGAGTTGGAGAGTAGCGCAGCACCTGAAATTGTTCCAGTGCCGCCTGCACCAACAATAGAGGAAGCTAATGATAAGGATCATGAAGCTTCGGACGATGCTGCTACTGAACGTCGCAGGTCGATAAGGTCGCGTGCCCCTCCTGAGTGGTACGGCAACCCTGTCTTAACTGTCTTGTTAGTAGATGACAGTGAGCCTTCGAACTATGAGGAAGCGATGATGAGCCCAGACTCTGAGAAATGGCTAGAGGCCATGAAATCCGAATTGGGATCCATGAGCGAAAACCAAGTATGGACTTTGGTGGACCCTCCTAGCGACCGAAAGGCCGTTGAGTGCAAATGGATCTTCAAGAAGAAAATGGACGCGGATGGTAATGTTACCGTCTATAAAGCACGGCTTGTCGCGAAAGGTTTTCGACAAGTTCAAGGTGTTGACTATGATGAGACTTTCTCTCCCGTAGCGATGTTTAAGTCCATTCGGATTTTATTAGCAATTGCTGCGTTTCATGATTATGAAATATGGCAGATGGATGTCAAGACTGCGTTCCTCAATGGCAACATTGATGAAGAGTTGTATATGATGCAACCCGAAGGTTTTGTCGATCCTAAGGATGTTGATAAAGTATGCAAGCTTGAGCGTTACATTTATGGACTAAAGCAAGCATCTCGGAGTTGGAACCTTCGTTTTGATCAAGTGATCAAGAGCTTTGGATTTGTTCCAAATTGCTACGAAGCTTGTATCTACAAGAAAGTGAGTGGGAGCTCGGTGACATTTCTGGTACTATATGTGGATGACATATTGATTATTGGAAATGACATTAACATGCTTAACGATGTGAAGAGTTATTTGAACAAGTGTTTTTCAATGAAATACCTAAGTGAAGCTGCTTATATATTGGGAATCAAAATCTATAGAGATAGACAAAGACGCCTGATAGCTTTAAGCCAGTGTACATATCTAGACAAAGTTCTGAAAAGGTTCAGAATGGATAAGGCAAAGAAAGGTTCAGTGCCTATGTTGTCAGGTAAGATATTGAGCAAGGCTCAGTGTCCAGCTACGGTAAATGATAGGGAATCTATGAGCAAAGTGCCTTATGCCCCGGCCATAGGTTCTATCATGTATGCCATGCTATGTACTAGACCGGATGTGTCCAATGCTCTTAGTTTGACGAGCAGGTATCAAAGTGATCCAGGAGTGGAACACTGGACAGCCGTGAAGAACATCCTAAAGTACCTAAATAGGACTAAAGAAATGTTCTTAGTCTATGGGGGTGATGAACAGCTCGTCGTAAAAGGTTACGTCGACGCTAGTTTCGACACCGACAAGGATGATTCCAAATCTCAGACAGGATACGTTTATATTTTGAATGGAGGAGTTGTGAGCTGGAGAAGCTGCAAGCAAAGCGTGATCGCGGGATCTACAGTAGAAGCGGAATACATGGCTGCTGCAGAAGCGTCAAGTGAAGGAGTTTGGATCAGAAACTTCATCACTGAGCTTGACGTGATTCCAAGTGCATTGGACCCACTGGAGATATTGTGTGACAACACTGGCGCCATATGTAACTACCTCGGTGAATTACGCTCCTAGTTACAAGCCTGGATGAGCGGAAATGGTTAAAATAGTACGGTGGGGCCCAAATGCCACTCATAGGTAGACCTTTCGGCCGTCCTAACCATTTCCAAACATCGGGACAAGAACGGGCGGCGTAATCGGCAGGCGAATGGATCAACTACATACACAAATGAGTATGTATGCAAGCCACCATACAACAGTCCTCAGAGCCATTCCATCTAAAAGAAATAGAAATATTGCAACGCCATACGGCAAGATCCAAATGTCCTGGATAGATATAATAGTTTAGGATATCTCCCCATACATCAAACATCAGAGTATCAGGCGGAAGCGGCAAACAAGATCCGAGTACGGATAAGAAGCAAATCGGCATAGATGCCCCATAAATAAACACATCCCGCCCACAGACCTCACGGATCCCCGTTCCCGGAATCTCTACACCGAATGATCGTTGCCCACATCGTCCGTCTCCTCCACCCAGTATCCATCTTGTGAGTGTACCTGTTCATCTGAATCAAATAATTTATCGTGTGAGACCCTAGGGGTGCTCAGCAAGTCTTTATGCCTCTAAAGGGGACACAACACAGGTGACAATTGCAGCAAAAGATAATACCTAACAATTCTATAGATACTGCTAACCATCCGCCTAACCAAAGATAGACGGATGTCCGTGAATTAATAACAATAGTTATAACAGTAATATTAACAGATCCATCCTCCTCCTCGCTTACCAACGAGGAAGCGGACGAACACCCCCATCCGTTGGCAGTTTTATTATCCATTCCATGAGTGTTGCACTATTTACTAGTCAGTTACTTAGTCAAATTAAAAGCGGTACTTTAGTTATACTTGTCTATGATCGAGAAACTGTGCTCCAAGTCGTCCATAACCGGACACGGCTTTGAAAGTTTTACCCTAGGGTGCAAAAATAGCAACACACTCGATCAACCTCGGAAAAACCAAATCAAAACCCAACGAGGCATTCACGACAAAGCGATCACAGATTCAGAAATATTTCAGGCCACCCATTAAGCTACCATAACGGTGGCGGCTCGAGACGGACTCAAGGTTTGTGTGGAATCAGTAACGATTTGGGAACCCGAAAGTGTGACTGGGCTTGTCGATACAGCAAAAACGTGTCACGATCCTAAACAGTACAGGTGATCCTCGCACAATCGTAAATAAAGCAGTAAAGCATGGCATAAGTACAGGATAGTAATAAAGCCCCAAACTAATTGTGGCCCCAAGAAATAAGAATGAATCAAGCTCTGGCTCAGGGGGGTCCCATAAGCCTCCCGGATGTGGATAGCGTGAATATTCAAGGAACAGGAATCAAGTACTCGGGGTCCTATGGGACACAAGTGAGCATGAAAAACCAAATAGCCGATATTGCTCACCGGTGCCACTTTCATTAGTTATCCCATTACTACTCAGGTTAAGTTGTATAGGTACCTCGTTATCCATCAGACACTCACATACCCTACACATGCTGTTCTACGACCCGCATGGCTCAAACAACTCCTGTAGTAATGGCTCATGGTATGGAGGAACAAGCTTCGGTGGGGTTTAAAAGTAAAGGCTATGCAGTACTTGGGATTCAGTTTAATGCGATCGCGACTCAATGATGCAAGAATAAGATAGAGGCAATAGGTACTATATGTATGCGAGCATGTGGTAGTGCTTGCACGGCAGCTCGATTGAGCGAGAGAAGGATGCAGGTAGTGCTCTGGGTTTCTTGATATATCCCCTTTCGTCTATTCGAAGAAGAACCAAACAAACAAGGGCCAACATAAATAAAGTGCACAAGCATAAGAATAAAATGCGACAAGCAAACAATCATGCCATGATGAATGATGCACAATTTGCATGGCAATAAAGTAGCATGGCATGGGTGTGGTGTGGAATACAAGAAATAAGCATTTTATTGAGTTTTGGTCACATTTTATTCTCGAATAAGTTGCTGTATACTTTATATTTATATGATGCATGCTACAATTCAGAACATGGAATGCATAAACAGAAAGGTCTCGTCGAGCTGATCGATTTAGACATATTATTTGTTAAATTTGGAGTTATAAAATAAAAGTTATTAATTAATTAAGGCAAAAGGGAATTTTATTGTAATTTTAATCAACTCGAAAATTAAAGTATTCAAAATATATTTTGAAGGGCATATTTGAATTCCTCATATTTTTCTGATTCCAAAACATATATTACATGTTTAATTTGGGTTTATATTTTAAAAGTTATAAGAAAACAGATTTGAAATTTGAATTTAAATTAATTTGAAAAGTTTGAATTAAAACAGAAAAACAGAAAAACCTTTTGTTACTCAGCCGATTCTGAGACCCGACGGGTGGGCGATTCTTGGCCCAGGACAACACGCGCACAGATAAGTTTTTCCCACCGCGGCTTTACCTAGCCTCTGCGAATGACAGGTGGGGCCAGCGGCCACGGGCCCACGTGACAGAGGGTGATTAAGACGTGGCTGACAGGAGGGGGTGTATCGGACCACGGGTTAAGGCTAAGGTTCTACGGGGTGCTCTTTGCAAAAAGGACAGGGAGGCAGACAGGTGGGGTAGGCTGGTCCGCGGGTTAAGGAATTAAAAAGGTTGGGGGTTTTCGAAAAGGCGGCCCATTTGTTCCTCTTCTGCGGCGCCGCAGCAGTCGGTGGCGATCGACGCGAAGGCGCTGGGATTCGATCCGGGGACTGGCGCTCGGGCTGGCGGTGACCATGGTAGGCGGGGTAGTTGTGAGGAGATGGTAGCAGCTAGGTAAGGCTCAGGCGGCGCAGGACCTTGCGAGCAATGAGCTCGACGCCTTACCGGCGTTCGACGAAAAAACGGCGGCGCTAGGCGGCGGTCTGGCGGAAGGTGTCGAGGCACGGAGGCTCACCGCGAGGCTGACGGTGGTGGTTGAGCGGAGCGATCGATCGTCGGCAAGCGGAGGCAAGTGAGCTAGGGTTTCGGGCGTCTCGGCGTGCGGTGTACAGGCCTCCTCTCCTCATTTGGGCGGAGTGCAGGCGGCGAGGGCAGGTCCTCGTCCTTCCAGGGCCGCTTCACGTACCGCCTGTTGGTTCGACGGGCGACGGTGTCTGGCAGCAGCGGCGTCAGCTTTGGTGGTGTCGGTGCTGAAAGAAGGGGAGGAGGCGCGGGGGCGGATCTGGGGGCCTTAATAGGCGAGAGAGAGAAGTAGATAGGAGCGAGAGGAGGGGTAGATGGCGTGGGGTTCGGGTGGAAAAGGTGGCTCGGTTGTCACCTTTCCTCCTCGAGCACGTGATCGGGCTGGTGGGCAGGCGGGGGCTACCAGGTGGGGACGGTGAGGAGAGCTCGGGGTGGGGCTAGCTCAGCAGGAAAAGAGAAAGAGAGAGGAGAGAGGAGGATCGGGTGTAGCTTCGGTTAGGACTAGAGGGGGCTCGGGTTAGGGTGTGCTAGGGTTGGGTAGGAGGGTAGCTCGGCCAGGGGAAGTAGGGTGGCTAGGTGGGGTCATCATGGTAGAGAGAGGGAGGGAGAGAGAGGTGTGGGTAGCTAGGGTAAGGGGAGAGGACTAGAGACAGCTAGAAGGAAAGAGAGAGAGAGGGGAGATTTAGATCATATATATGATCATATGCAAGAGAAAAGATGAACAAGGTTAGGAGGAGAACAAAGAATGAGCTAGATTAAAAACAAAAGAAGAAGAACAACAAGCTCATGGATAATGGGATGGTGGAAGTATAAGGTGGTGACAAGGAAAGGTGATGGAGTTGAATAAAAGATATGCCCCCAACTCAACTTGGGCATTAAACAATATATCAAGAACCAAATACAATATCAAGAGGCAAATACAATTAATAATGCATATGAGATAAGAACCAAAACAAAAAGGGTTTTATATGATGCAAAAATGCAAGGTGGCATGATGACATGAGCATGATATAATTATGATGCAACAATTATATATAGGAAGTAGCCATTATATAGACTAGGCTAGTAGCATTGCAATTGTTAGACAATTGGGATGCTACACCATAGCACTCGCTAAGGAACTAAGATATCATCCAAAGAACAAGCATATCAACCGCAAGTTTCATATAATCCGAGATTATATAGCAGATGGAGATCTGAAGATTAGCAAAGTACATACAGATCTGAATGTCGCAGATCCGTTGACTCTTCTGCGTGCAAAACATGATCAGCACCTCAGTGCCATGGGTGTGAGATTGTTGCCAAATGTAAACTAGATTATTGACTCTAGTGCAAGTGGGAGACTGTTGGAATTATACCCTAGAGGCAATAATAAAGATGTTATTATTATAATTCTTGTTCATGATAATGTTTATATTCCATGCTAGAATTGTATTAAGCGGAAATTTTAATACTTGTGTGGTTTGTGAACAACACCGTGTCCCTAGTACGCCTCTATGGACTATCTCATTGATCAATGATGGTTAAGGTTTCCTAACCATAGACATGAGTTGTCAATTGATAATGAGATCATATCATTGGGAGAATGATATGATGGAGAGACCCAAACTAAGCGAAGCAATTAGATTGTGTCATCGTGTTCGTCTTTGCGAAGCTTTTCTTATGTCAAATATTGTATTCCTTAGACCATGAGATAATACAACTCCCTGGTATCGGAAGAAAGCTTTGAGGTCATCAAACGTCATCCTATGAGAGGGTGATCATAAAGGTGTCTCTCAGGTGATCGGAAAGTATCTGTTGGGTTGTATGTATCGAGATGGGATTTGTCCCTCCCAAGTCGGAGAGATATACTTCGGGCCCACTCGGTAATCGATATCAACACCGCTTGCAAGCATATGGTTAAGTAATTAATCACAAAGTGATATCGGATTACGGAACGAGTAAAGTACTTGTGAACGAGATTGAACTAGGTATGACGGTACCGACGATCAAATCTCGGGCAAGTAAAAATATCGCGAGACGAAGGGAATATATATATGGGATTGATTGAATCCTGGCATCGTGGTTCATCTGATATGATCATCTATGAATGTGTGGGAGTCAATATGGGTTTCCAGACCCCGCTGTTGATTATTGATAGAAGATCATGTCTGCATATTCTCGAACCCGCAGGGTCACACACTTAACGTGTATCGACGCTAGGATAGATTGGATAATTGGTTTATGAGTTTTTGTTCGGAGTCTCGGATGGGATCCGGGACATCACGAGAGGTTCCGGAGTGGTCCGGAGAATAAGATTCATATAAGGCAGTGCAATTTTTGAAGTTCGGAATTGTTCCGAGTTAATCGGTATTGTACCGAAAGCTTCTAGAACCTTCCGGAAGGGGACCAACGTGGCCCCACCTTCCGGGAGGGGGCATGGGCCTATGAGGGAGTGCCCTGGCCGCATTGGGCCAGGGGCACAAGGCCCCATAGGGCCCAGCCGGCCAAGAGAGGTTTAAACTCTAGATAGAGCTTCTAGAAGGGGGTGTTACCTTGCCCCCCACTCTTCCTCCTTGGGGCCGCCGGCCTTGGCTTGGGGGAGGGGCTAGGGCTGCGCCCACCCCTCTATATATAGAGGGCTGGGGGCGCACCAACCCCCTACAACTTCCCCTCCAACCCTAGCCGCCCTGCTGCCCTCCTCTCTCCCTCCCGACTGCTTGTAGGCGAAGCCCTGTTGCAGAAATTCTCCACCAATTGCACCGCGCCGTCGCGTTGTAGATCCAACCCATCTCTCCAACATACTTGCTGGACCAAGGAAGGAGGATACGTCGAGGTGCCGCACGTGTGCATCTCATGGAGGCATCGCCACTTGTGGTGCTAGATCGGATCGGATCGCGAGGAGGAGAAGCGAGTACGACTACATCACCCACGTTCCGATTTAACGTTCATGCGCGAATCTTCAAGGGTATGAAGATCTAATCCAATCTCTCTCGTTGTTTGCATCTCCTAGATTAGATCTTGGCTTCCCTCTGTTCGCATCCGTAGAAAATTTTGATTTACTAAGCCGCGAAACCCTTCAGCTAGATACTACCATGTTTGATGAAACAAATCCTATGATGGAGTGGTTAAATGAGGATGAGGAGCGTGTAATCTTGGATGGAGCCGCAGCTGCTACCGCCGTTTTTGAGAGGATTCGATCCCTTAATTCAAGCAAGAAAGCCTCTCATCTTGGAAGGAAAGACAATAGCAGGAAAAGAAAGAGGGTAGTGGAAGAAGAGGATGAGTACCCTGACTCTGATGATGAAGAAGAGGATGAGTACGAAGACATTGATATTGATGTCCAAGATGATAGTGCAAGTGAATCTGATGGAGGAGAACCCAGTCAAGTTGGAGACGATGGAGAAAACCAAGTCGAAAACGAGCTTCATGTAACTAGTGAAGGCACTTCGGTGAACAAGAGATCTTTACGGGTTAGGCAAGCCAAGAAGGTCAAGGATCTTAAGAGCCTTTACCCTGAAAAATAGGTAAACTTCTTATGTTGTTAGTATTATATTGAGCTTGGGGTCTGTTTGAATCTATCTTCACTGTTAATCTTGTCTAAGCCAGTTAACCAAGTCATCATTGTATCATCAATTGTCTTAAAAATTAAAAATCACTAGCTACGGGCCTAAGTCAGATTCTTGACGAAGGACAAAAACAATTCTCCTTTCATTAAGAGATATCAACAGAACATTCTCAACTTTGTAAATGTAAAAAATAAGTTTGGTTCTAACCATGATAAATTTTAAGTTTATGTATTCAGGAGGCTGCAACCTTTGGTACTCTCTTCTATGATCCTATCTCAAGTATGATTAGTCTCTTGTACTATATATCTACTTTGTCCAACATGCTTCTGGTATTACATCACATTTCTTAATCTTTGGTATTCTAAATTTCAAGGTAGAAGAGCAAGAAGCCTGGGAGCAAACAATCCTTGTTTAAGGCACAACTGAAGGATGAAGGAACCTGAAGTTGTGAATAAATTTACTGTTTTCATTTTGGGGCCGTGTTGCTTGTAATGGTTATGGCCCGTGTTTGAAACTGTTAGTAGTTTATTAATCTGGACGATCCTTGTGGAGCGTGGTCTTTTGTGTTGTGATGATTAATTTGGACACTTGTTGGATTAAGATGCTGTGATGGTTGATCTGTGCAGTCGTTTTGTTATTTCGGATCTGGATGGATAATCTAATCTCTACTAGTATTAATCTTTTGTCCACGTGCATGTATATGTTGCTATAGTTTTTGCTGTCCATTTTTGTTTTGCTTTGTTTCAAAAAATTTGGCAAATTTCGGTCATTTTTCATTCATTTTTCGGTCATTTTTCGTTCCAAATTTCAAATTTTGGTTTAGCAATTTTGTCCGAGATTTTCCAAAATTTTTCCGAAAAACCGAATTTCAGCAATTTCGGCCAGGGCCGGTAAAAAATGCAAACCGAAAGCCAAAACGATATTGCTTAAGAAGTCTAGATAGAGGTATGGAAGCGAGCAGGGCGACTGCGACGGTGTCCGCATGCGGAATTGGGTACAAGCGAGTGTAGTGAGACACAGGAGGTACCCAGGTTCGGAGCCCTCGTGGTGAGGTGAAACTCCTACTCCTGCATGTCTGACAGTATATGTGTGTATAATCGGGCTACAATATTGCTTCTGGAGTTGTATCTGAAAATATATGTGTGCCCGTATGAGAGAAAGCTATCTAGCATGGAGCTGATGAGAATGAGCTAGTGCTCATGCATGTGTGCGGGCAGGGAGTGAGAATGGCCCCAAGAGAGAGTCCTCTTGGTGCCTTATATTGATGGCCCAAGGGATAAAGGGGGACCCATTAGCCTAACTCAACTATTCATGGTGTCATGCATGAGGTAATGCAAATATAATGCATAGTGCTACACCATTACATACATCATCTGTCATTTGATAAAGTAGCATGGTCTTGGTACTCCTTGTCTTGTCCTTGTCTGGTGGCTTTATCTCTGATCGAAGGGGTAGCAGTTACCTCGGATGCAGCGGTCGATCCGGCTGCATCCAACCGGATGATTGACTAGGGCGGTCGAGCCGACCGAGAGGCGCGCGCAGCGGGTGACGCGGGAGAGGCGGCTGATGACCCACAAGTATAGGGGGTGTATCGTAGTACTTTCGATAAATATGAGTGTCGATGAGCAGAAGATGCTGAACAGTAGTATGGAGCATGAAATCTCTGTACTTAGCAAACGGATTTTTAGTGGTTTTTTAACAAGGCAACAAAACAAGGAGCAAGTAACAAAAGTAAAGAACAAACGGAGCAAGTGTCCCAATCCTTTCTTACCAAAGGACAAGCCGGTGGAAATACTTATAAGGACCAAATGTTCTCGAGAACACATGGAAATTCTATCAAGTGCTTTCGCTTCAAATAGCTGAGTACTCTTCTCTGGTGTTTGTAAGTGTTGTGTGGGTGAACCTGTGCTAACATACCGCCCTTCCTAGGACTAATACATACTTGTGATTAAATCCCCTGCAAACATCCGTAACTACAGGAAAGTAATTAAGATATAAATCTAACCATAGCCTTAAACTCTGAGATCCTACGCTCCCTTGTGCAAAGGTGTCCTAATAGGGTTTCAGGTTTCTGTCACTTCGGCAACCCCGCGATTAGTAGCCAAATACACAATGCATTCCCCTAGGCCCATAAATGGTGAAGTATCATGTAGTCGATGTTCACATGACACCACTAGAAGAATAGCACCACAACTTAAATACTAAACCATTGAATAATAACTCATCATAGATTCACTACTAACAACATGAATTCTCCCATGTCCTCAAGAACTAAACGAACTACTCACAAGACACCATATGGATCAAGATCAAAGATGATATGATAATGGATAACAATCTGAACATCAACAATAATCCAATGGTTCCACTCACAAGCATCAACTACAATAGTAATCAACACCGGGAAAGTTTCCCCTAAGAACTAAAGCAATATCCAACACAATTGTTACAGCGGGACGGAGTGGTGATGATGGTGCTGGTGGAGATGATAGTGTGGATGATGATGATGATCCCGATGAAGCCTAGCTTGATGACGGTGTTGATGGCGACGGTCTCCCCTCTTCGGGAAGGAATTCCCCCGGCAAAAATCTATTTGTCGGAGAGATCTTTCTCTCTCGGTGTTTTCCGCCCACCAGAGGTGGTAGAAATCTATCTGTGGTCGCTCCCCGAGCCTTAGGGTTTCGAAGGGAAGATATAGGCGAAGGGGCAGAGTCGGAGGACGGGAAGGTGGGCCACACCTTCCCTAGGCGCGGGGTCAGGTGGGCCCGCGCCTAGGGGTGGGCCCCCTAAGGCCCCCACTTCGTCCCTCCTTCTGGCATCCTTCGTCTTCTGGTAAAATAATATGTTTCCATATTTTTCTAGTATTTTTCTGATCTTCGCGAAATTGCACCGAAACACCTTCTTTTCCATCAGAATCCAGACTTCGGCAGTTCATCCTCCAACATGCATAAAGAGATGAAAAGCCATAAGTAATACCTCATAATAATACAAATATCAATGAATAGAGGTAAATTATGATATAGCATGGTGATGCAAATTGGGCGTATGAACTCCCCCAAGCTTAGACTTCGCTTGTCCCCAAGCGAAAACTGAGCTCAGTAAACATGTCCACAGGTTTATGGAGTGAAGTGTCGATAAAAGAATACGAACAAGCACTACTAGGAAAACAGCTATAGGTAATCAGCACATCCGTGGCTCACATGGTTGAAGTGCCCCACGGCTAAAACAGGCGTGGCTCACCTGTGGGCAGTTCCCTACTAGTAACTAGAACAACCGTGGCGTACATGACTATAGTGCGCCACAGATGTGTTGTCCAGGGCCCTGTTGGACGCTCGCCAAACATCTGTAGCGCACTATAGTCATGTGCGCCACGGTTGTTAGTGTCATCTGTGGCGCACATGGGGGGTGCGCTACGCCTAAGCGCACGCCCTCCGTGAACGGCCACAAACATCTGTGGCGCACATGGCATAGTGCGCCACAGATGTATAAACTTAGCTGTAGGGCACTCTGCCCTAGTGCCCTACGCCTAAGTGGCATGCACCAACTCCACCCCCCCCTGTGGATCGCCTTTTTAGGGTTTGCAAAAAATAAACGAAAATGATAAACACTTCAAAAAATTAAATCCTTTCATATTTAGGTAGGTAATGTGGTATAGCTTCTAGTAAAATTAACAAAAATGAGTTTCGACTTTATTTGCAAAAAAAAGTCATGCCACGGTAAAAAGGCCGTAACTTTTGCATACGATGTCGAAAAAAAACGTATAATATACCAAAATGACCAGAACGAGATTCCAGATCCGCTTGCAACCCCTTTAGGTCGTTTAGCGATTTTTTAGAATCTCAAAATTCGAAAAGAGTAAAAAGTTATGGCAAAAACAAGATTTTTGTCGAAAAAAAATTGAGGCAACTTACCCGTAGCGCACCACCACCTAGTGCGCCACGGATAATCTTGGGCGGGATTCAAATTTGAATAACCACCCCGCCCACCTAGCCCTATTCCCTCCCTCTTCTCTTTTTCATTCTCCTCCCTCCTCCTTTTCCTTCTCTCTTCTCCTCCTCCTTTTCCTTCTCTCTTCTTCTCCTCCTCCTCCTTTACTTCTCCTCCTTCCCTTGCCGTGGCAGTGACGATGGCGATGGCGGTGGCGACCTTCTCCTCCTCCTTGCAGTCATGACGGCGACGACCTCCTTCCTTGTGGCCTCCTCCTTGCCTCCTCCTTCCTTGCGGCCTCCTCCTCGCCTCCTCCTCCTTGTAGTCACGAAGAGCGACGACGAGCTCCGACGACCGCCGAAGACCTCCTTATCCTTGCGGCAACCTCCTCCCTTCTCCAGCCACACCTCATTGCCTCTCTTCCTCGATGCCGGCGAGGAGTAGCAAGTCCACGGCCTCCCGCACCTCCCTGCGGTGGTAGGTCGTGGCCACGGCCACCTCCCTGCCGGCGAGGCGACACGACGGCGGCGATGCGGACCCGATTGCTTTTGCAATTCAAAACGAGGGTGTTTTTTGCATTTTTTTTGATTTTTGAAAAAAACATCCGTGGCGCACATGTACCCCTACCCGTGGCGCACCTGGTAGTGCGCCACGCCTATCTCGATATAACCGTGGCGCACCATGCAGTGCGCCACGGCTTAGATAGTCAGAAGGTTGAGTCTGCGCACTGCTAGTACGCCACAGAAGGCCTTTTCATGTGCGCCACGAATAGGCATTTTTCTAGTAGTGAAGAAGCATCATACTTACCATTGCATAACTCAAAGAAGAAAGCAACTCACCATTATATAACTTAGCTTGCAACCAAGTACAATAGTCACAATAGAGATGCATAAAGATAAATCATAATTGGAATTGGCAAACTTGTTCTTGGTCAGAGAACACCTGGTAAACAGTTTCACAACAAGCTTTTTGCAGAAGTTTCAAAACAGGAAAACTCTTTGCTCAAAAAGGTTTTTCACACGTGAAGGATTTCAAAGTAATACTCAATAGATAAAAGTTTTGTGCAAACAAGGAAGATAAAGAACATGATTGAATAAATCACTATATGAATGCTTGAAACACAACAACTCAAATGCTTGTTGGAGATAGAGAGGAAGTAGGTTTACTGACTCAACTGTTAACTAGGAGAAAGGTCCCTTCTTAGAGGGTACCAGGGATTACAAGTCATAAAGAGCTTCCAAAAGATTATGGTACTTACTAGCTTTGAGCCCTCATTGCCCCTATCATAAGCATCTTGAGATGATTAAGGTTAAAGTGAACAAAGATGGAGTATATGCTTGACGAAATATAAGTTGGCAATTTCATGTCCCTTGAATATGATGGCCACTCCTCATGCATACTCAACTTTCGGCCCAGGTAAGTTCTTGTCATTGTAAGTATTTCCATATCATTGATAACCGCCAACGGGGTACCCCTTGCACATGGTACAGGAGCTTTCCCATAACCAAAATGACAAGGCAAGCAGACAATGAGCATCTCAGCAATCTTTTTATTTACCATGTGTATAGCTTTTTATTGAGGATGCTTCATAGATAACTCACTATGGTGATGCTGCAAGTTTCCACCATGATTAGGCATGGCTTAGGCTAGCGTCCTAGGCGTTTATCTAATACAGAATACAGACTCCATGGACTTATAAGTTCCCTCTTTATTTCACACCGTTGACATCCATAGACAAAAGAGCACGATATCAACTGTTTACAGAGTACAATTGCAATGTTGAAAACGTTCCCCGTTACAGCACGGTTCTGCTAATTCCAACGTATAGATTCAAGCATATACAACTTCGATGTTCACAATGGTTCAAGTCTATTAGGGGCAAGTAAATAAGGTGTGCCATCAAGTTCGTGAGAGCTTTACTAACTAGTTTTCACATAAAAAAATACTTTTCTAATTCAAAAGGTAGATGAAGCTTGAGAATTTGCTAGGAATAGCAAAAGCTACTAGGTAGATATTGTGGACACAAGTGGCAAAAGTTTTGGTTCAAAGGATTTTGGAAACATGTTCTCAAAACAGGTTTTTGGCTAGCAAGGCTAGGCAGCAAGCAAGAGAGTTGAAAGAAACAAGCAAACATACAAGTAATAAAGCCAAACATGCAATCTTCATTTAAGACAGAAAAGATCTTAAATAAAGAATACTAAGCTTATGAGCCAACAAGAAAGAAAACAGATGATACCAAATACCTGTAAGATTTTTCTTTATTTTTCTTTCAAACTAATGCCACTGACCACAACTCGGTTTGCCAAAACCGATTTTGATCCACTTGATGATCCCAAAGTGGTGCCAATACTGAACAACAAGATTCATTATATAATAGAGATTGCAAACTAAAATAAGAAGTGCAAAAAGTAAAATATGAGACTTCTCATTAATATTCAAATAAAGGTACTCACACCAAGGGATACATAGATAATCAACTAAAGGAGAGATACTTTCACATGCAAACCAAACTATAAGATAACCTCTCTACCACAGATATGAATCCACTAAAAAGGTAAAAGATAAAAGATAATGGTGGTGATACCGCGACACTCCCCCAAGCTTGGAACAAGCCAAGGGGATGCCAAACCTGATGAAGGATTACTCCTTCGGTGGTGGTGGTGTTCTCTTGTCATCATAAAACTTCCAAGGCAATGGTTCCCATCCAAAAAGGATGTCCTTGTCTCTGCAATCCTGAAACTAGCAGTAGAGCTTATGCGAAATCTAGCCTCATACTCACAGTTGATTCTGTATGTCATAGAGATGTTGAAAGTACAAAGGAAGTCACCTAGAGGGGGATGAATAGGATTTTTAAAATTATTACGGTTTAGGCTCAAGTAAATGCGGAATAAAACTAACATTTAATTTATTGAGCACAAAACCTAGCCACTAAGTTCACCTAAGTGCACCAACAACCTATGCTAAGAAATACAAGCAACAAGTTGATAGCAAGGTATAAATACTTCAAGCACGATGGCTATCACAATGTAAAGTGCATAAGTAAAGGGATCGGTTGAGAGATAACCGAAGGACGCGGAGACAAAGATTTGTTTCCCGAAGTTCACTTCCAAAGAAGCTACGTCTCCATTGGAGAGGTGCGATGGCGCAATGCTCTCCGAACGCCACAAATGGATCACCTCGAGGTTTGGTGGCTCGATGCTCACCCAACGCCACACAAGGCCTCACCCCGGATGCGGAAGCACGCAACTCACCGACGCCACAAAAGGCTCACCCTATTCTCCCGAGTGCGCACCACAAAAGGCGGGCACTCACTCCACTATCGGACGCTTGAGGGCGGTCACCGAACCCGTACAAAATTGGGGCTAACTCCACAACTCAATTGGAGGCTCCCAACAACAAAGCCACAAAAGGCTACAATGCCACAAAAGGCTCACAATGCCACAAAAGGCTACAAGACTACAAAAGGTCAACAATCCAACCACACAACCGTCTAGGGTTCCAAGGAACCCAAGAGAAACAAGCTCACAAGCTTGAACTCGCCGAATCTCCGAGGAGAACTCAAACCTATGCACCAAATGCAAGGGCAAGTCCTTCTCTCCCAAATTCCAACAAAGCTACAAAAGCTATTGGGGGAATAAGGGAGGAAGAACACAAGAGGAGAACACAAAACTCTCCAAGATCTAGATCCCAATGATTCCTTCACAAAGAAGGGATTTGACTTGGGGGGATTGTAGATATAGATCTCCTCTCTCAAATCCCTCAAAAAGATGCAAGAATCATAGGAAGGGAAAGGGAGAGGGAAAGCTTCTTCAAGGTTAAGAATGGAGGAGAGAGAAAAAGCCAAGAACCAAGAAGAAAAGCTAGTACCCACGAAGGGGAAGAGGAGCCCCTTTTAAAGGGCTCCCAGATCTGCCCGTTATGGGCATTCGCGACTCCTGGCCGGAACTTACGTTGGGAGGCCGGAAGTTCCGGTGGCACACAGCCAACGGTCAAAAACTGCGGAGCGAGAAACTAAAAAAGCGAATCCTGGTCGGAACTTCCGCCGGTTCACCGGAACTTCCGGTGGGAGCAAAACTTTCGGTGGAAGTTCCGATAGAAGTTTCGTCAAGTAGACATATTCAAAACAGAAGGTTACTGAACGTGAGCGGAACAAGACCCGGAACTTCCACCGGAACTTTCGGCGGCAAAGATGCCCTAGCGGAACTTCCGGTGGGAAGCCGGAACTTCCGATCAGGGAAATTCCAGAAACCAGAAAACCAGAAACGCAATAACTTTTGCATCCGAACTCCAAACGGGATGAAACCAATTTTGTTGGAAAGATAACGACGAATAGAATCCAACAAGGTGTGGAGCCAGAAAACTAGCAAGATCAAAAACCGCAATAAGATATGCAAGTGAAATCCTTAGATGATGAATTAGAGCTTGTTATGATGGTGACCACAAGCTCTAGATCCTCTCATGGACAAGAACCAACTAACAACCAAGAAAGATGATGCTATGAATGCAAAGGTTTGAGCTCTCTCTGAACGATGCAGACGAGACACTCGCTTGAGAGCCCCTCTTGATAGCACGGCTATCTATCCTAAACCCGGTCTCCCAACTAACAATACGAGACCGGCAAAATAAAATCCATATCAAGAACACACCTTTGCCTTGAGCATCCCACTTGAACTTGATGTAGACCGTCTTGTTCTTCTATAGTGGAACACCTTTCTTGGATGCTCTTGCTTGATGAAGATGAAGACTTGTAAATTTCCCCCTCATACTCCATGGGGAAACCTCTTCTTTGAACTTGTCTTCATCATTCCATGAGCACGAGGATGGAAAGCTTCAAGCATGAGATCTTCTAGAGATGGCGCATCTTGATCTCGCCCTTCTTCATCCCTTCTTGAGGTTGATCCATCTTGATGCAACTCGTTGCACATGCCTTGATCAACCTTCAAGCTCCTTCTTTCTTCAAGATTCCAAAGGGCACAAAGCCCTTGGACATTTCTTCATCTTCCAACCTTGAGACCAACACATGGCCCAAGCGATGCCAATGGACAAACCTACAAGTGAAACTCAATTTACACATTAGTCCATAGAGATTGTCATTAATTACCAAAACCACACATGGGGGCATACATGCCCTTTCAGATGTGCTTGCAATTGATTGGTGGTCTGACGGAGTGAGAAGATCTCTTCTCGGAGCTCAGCAACTTCTCCCTCGTGCTTGGTGATGAGTTCTGAACTTATCTTGTGAATAATATCCACTTCGCGTTTCGCCATCTTCTTGTACCTGAAAACCTCTTGTTCCAGCGCTTCCATCCTGTCTTCTAGACTGCCTTCTCCTTTAGGGCCTTGAACTTCTTTCATCTGTACCTTACCCTCTTTGAGGATCAACTCTTTGGGATGAACCCTCAACTCATACATGTACGGGTTGAGGACGTCCGCAGAGGAATCCTCCATGGGTGATCCTGAAGAAGACATTGAGGCTCCAAATCTGAGAATTTTCCTGACAGAAAAATATCGAAACGAAAACACGACGAGAACACGATGCAAGAACCTTGGGGAATCCGGGGGTTATATATTACGAAGTTTCAATGCATAAGGAATGTTTTGACACGGAAAAGAGGCGAAGACGGAGTTTGAGGGTGGCAAACCCCCTCCAGGCGCGGTCAGGCTGGGCCCGCGCCTAGGATGGGTTTGTCCACCCTGGACTCCCTTTCCTCTTCAATTCTGTCTTGTAACCTGCCTTATGTATTAAAACATCAAAAATATAAAAGATTGGATTTTCACGAACCTTCTCTTTTCACCACTTTTACCTATTCAAAGCCCAACTCTGCAGATTCTAGTGTTTGGCTTCTAATATATTCTTCTGGAGTCACCATTTGAATAACATCCACATATTCATTATAAGAATCTCCAGAAATATAATGTTTTAGTCTTTGACCATTCACCACCTGTGTTGTGTCATCCTTTCGAGAAGAAATTTTGATGGCACCTGAACGGTAAACTTCCTTGATAACAAAAGGTCCTTCCCATTTTGAGAGTAGTTTCCCTGCAAAAAATCTAAGACGAGACCTATACAAAAGAACTTTCTCACCAACATGGAACTCCCTTTTGAGAATTCTCCTATCATGCCATCTTTTTAATTTTTCCTTAAAGAGCCTAGCATTTTCATAAGCTTCACCTCTCCACTCATCTAGATTACTTAAATCGAGCAGTCTTTTCTCACCAGCAAGTCTAAAGTCTCTATTAAACTCTTTCACTGCCCAATAAGCTTTGTGTTCTAATTCTAGAGGCAAGTGACAAGCTTTCCCATAGACATTGTGTAAGGAGACATCCCCATGGGATTTTTATAAGAAGTTCTATAAGCCCACAAAGCGTCATTCAACTTTTTAGCCCAATTTTTCCTAGATCTATTGACAGTCTTCTGCAAGATAGATTTGATTTCCCTATTGGAAAGTTCTACTTGCCCAC
This sequence comes from Avena longiglumis, assembly GCA_030063025.1. Lineage (NCBI taxonomy): Eukaryota > Viridiplantae > Streptophyta > Magnoliopsida > Poales > Poaceae > Avena > Avena longiglumis. The sequence goes on from CP125975.1 coordinate 115,406,743, forward strand.
TAGTTTGGGAGTGATAAGCTGAAGCTATTCTGTGGTTTACATCATACTTAACGAGAGTTTTTCTAAAACCCCCATGAATAAAATGAGAGCCTCCATCAGTCATGAGATATTTAGGCACACCGAACCTAGGAAAAATGACATCTTCGAGCATTTTCAAAGAGGTCTTACCATCAGCACTGTTTGTAGGTATGGCTTCTACCCACTTTGTAACATAGTCAACGGCAACAAGAATATGTGTATACCCTTTTTAAGGAGGAAAAGGCCCCATAAAGTCAAATCCCCAACAATCAAAAGATTCAATAACAAGGGAATAATTCATAGGCATTTCATTGCATCTAGAGATGTTACCTACTTGTTGGCATTCATCACATGATAAGACAAACTTCCTTGAATCTTTAAAAAGGGTAGGCCAATAAAATCCAGATTGTAAAACCTTTTGTGCAGTCCTATCCCCAGCATGATGTCCTCCATAAGCACTGCCATGACATTTTCTCAATATTTCTTGTTGTTCAAATTCTGGAACACATCTTCGCATAATACCATCTACTCCTTCTTTATATAAGTGTGGGTCATACCAAAAGTAATGCCTTAGATCATAAAAGAATTTCCTTCTTTGCTGGGATGTAAAGGTTGGAGGCAAATACTTGGAAACAATAAAGTTAGCATAATCAGCATACCAAGGACACTCATGTGGACTTACCCTTATTGCAGATAACTGCTCATTTGGAAAACTATCATTAACAAGCAAAGGGTCAAAGAAATGTTTTCCAAACGAGATAAATTATCAGCAACAGGATTATCAGCACCTTTCCTATCCACAATATGCAGATCAAACTCTTGCAAAAGCAACACCCACCTTATAAGCCTAGGCTTAGCGTCCTTCTTCGTCATAAGGTATTTAATAGCTGCATGATCAGTATGAATAGTAACCTTGGAATCAACAATATAAGGTCTAAACTTATCACAAGCAAAGATTACAGCTAAGAACTCCTTTTCAGTAGTAGCATAATTCTTTTGAGCAGCATCCAGAGTCTTGCTAGCATAATGAATGACATTTAACTTCTTGTCAACACGTTGTCCCGGATAGCACCCACAGCAAAATCACTAGCATCACACATAATTTTCAAAAGGTAAACTCCAATCAGGTGGTTGGACTATAGGAGTAGTTATCAAAGCTTTCTTCAAAGTTTCAAAAGCTTCCTTACAATCATCATCAAAAACAAAAGGTACATCTTTTTGAAGAAGATTAGTATGGGGCTTTGAAATTTTGGAGAAATCTTTAATAAACCTCCTATAGAAACCAGCATGACCAAGGATACTACGAATACCTATGATATCTCTAGGACACGGCATCTTCTCAATTGCTTCAATTTTGGCTCTGTCAACTTCAATGCCTCTTTCAGAGCTCTTGTGTCCAAGAACAATCCCTTCATTAACCATGAAATGGCATTTCTCCCAGTTAAGAACAAGGTTGGTTTCCTCACATCTCTGCAAAAATTTATCAAGGTTGTGCAAACAGTTATCAAAAGAAGTTCCATAGACGGAAAAATTGTCCATGAAAACCTCCACAATTTCTTCACAAAAACCATGAAAGATAGCAGACATACATCTCTGAAAGGTAGCAGGAGCATTACATAAAACAAAAGGCATACGCCTATAAGAATAAGTACCATAGGGACAAGTTAAATTAGTTTTATCTTGGTCCTGTGCTTTCACAGCAATTTGAGAAAACTTAGAATAACCATCAAGAAAGCAAAAGTGAATCTTTTTGGACAACCTCTCAAGCATTTTATCAATAAAGGGCAAAGGATAATGATCTTTCTTAGTAACTTTATTAATCTTTCTAAAATCAATGCACATTCTATACCCAACTACTACTCTTTGGGGTATAAGCTCATTATCCTCATTAGGCACAACAGTTATTCCCCCTTTCTTGGGAACACAATGAACAGGTCTAACCCATTTACTATCAGCAATAGGATAAATAATACCAGCATCAAGGAGTTTCAATACCTCATTTCTTACCACATCCTTCATCTTAGGATTTAGACGATGTTGGTGCTCAACAAATGGTTTTGCATCAGGCTCTATATTAATAGCATGTTGACATATAGTAGGAGAAATCCCCTTTAAATCATCAAGAGTATAGCCCATAGATCCTCGGTGTTTCTTCAATATCTCCAATAACCTTTCTTCTTCCTTTCCTAAGGAACTAATAATAACACGATATATCTTCTTGTCATCAAGATAAGCATATTTAAGATCATCAGGTAAAGGTTTTAATTCAAAAACAGGGTCCCCTTTAGGTGGTAGTGTGGTACCCAAATCTTCCATAGGTAAATTATGCTTAAGTAACTCAGGCTGACGAAGGAAAGCCTCATCAATCTCATTTCTTTCCATCATGAAGGCATCACTTTCATGATCTTCCATGAACTGCTGCAAGGCATTGTTAGGAGCAAGAGAAATAGCAGAAAGTTGTTCAACCCTGAAATCCTCATCAGGCAGTTCATTTTCATAAGGAGTTTTGGCAAGTTTGGAAAAATTAAACTCATAAGACTCTCCAGCAAACTTAGTCAAAAAAATTCCTTCCTACAATCTATGATAGCCCCACAAGTGTTCACAAAGGGTCTACTAAAGATAATAGGATAGGTTTTACTAGCTTCTTTACCAAGTACTATGTCGTGGTGGTGGCACGAAAAATGCCATGGGTAGGCTAAAGTATGGGGCCAATGGATGCTAGAGGGATCTGGGGAGGGAAGATGATGTTGATTCTACACGCGAATGACTAACATACAAATCTTTATTTATCCTCTCTTGGGCTACAAGTGCTCCTTGAGCTGTATGCAAGAAGACAAGATGAACTTTTACCAGCCTAACGGTATAGAATGAGCCGATGCCCCTCTCAGGGATCCAAGCCTCTCCTTATAAAGGGGTGCCTTGGCTCCTCTAGGGCTGACGTGGCAAGCATATTCGAAGAATATGCTTGTCCTAATATAGTAACTCGGCGACCTCCTTTCTGTGTCCCCCTTCTAATGACGGCAAAGTTCCAGAGAGCCCCAACTGCACGCCTCGGGCTCCAGGACTGTCACCTCCATGACCTCCTTCTGCCCTTCTGCTGCTCTACGCCTTGTCCTTTGCACTTGGCTCTGTTAAGATTCTTCCTAGCCCGTGGCTAGGGTTTGACTATAGGCACCTCCTTCTCCTGCAAGCTTCATGTCATTCGGCCCTGCCTCGCTTAACTCGTCTTGGCCTTCACCTGCATTTAGGTTATTCGGACTTACCCGGCCAACTTAACTCGTACGTCGGCTGGGTAATGTACAACTCCTCCTATAAATGCCATGGTCATGCTTATCTCGGCCGACCTTTACATGATTCGGCCAATATAAACAGTAACTTGGCATAAGACTGGGGAAACTCCTTTTGTCTTCCCCTGTCTTGACCCTATCCAGGGTCACCTCCCCAACATTAGTCCCCGAAGCTGGTGTGGTCCCATCCGTAACCTCGGCCGGGCCACATCAGTTTCCCAATATTCATTTCTCCTCATTTCCGAGTTACTTTCTCCTATTCGAGGTATCCGTGTAGCTTCTTGTGTACGCCTCATCCTACGTGTAACACGCATCATTATTTCTCTAGTTTTTTGTTCCTCTATAGTTCCCACTGACAACGCTACAGTGATTACTGCACCTGTCGCGTCGGCATTGCGACGCCTCGCGCACCGCATTGGTCAGGAGGCCTGATCCTCTCCTGCGTCGTGTGATCGTCGGTGTGGCTCCACTCAGCCACGAGCGGTTCCGCCGCACGCACGATCTACACGGTTAGTGCCCGCACGCACGATCCCACTACCGCCAATGCCACGCGGTTATAAAGAGGGCCACGGGGCTAGAGGGTTCACTTTCCCCCTTCGCTCGCCGTTGCCCTTCTTCCTCCTCACGCCCGCTGCATCTCGTAAATTGCGCCGCCATCGAAATCTTCGACAATGAGGCCTGACTTCTGCTCCGTCGACCTCGTCCCCCTGCATCTGCTCTGGCGCCGTCGCCGGTGAGTTTTTCTGCGGTCCCATTGCCTAGATTTCTCTCTAGACACATATGCCGCTTTCTAGACCTCTCGTGGCGGTTCTTTTCCGCTCTGCCGCCGTCCTCGCTTAGAGCCACGACGGGGCACTTCACCTCTAAGCCTTGCTCCGCCGTTAGTTCCTCTTCTGTGGATTCCTCCGGCGACCGTATGTCGAGTTCCGTTAGCGGCACGCTAGTCGAGGACGATGACGTAGCGTCTGGTCCAGAGCGGGGATCCTGTCAGGGTTCCTCGGTCACTCGTCGTGAGATCGAGTGGCTAATTAGGACTCGCGGGATTCCTGCCGAGGTAGGTTGTCGCTTACCCGGAAGCGAATCCTCCTCTGTACTCAACGACGGCGAATATGTCGTCTTTATGTCTCACTTTGCCCGGGGGTTCGGTCTTCCCCTTAGCGATTTTGCTAAGGAATTTCTTGATTACTTCGGCCTTCAGCCGCATCATCTTCTGGCTAATGCCATCGCCTCCTTATCTTCTTTTATCTCGACCTCGGAGGGATACTTTGGCCTCTGGCCGTCTGTGCACGTATGGTCAAAATTCTTCCAGATCCGATCTAACGTCGTTCCAGACAAATCCCTTCACCCCTCTGAGAAGTTGCTTACTCAGTGCGGGGCCGCGTCAATCACTCCTCGGAGAAAATCCGAGTTTCCTCATGTTGCTGGTCTTGAATCTTGCAAGAAGTGGCATAGATCGTTTTTCTATGTCAAGAATACTGGAAAGGAAGACAAGATTCGGCTCCCTGATTTCTCCATCGGCCCCCCTTCCAAGAGGAATTGGACCTACAACCCCAGGAAGAGCCATGCTCTGGCCGAGGCCTTTGAGATTCGGCTGAAGGAGTTAATCTGCGCCGAGCTACGTGGCGAGGATCTGATGACCACCTTCGTCAGCAGCCGAATATGCCCTTTCCAGCATCGCACGCACAAGCTCTGTTACATGAGCGGTCCCCTCGATCCCAACCAAGTCTCAACGGCCGAGCTCAATAATTATCTTATTTTCAAGTGTGTCCGAGCTAACTTCAAGACAGATATGCCGTAGGACTGGACCTAGGGACTGAAGCCATTCACCCGCGGGAATCCCCCTCCCGAGGTAAGTTCACGCATTTATGTTTTGCCCCCTAATTGCGTTTGTGATTCCTTTTGCTAATTTCTCTTTGTCTATTTTCTTGCAGAGATTTGCGGAGCAGAAGGTCGAGGATGCCGAGGTTCTGGCCCTCCCGTGGACCGCAGATCGGAATACCCCAGACAGCGGGGAGCCTGACTCGGAGGAGTTTGTCCCCAAGTCAGACATCGCTCCGGCTCACGCCCGTGGCAAGACCTCGGCTCACGGGGAGGAAGGTGATTTGGACGACGTCCAAATTCTTGAGGTAGTCGTCGCAATGCCTATCTCTGACGCATTTCCGGCTTCTACATCCTCAGCTAATCAGGCCGGTCAGGTGCACGACGCCGAGCCTCTCGCCTCCCAACCTACTGCTACCTCGAGGAAGCGTACTGCTCCAGCAGGTGCCTCGGAAGCCACTCCCAAGAAACGAACAAAGAAGTCAGCCCAGCACCTTCCGAAGCGTAAAACTATGCCCGGAGTTACTGGGTGAGATTGTTTTCATTTGTATTTCTTGTTTCTCTTTCTCTGTGTTCTGATTCGACTTTATGTGATTTTGCAGCGCTCCTCTTTATGTTAAGCCCAGTGGTCCGAGTATGACGAGTCATACAACTTGGCCGCCTTCTCCTCCGCCTCCTGAAGATACCAGAGTTCCTAGCCCTGCTCGCGTTGACTCTCCTCCCGTTCCGACTCAGACATCACCTCGGCAAGATGCACCCGTGGTTTCCATTGCCGATGCCGACATAACTTGGCCAGCAGATCCTCCTACCGAACCTGTTACCTCCGTTGTGAACCCCGGAGTTTCCCCCGAGATTCCTTTGACCCCCACAATTCCAACCGCAACTCCGACTCCAGCCGAGGATATCACCATGTCGGCGCCCTCGGAAACCATAGTTCCTCTTGTTTCCAAGGACACCACCCCTAGTGCTGAGGTAACAGCTCCTGCCAACGCCTCTTCTAAGGCTAAGAAGGTCGTTGTCACCAAACCTCCCTCATCTCAGAAAGGACTTTCCAGCTCTTCTCAACCCACCATTGCTGATGCGCTCCGCAAGGGGGTTTCCTCTGCTAAGACCGTTGTCACCCCGGCCGCTGATACTCAGCTTACTCTCCACAAGAGTCCTGCGGCGGCGGTGGTTACACAACGTGTCCGAGGTAAAGTCCTGACTCGTACTGAGAGTGGGAACAACCTCGGCTCCTTGGTTGAGTATTCCAATAATTGGAACGCTGCTGATCAAATTGAGGGAAATCCGAGCAATCAGCCATTTCAACTCCCCGACATCAGCAGTCGCTTGCATATGGCTTCCAAGATCGTGCTTGACAACGACAGGATGAACGAGGTAATTGCCTTTGTTGACATTTGGTTAGTTATTCGAATGATAGTATATATACTCTAGTCCCCGAAGCTTGCAACCGAATAACTTGTTATTCGTTTGGAAGCTTTGTTAGGCTTTGCTTGATTCGGATCCGAGTTAAGCTTTGATTATCCAGTCATTTAGGTCCGGGATAAGTTTTGCTCGATCCGAGTTAAGCTTTGCTTGATTTGGATCTGTCTTAGGTTTGGATATCCAGCTACCAAGATCCGAGTTAAGCTTTGCTTGATTCGGATCTGTCTTAGCTATGAATATCTGATTGTATATTTTAATTTGTCGCTTAGGTTGCCCATGATCGTCGGACAACCGAATTCCAAAGGCTGCTTTTCGCGCACAATAAGTTGCAAGAAAAGTACGAGAAAGTTCTTCCCATGGTGAAGAAAGCTGGTAATTTAACAAACCTTTGTATTGTCCCTAAAGCTCTTAATATTTTCGACTTGAGGTGTTAGCTCATTTTGCTGGTAAACAGGTAATATCAACAATCTTAATATCCATCTTGATAAGAAAATCAAGGCCCTGGAAGGTTAGTTATCCTTTGTCTTTACTGATTCCTGTTCGAGATTTATCATGGGTTTCTTATAACCTTCTGGCTTTGGTATAGCCGAGTTACAAACTCTTGCAGCATCACATCAAGAATGCATACCCATGCCTAATATGATGCTGTATTTTTTAGAGCAAGCCGCCACTCATTCGGCGCAGCTGAAAGAGAAAGATGACGAGATAATTCGCTTGCGCGCCGAGGTGGAGTGCCTCAAGCTTTCTCAGAAATCTGAGTTAGAGAAACTTGATCAGGAGTTCTCCGAAGAAAAGAACCGGCTAAGTCTGCAATTGCAGAAGGATAAAGAGCTCCTCGAGGCTGCCGAACTTAAGACTCGGACGATGAGCGAGGAAATCACTCGCTTTGAGAAGACCAAGGTTGATTGGGCTCAAGATCTTCAGAAAATGCTGAGCTATATTCATCGTAAGTTTCTGATCGTGGCCGAGTTATCTTCTCCTCTTTCTTACTTTTAACTGATATACTTTTATTTTGCGTAGATCATTTTCTGGAAGATAGGCCCATGAGCTCTAGAGCGGTCATTACTGTTCGCCAGCGCCGAGGTGTCCCCGCAGATGCGAGCCCAGAATATTCAATGGAAGATTTCTTGGTTGCCGTTGGCGCTGCCATTGGTCCGATGAAGATTATGGGCATGGATTTGGTGCAAGCAGCCATTCGGGCCTACCATGTTCTCTGGCCGAATACTTCTGGAACTCCTGATATTGACGAGATCAAGATACTGGTGGAAAGATTAATGGCATCCCAGAACCAGTTAAATCTTTGGAGGGAATCCGCTGGACGGGCTGGTGCTGATATGGCGCTCACAGTCATTATGTCTTGGTACGAGGACATTTCGCTCGATACCTTGATAAACTTGCGCACTGGCTCCCGTTGGGTTGAGGATCCAGAGTTCGTCGCTCGCCGTCAAGCTCGTGCCTTCCATCTTGTTGAGTACGCTGATGTGCATAACTGGATTGAAGGCCCGAGTTTTCTTCCCAACCCAACGGATGACGTCGAAGTCAAAGATGCCTCTGATAATAGTTCGGCCGACCAGGACGAGGGTGAGGGCAACTCGGACACTTCTGGTGATTCCAGCGCAAGCTCGGATCGGGATGGCGACGCACGATCATCTTCCAAAGGGACTGGGCATTCTCAAGCTCAAGCTAATACTTCTCAGCAACCCAGGACTTCCCCCAAAGTTACTATTTCCTCTGTGGAGGGCGAAGTAACTTCGGCCGAGGTGACGTCTACCTCGGAGCGCCCAGTGCCTGACCAAGCCGCTGCCCCTTAAGTTATTTCTTATCCCCAGTATGCCGGGCGTATGATGTATGTGAAATAATTGTCCGCTTTCTGTGTGGTACGAACCCTTTTTACCTTTTGCCGCTGAGGCACGGATGATGATGATCATTATTAGTTTGTCTAAACAGATCTTGTTGCTTTAAATCTTTGCTTTGGTGGTCTTCAATCTCATAAGTTCGGATCGTGTGTTTTCATTTGACTGACCTTAGTTCGGAGTTAATATTGCCTGGCCTTTATAAATTCGACGGCTTAACCATTGTGTTCTTGATCTCTATCCGAGCTATAAAGCCCGAAGCCCATATCTGGGGAAAGCGAAACAATATCGTTCAAGGTAGTCTCTGACCTGTCGTTCGGCGTGCTGAAGTTTAATACCCATTTTTGGAATAGGAGACAATTATGGGGCAATTCCCTAGTCAGTGCTCTAGGAATCGAGGTTTTAATGCACAATCCGAGATAAGGGATAATACGGCATAGTCCCCGAGTTCCCTGCTCGAGGTCCTGAAACTTAACACATCATTCAGGAATAAGAAATAACGTGTGGCAGTCCCCGAGTCACTGCTCAAGGTGCCGAAGATTAATACATAACTCAAAAATGTGGAAATACATAAGGCAGTCCCCGAGTCACTGCTCAAGGTGCCGAGGTTTAATACATAACTCAAAATGATAAATACCATAGGGCAGTCCCCGAGTCACTGCTCAAGGTGCCGAGGTTTAATACATAATTCAAAATGAGAAATAACATATAGCAGTCCCCGAGTCACTGCTCAAGATGCCGAGGTTTAATACATAATTCAAAATGAGAAATAACATAGGGCAGTCCCCGAGTCACTGCTCAAGGTGCCGAGGTTTAATACATAGTCGATAATTCGACTTGAAGCGTCACATTACAACGTATCATAGATGGCTCCTACGAGTAAAATGGATGAAGTAAAGCTATGTTCCATGGTCTTTTTGATTCTTCGCCGGCTTTGTTTGCCTTGTTCTTTTCTGGTGACTGAGCATCGATTAGGTAATACGCATCATTGTGCAATGCTTTGCTCACGATGAATGGTCCCTCCCATGGGGGTGATAGCTTGTGCATGCCGGCTGTGCGTTGCACTAGCCGAAGAACCAAATCTCCTTCTTTAAACACTCTTGGATTGACTTTCTTGCTGTGATATCGTCGTAAGTCTTGCTGATAAATAGCTGACCTTGATAGTGCCAACTCCCTGGCTTCTTCTAGCAAATCGACATCATCTTGCCGAGCTATCTCATTTACCTCAGCGGTTGTATACTGGGTTACTCTCGACGAATCATGTATTATGTCGGCTGGAAGCACGGCCTCTGCTCCATATACCAGAAAAAATGGCGTATACCCTGTTGACCTGTTTGGGGTAGTTCTGAGGCTCCATAGTACTGCTGGTAGTTCCTCGATCCAGCATCCTGCCGACCTTTGCAGAGGTTCAACGAGCCGGGGTTTTATTCCGGACAATACTAGTCCATTAGATCTTTCCACTTGCCCATTGGATGCTAGGTGAGCCACCGAGGCGACATCTAATCTTATGTGCTTTTCTTGGCAGAATCTAGTAAAAGCCCCTTCAGTGAAGTTTGTGCCATTGTCTGTAATAACGCTATGTGGATAACCATATCTCAAGATAATATCTTTGAGGAATTTTACTGCTGTTGGTCCATCACATTTTTTTATCGGTTTTACTTCAATCCACTTTGTGAATTTATCCACCATGACTAAAATGTGGGTCATCCCGCCCCGGGCCGGCTTGAATGGTCCCACCATATCCAAGCACCATACAGAAAATGGCCAAGTAATCGGTATTGTCTTTAATTCGGACGATGGCATATGTATCTTGCTGGCATATCTCTGGCAACCATTACATTTTTCTACCAACTCTTTGGCGTCTTTTAACGCCGTTGGCCAATAAAATCCATGCCTGAATGCTTTGGCCACTAGAGCTCTGGATGAGGCATGATGCCCGCATTGTCCTTGATGTATACCTAGGAGGATTTCCTGGCCCTCCGCCGAGTCAACACATCTTTGCAGCACGCTTGTGACGCTCCTTTTATACAACTCATTGTTTATGATTGTATAAGCTTTTGCTCTTCTCACTGTCTGTCTAGCCAGTACCTCATTACTCGGCAAAATTGCATCCTTAAGGAAGGAAAATATGGGTTGCGCCCATGTTGGCATGATTTTCTCTGGGATAATTTCACTATCTATTTCCATGTTTTCCGTCGACATAACATCCTTGGATTTTTCCACATCCATTCATGCAATTGCCGGGTTTATTTTCGGAAATTCTGGGTTACATCCTTTGTCGATTTCCATTGGCATACCATCTTCTCTTGATTCTGCCGAGATATAAATGGACTCGGACTCGGGTGATGGTGTTATTGATGGTTTTCTCAGGTGCTCTAGGGCGATACCTGAGGGAATGGATTGCCTGGTTGATCCGAGTTTTGACAGCATGTCAGCAGCGTCGTTTTCTGCCCGAGGTACATGATGATACTCACATCCATCAAAGTATCCACTAATTTTTTGCACATGGAATCTATATAGGGCCATATTCGCAACTAGCTCGTCCCAGTTGCCTGATACTTGTTGTACTACGAGATCTGAATCCCCGTAACATAGAATCCGATGTATGCCAATCTCTTTTGCCACCTTTAACCCATGGACGAGTGCTTCGTACTCGGCTACATTGTTTGACGCGGCAAAATGTATTTGCAGCACATATTTCAGCTGATCTCTTTTTGGCGAGGTTAACACTATCCCTGCCCCCAAGCCATTCCTCAGCTTGGAGCCGTCAAAGTTCATTGTCCAATAATTCGGATCCGGTAATGGTGGCTCATACTGTACCTCGGCCCAATCCACAAAGAAGTCGGCCACAGCCTGAGATTTGATTGCATCTCGACTATCGAATTGCGGAGCATAAGGTGACAATTCAATTGCCTATTTTTCTATTCGGCCGCTTGCATATTTGTTGCTCAATATGTCGGCTATGTGCGCTTCACAGATCACTTTGATTGTGTGTTCTTCGAAGTAATGTTTAAGTTTCTTCGCCGACATGTATACTCCATATGCCATCTTCTGGTAATGTGGGTAATTTTGTTTCGTGGCTGATAGTACCTCGCTTAGGTAATATACCAGCCTTTGTACTGATTTATCATCTTCAATTCGTTCCACAACGATCACCGCACTTACCACTCTGTTTGTGGCGGCTATGTAAAGTAACATAGGCTCTTTTGACAATGGAGAGGCCAGGATTGGTGCTATGACCAACATCTTTTTCAGTTCATGAAATGCATTATCTGCTTGTGGTGTCTGTAGCACCCCGGCTAAAACCACTACTAGAAACTCGCATGTCTTATCTTCGTGCATCATCATGACATCATCATGCATGTGTTATCGCCACATTTTGGCCAAAGGAGGAGATGGGCCGTAATCAAGATGGGCTTAGAAGATACGTATATACAACGTGTTGTTGAATCGGCCTCGTACGTTGATTTGGGCTAAATTGCCCGTGTATCTTATATTGTAATAGGTTACGTTTCGGTTTAGGTAGGAGATAGAGTTGTTAGAATTATTCCAAAGATAGAAAGTATCCGGACTATAAATATGTACCTAAGGTTATTGAGAAAAGGAGGACGGTCACGTTCACGACAAACACAATCTCGGCGCATCGCCACCCCTTGTTTCTACGGTTTTTCTCGGGTAAGTGCCATGCTTCCTTGCGATCTAGGCAGTATCTACTTATGCGTTATTTGGTGTTACTCGTACTGAAGCCTTGTTGATAGCGAGTAATACTATTATCATAGATTTGTTTAGGCTAGCATCGGTACCTTTTTGCTATGATCGTTTAGTTATGCTGCCTCTAGTTATCTCGCCGCCTTTGCACCTTTTCCCGGGTGTAAGGGTGGCATCTTGCTTGATCTTTATTTAAGTCGATTTGATCTATTATAGTTGTGCCTTGTTCTCCAAGGTTTAGTTTGATATCTACATGATCAGGCCTTGCAAACGGGTTGAACGATCCAGTAATATGTAAGATATGGTTTGCCAATCCGAGGGGAGTTGTTCCGGGAATTGACTTTATGTTGGTTTTTAGGCCTTCTCTAGGGTTAGTCTTCTATAATCTTCTGTATCTACCAGGCTCAACTACGTGTAGGATGTTCCAATTATGTGGTGAAAACGTTAAACTGTCGTAGATCGATTTAACTTGTATTGATGAAGCAAAACCCCATGTTATCGTAGATCTAATGCAAAACCATGGGATAATCGGCTCCAGGAGCCGATTCACAGGGAAACCTGGGAGCCGGTTGCGGCTTGAATTTTACGTGTGTTTGTTTGCCATGCAGGAAACCACTCGAAGCAACTCATCACCTTCCTGACCAGGTATAGGTCAGGTGGCACGCCCTCGCATCCGCCAGGACGTGTGCCGGAGTTTTGCGGGCCGTTGCCCGAGGGACCAGGGCCCACCAGCAGTTCTGGGAGCCTCCCTTTCGTGTTGCTCGCTGCTGTCGCGTGTGGATTTTGACAGGCAACACATTCTGGCACGCCCGGTGGGACATTCAACAACATCTGCATCAACATCTGACGCTGCGATGGAGGGCAGACCGGTCACGTACGACGATTTGCCTGAGGAGCACAAGGCAAAGTATGATGATATCAAAGCTCTCTTCGAAGCCGATCTCATCGGCTCTTTTGAGAGGACTCGTAAACATGGCATCGTGGAAAGGGTTCTCACCAAGGTGCTCTTGATGAGGTGGATCCGTCTCCCCTGAGGAGCGCACTGAGCTCGGCGAGAAGTTAATTACATGGTAGCTCATTCTCTTCACCGCCATTCGAGAGCTTGGTGAACGCTGAGCGTGTCGCGGTTCGTAGTTCAGAGATCATGAAACATCGACTCTCCGTCGGGCCTACTTTAGGGACTCACCAGGAGAAAGACCGCCTGCATCAGGCCAGAATCGCCATTCACGCTTGCAGCTCCGGAGCCACCAGGGGCACCGGCGTACGTCGTCTACAAGATCGGAGGTGATCCTGGCGATTGCCAATTCCTATGTGAACCACCTAAAGAAATCCCACATGGATATGTGTGCACCTACGTGCCGGACTGCAACAGCTTGACGCGCACGAACCAGATTGCAACCGCAGGGATTGCTGGGGCAGGAGTTTCTGGATCAGGGGCTTCAGGAGCAGGTGTTTCTGGAGCAGGGATCTCTGGGATGGACGCTGATAAACAGGCATGGCTAGCCAAGTATGCCACCGGAACGAGTCATGAGAGTTTAGCCCCTGCAGCTCAAACGGTGGAACAAATCCGTACTATCTTGAGAGACCAGTTCGGCTTCGTGCCGAAGAGAAGGACAATCGGCTATTCCAAGACGTACCCCAACGAGTTTGATCTGATTCCGCTGCCACCCAAGTATCGGCTTCCTGAGTTCTCAAGGTTTAGCGGATCAGAAGGGTCGAGCTCGATCGAGTATGTGAGCCGATACCTGGCACAGTTAGGCATGATATCAAGATCGATCGCCAGTAAGGTTCTTTGCGCAATCTCCAGCGAGACCAGCTTTTGGGTGGTACACCTCGTGTCACCGATTCGATCCGCACTGAAACAACTGGAAGAGCAGTTCCACATTCAGTATCATTCAGAAGCTACCGAGGCCGGCATTGCAGATCTGGCGCAGGTGCGGCAAAAGCGGGGAGAAACGGTAGCCGAGTACATTCAGCGCTTCAGGACTGTCAAGAACCGATGTTATTCGGCTCGTTTAACTGAGAAAGAATCAGTCGAGCTGGCAGTGTTGGGTCTCTTAGCACCTATCAAGGACCTGGCTTTCCAAGTGGAGTACAATTCATTGGCGCACATGGCCCAGAAACTAACAATGTACGAACAGCGCCACCCTGAGTTGTACCAAGACAAGTTCAAACGTCCGATAGGCCTGGTCGATACAGAAGAAGAGGATCCTGTACAGGACCAGGAGGTGGCCGTGGCTGAATGGGCTCGTGGGGCAGATCCTGTGTCCTGCAAATGGGTAAAGCAGCAAGGGCCTGCAAAAGGGTTCGACTTCGATGTGAGCAAAGCTGAGCAGATATTCGATTTACTGCTGAAAGAAAAGCAGCTGAAGTTACCCGAAGGCCATAAAATCCCCACGGCTCAAGAGATGAACGGGAGACCATACTGCAAGTGGCATCACTCGTTCACCCACACCACCAATGATTGCAAAGAGCTACGTCGCCAGATCCAAACGGCCATAGAGCAGGGCCGTCTGATCCTTGGGCAATTCGCCATGAAAGTAGACACCAACCCATTTCCCGGCGTCAACATGGTAGAACACAGCCACTCCAGGAGGCGCCAGTTGGATTTCTCGTTCGATGTTAATATGGCAGGACCGGCGTACCACCGTGACACATATAAGGAGGAAGGCAGTCGCTCTCGGGGCAGAGTAAGAGAGGAGGCTGGTCCACGCTACCGGCCCAGCTACGATGACATGCGGTATTTAACTGAGGAACATGTGAGGAGCGTGCGATATCAGAAGCCACATTCCACGCATCTCCTTAACAAGTATGAGCGTCAGTATGACCGACGTCGCCGGCGCGATGGAGACGATGAAGGATATGAGCACCTCGCTAGGGGACCGTCAAAAGAAAAGGAAGGCGCAGACAAACATTGGGATTGTCCTTTCTTCAAGTATTGCTGGGATGCGGGAATGAGCCGATTGCCTACAATCGATAACTGCCCGGAATGTGGACAGCAGAAGGAGGACACGGGGCCAGTGTCAGTGTTCAAGCGTCTAGGGCCTCTCCCACCTCAGAGCCGATACAGGGAGTCCGCTCGAGCAAAAGATCTCGAGGAGCCAATGGATGACAAAGAAAAAGACAGATATCACCGTCCAAGGTGGTGTCCCGACGGACTCAGACACACCCAAAAGCGTAGAGTGCAGCGGCTGCGTAACTTGGAGGAAGCCGAAGCGCAGTATCTCCACGCTTTAAAGAAAGCACGGCCCGATCTGGCCGTTAAGATTCGGCAGACCTTGGAAACGGAAGATCGCCCGAAAAGGAAAGAGTGGCGCCCCAAACCGGTAAAAGCCGATGCAAAGACATCGGCTGGCACAAACATGGTATTCATACTTCCGTCAGAGTTCTGCGCTTAAGAACCAACGAGCTACCAAGAGTACGGTTGATCGCGCCCACGGCCGGTTATCTTTGAGAAGCCACGTGAGAAGGGCTACAAACATCCGAAAGCCACACTCACGAGGTTACATCAATGGGCACTGTCGGCAAGATGTTGGTGGACACCGAGCGGCAATCAATATAATGCCATACTCCATGCTACGGCGTTTGGGACGCCCACCGCAGATCCGATCAAAACCAACGCCACGTTAAGCGACTTCAACGGCCAAACTTGAAACGCAAGGCGATCGAACGTGGATCCGACTGTAAGAAAACCATCCCTACCTCATTCTTCGTCAGGACAGCAAAAGCACCTACTGTTGTCTTGCTAGGGAGAGATTGGATTCATGCTAATCGCTGCATTCCATCCACGATGCACCGATTGCCTATCTGATGGGATGGAGATGAGGTGGAGGTCATTCATGCAGATGATTCTATCGAGATCTCCATAGCTGGCATGAACATCCGGGAAGCGAAGACCAAGAGCCGATCTCGAATCAGTCTAGACGTGAGCGCATTAAAGCTACAAAAAGCGGGTGAGGCTGGTCTTATCCATCGCCCGACAGAGTAGCAAAGTCCACGATCAGATGGGTACGGCCGATCCTCGCGATCGCCACAAAAATAAAAGCAGCAATCTTACGACAAGCAGATCATGTAGTCGTAGCGGGAGATTCCGCCATTGTAAAACACAAATAAGGTGTAAACCGTCTTGACTAATGCAATCAGGGGCGATTCTGCAATCGCCCAAATTATTTTGTTATCCTCACCTCTTGTTTGCGGTGTTTAGCATCGATTTAACAGGGGACGGAAAGCTAGGGTATGGGTTTACATCCGCTGATGAACTAGAGGAAATCGACATCGGTCCTGGGGATAAGCCACGACCAACATTTATCAGCAAGAAGTTAGATCCGAGTCTGCGGGGTCCGATGATAGCTCTGTTGAAAGAATATCCATCGCTGCCTGGGACTATACAGAGATGCTGGATTAGACAGAGCATCATTGAGCATCGACTCCGCTAAAAAGGATTTCGCCATTCCAAAGAATGAGCACGACAGATGAAGGCCGAAATTTTGGAAGAAGTCAAGAAAGAGGTCGATAAAATGTTGACAGCCAAGTTAATCAGGCCATGCAGGTATGCTGAGTGGATTTCTAGTATCGTACCTGTAGAGAAAAAGGATGGCCGATGGCGTGTTGCCATAGATTTTCGGGATCTCAATAGAGCTACTCCAAAGGATGAGTATCCGATGCCGTGGCGTAAACGCGTTAATCAACGCAATGCTGGTCATAAGATCTTGAGATTCATGGATGGCAATGCCGGTTACAACCAAATTTTTATGGCTCCGAAGACATACACAAGACTGCGTTCGAGTCCTGTTCGGTGGGTTGTTTGAATATGTAGTCATGACATTTGGATGAAGAATGCCGCCACATACCAAAGAGCCATGAATTACATTTTCCATGATCCGATCGGCAAGTCGGTGGAAATTTACATCGATGACGTGGTGGTCAAGTCTGCTTCAAGACAAGGACACTTGGACGATTCAACGTCCCGGACCGAACAAGAAAATTCGGACTACGGATGAATCCAAAAAGTGTGCCTTTGGGTGACGGTCAGTTCTTGGGTTCTTGGTCCATGAACGCGAATTGAGATCGGCCTGAAAAGTCGAGGCGGCGAACAATTAAGCCACCTACCACGAAGAAAGAACTGCATCTCTCATCGGCAAGATCAACTCCAAAAGATTCATCTCCAATCTGTGGGAAGAATAGAGCCGTTCATGGACCGGTGAAGATTAAATCGACGAGGAATTCAGGTAGGCAGAACAACAATGAGCCTTCGACGAGATCAAAGAATATCTGACGAAGCTGCCAGTATTGGTTCCGCCCCAGCCGGATAGGCCATTCTACATTTACTTATCAGTAGCTGACACGTCCATCGCCTCAGTGGTGGTGCAAGTTTATGATGGGCTGGAGCGAGTTGTATTTTACATCAGCAGAAGGATGCTGGATGCAGAGACAAGGTATCCTGAGATCGACAAGTTGTGCCTCTGCCTGTTTTTCACCTGCACCAAGCTGCGCCACATTTTGCTATCAGCGGAGATTGTCATCATATGCAAATCAGATGTCATAAAGCACATGCTGTCGGCTCCTATGTTGAAAGGCCGACTGGGCAAATGGATGTTTGCATTATCGGAGTTTGACATCCGGTATCAACCCGCGAAAGCGGTTAAGGGTCAGGCATTGGCCGACCTTATCGCTGAAAGGATCAACACTAATATAGCAGCGCTGTCTATACGAGCGTGGGCTATGTTTTTCGATGGATCGGTTTGTGACGATGGGTGCGGCATCGGCATGCTACTCGTGTCGCCCCGGGCAACATTTTCCTTCTCCATCGGTTATCGCCTCGCACCAACAACGTCGCTGAGTATGAGGCGATACGCAAGGGAATGGAGTTGCTCATCGAAGCTGGAGCAGAAGCAGTGGAAATTTTTGGAGACTCCAAGTTGGTGATTTCTCAACTCACGGAGGAATACAAGTGTGAGAGCGAGTCGCTCTTCCCATTATGGCTGCACTGCCGTGAGCTGATGGCACAGTTCCGGTACATAAACTTCACCTGGATCCCGCGATCGCAGAATACCGAGGCGAATGATCTTGCACAAATGGCTTCAGGCTACAGGGACGTAGCAGATGGAGCTGATGTTCAGGTACAGTTCCTGGAGGCGGACGACTGGAGAGCCGATATCTTCAATTACTTGAAGGATTCGGCTCGGGGGGCACCTAAACGGATAAGGTACAAGGCCATGAAATATGTGCTTATTGGGGACGACATGTTCTACAGGACTCTGGAAGGGTTACTGCTCAAATGTCTGGGGCCAACCGAGGCCAATCGGCTCCTGCACGAGGTACACGAAGGCGCCTGTGGAACTCACCAATCGGCTCACAAGATGAAATGGTTGATCAGGCGATCAGGGTTTTATTGGCCCACCATGCTTGAGGACTGTTTTAGGTACTACAAAGGGTGTCAAGCATGTCAGAAATTTGGAAAAATTCAGATGGTACCCGCGTCAGCAATGAACCCCATCATCAAGCCTTGGCCATTCCGAGGTTGGGGCATGGATATGATTGGCAAGATCAATCCTCCGTCAAGCAAAGGCCACATGTGGATTTTGGCCATTACGGATTATTTCACTAAATGGGTGGAAGCCGTCCCTATGAAGTCAGTGAGCTCGAAGGACGTTATCGATTTTGTGAAAGAACATGTCATTCATAGATTCGGGATTCCCCAGACTATCACGACCGATGGAGGTTCGGTCTTCATTTCTCACGAGTTTAGAAAGTTCTGTGAGGACACAGGGATTAAGCTGATTCGATCATCTCCATACTATGCTCAAGCAAATGGGCAAGCTGAAGCGTCCAACCAGAGCCTTATCAAGTTGATCAAGAGGAAGGTCGACGAGCACCCTAGGCGTTGGCACGAGGTTTTGTCAGAGGCTTTATGGGCTTATCGCATGTCATGCCATGGAGCGATAAAAACCTCGCCATACCATCTAGTCTATGGACAAGAAGCCGTATTGCCTTGGGAAATTACGGCTGGATCGAGACGTATCACTTTTCAGAACAATCTAACAACTGAAGAATATGCAACCCTGATGAGTGACAGTGTTGAGGATTTAATTGAGCTCAGGCTGTGGTCGCTTGAGAAAATCAAAGAGAACAAGGCCAAGGTAGCTCGTGCATATAACAAGAAAGTGAGACCAAAGGAGTTCCACGTCGGCGATCTGGTATGGGAAGCTGTGTTGCCATTAGGGACTAAGGATGCAACATATGGTAAATGGTCTCCAAATTGGCACGGGCCATACAGGGTCGATCAGGTTTTAAGAGGGAACGCGTACATGCTTGAGGAGCCGGGCGTAAAATTCCCAAAGGGTCACAACGGCCAACATCTCAAGAAATATTTCCCAAGCATGTGGGATGATGGAGTGAATGAAATGCCGATACATGAAATCGGCCAAATAAAAAAAAAAAATGTATAGCCGATGCATCATCGACTCTAGAGGTTCAAACTGTACAAGCAGATGCGGTTTACATAAACGAGCCATCAAGAAATGCCTCGAAGGCGTGGAGGGCGTCAGCACGGACACGGTCCACCTCGGCGATCTCGGCTTCGTCATCTTCGTCCTTGCCCGTCACTAGCTGCTTGTTCAGGGCACGTATTTCTGCCAGATCGGTCTTGAGTTGAGCTTTGAGGCTTTCTGCTTTGTCCTGGGATCGGGCGATGGATTCTTACTTGTCGCGAATGAGCTGTTTAGTCGCCCGGACCTTCTCTTCAAGATCTTCCAGCTCCCTTTTCAAGGATGCGAGCTCGGCGGTACTGACAGAGGTGTCAGTTTTGGCATCAAGAGACGCCTTTTTCTCGTTGAGCTGCTGACATCTGTCTGCGATATTGGCCTTCAGTGGAAGTTGGGCGCGGCGCAGACTGATCCTCTCACGAGCTAACTTCACCCTTGACCCGTAGAAAGACAGAGTTACAACTGGCCAAAGCTTCACCTGCAATGCTACTGGGAGTTGGTCTTTGATTTCAGCAAGAACGCTCTTCACCTCCTCAGAACCCTCGATCAACTCTTCGATCGGGGAGGACAGCAGGGCTTTAAGACGCTGGAATTGAGGTGGAACAGCCCTAGCTCGTGGTTCATCGTTGGCAACAGAGGGAGTTGGTTCGATGGATTCGTGTCGAACGTCGAAGCACGAAATATCACAACTGGCAGCCGGAAAGGCCAAGATGTCGCCCAACATGCAAGGATGAGCCGAAAAAAGCTAACATACCTCTCCTAAGGTCGAGGGGATAGCAGATGACGAGACAATCGGCTTGTGTGTAGTTGCTGGAGGCTTGGCCAAAATGGTAGCCGTTTCATCTGCACCTTCGGGGATTGCTAGATCCGGCTTGGCTAAAGGCATCGGCACTGCCCCGGCTTTCCCACTAGAAGCATCAGTCGTCTGCATGGAAGGTGTTTAGCCGATGTAAATGATGATGAATCGGCAGATAAAAAGAAGTAAGTGGTAAGAGCATGAAGGGTGATGATTTTCGAAACCTCCTGGCTCGACGAAGAAGCTTGCAGTCCTTTGCGAGCTCTCTTGGGACCATACTGGCCCGCCTCGGGTGCTCGAAGTGAGGTTCAGAACCGACCTTTCCTCGAAGCCGATGGTGGTGAATCTGGCTGGCTCGTGTGATGGTCCTCTCGAATCTGTTGGGCCAGTTCTCCTCGATTGGTGAGTGTCCTCGCTAGAGGTGTCTTGACGGAAGCCTGTAAAAAGGAGAACCGAAGCACGAGCATGTCCGCAAGAATGGAAGAATGAGAAGGATCGACCAAGGCTTGGATCAGCCTACATGCGAGCTTTACGGAGAAGGGCTCCGGCCTCAAGGTCTTCTCGGCAGCTACCTTCCTCACCATCGTTCTTGTTTTAGTTGGAACTCGAGGGCGGTGACTTAGGAGTTGCTTGGTTCTTGGAAGCCGATTGTGGTGTTATCGGCTGGTTCTGCATCATGACCTTTTTCAAAGGTGGCGAGTTTTTGCAGAAAAGAACCACAGGAGCTGGCGGAAAGAACTCGAAGGGGGAGCCATCACTGTGCGTAGGTTCAGGGCCATCTTGTTGCTGCAAAGAGAAAGAGTGGGTTAGTAGAAGAGTCATGTGTGAGCCGCATCAAGAAAATTTACAAGTAGTGGTACCTGTTCCACGGGGATGTCATAGTCAGCATCGAGCTGTTTCAGCAACGGTCCCAGAGCTCTCCTGAAGGCGTGAGTCTTCCACATCGACCACCAGTCTTCAAAGCCATTGGTTGATGAGGCGAAGGTGAGGTCGTTAGGAATTGGGATGGTCAGAGCATCAAAGAAGGAATAACACCTTTGGCTGGTGAGAGGATCAGGCAGGTCGGCTCTGCTCTCTGTAAGATGGTGGAGAAAGAAATGGGGAGGTACTTGTCCAAGGCCAAATTGCCGAGCCACTACGACCGGCTGGTAGAATTCATACCCAGGCTTGATTATTCTGTTGGATGTACTCATGCCAACTGGAAGGAAACAGGGACGGATCACAGTGGAAAAGAGCTGCTGAGTGCTGGTGTCATCGGCAAAATTGTCTAGCCTGAAGGAGATTGGATTTTCGAAATGTTCCGATTCTTCCATGTAAGGAAAAAAGATAGGATTGTCCAGGCCTTGAAAGAAAATGCTGAACCATTTAGATGCCTCCTGAGGGGTCAGTTTACTACCTGGCAGTCTATACAAAGCTTGGCCGTGCATCGGATCCGCTTCCTTTACATCCGGAAAGGTGCAACTCCAAAAGGGGAAGTTTGGGACGTGGTTTTCAAAATACTGGTGAGCCCATAGCTGAATGAACCACCAAGGACCACTGTTTTGACTGCTATGCCGGAGAACAACTTGATGACATCAACTGGAGATATCGATAGACCTCTCTAAGAACAGTTTGCGATGCCAAGTTGAGTGCCTTTGGCCAGTGTGGGCTAAGGAGAGATAATTCTTGGTTGGAGCAAGGAAGGGCCACAGAATATGAAATGTTCTAGCGAAGTTGAGAAAGGTGTGTTCTTTCTCCGTGATGTGGCCCTTTGTTTTCATATGGCGTTGGAGGTAGGCACCCCTTCAGTGCGATGCTTTTTAGACAGTTTGTAGGGGACTTTGGTCAGTTTAAAAGCAGAGGGGCTGGGTGATGTAACATCCAGACCAGTAATCATCACCACGTCTAACAGAGTTGGTGACATAGGGCCATGACCGAACATGAAGCAGTTCAGAGCGTCAGACCAGAAGTAGCCGATGGTTTTTAGAAGATTCTCATGTTTCTCAAGAGGAGACAATGACAAATGCAAGGCATCGGCTATTCCCGTGGTTTCCCATTGGGATTGGTAAGCTCTAGCTACCCTGCTGAACCAAGAGACCCAATGTTCAGGGGGATTAGGCCAGTGCAAGGCCGCCCAAGAGTTTAAATCTAGGTCTCGCTTTGAAGGATTCTGTTTGCCGCAAGAGATCGATGGGCAGGACTAGATTCAGACGAGGCCAAGACAGAGAGAATTTGGGAGAGAAGGATGCGGCGTAATGTCGAAACCTAGAAAATTTAATGGTGGAATAAGGCATTAATTCGTGTGTTCGCCATTAATTCTAGCATCACGTTCGATCGAGGAGTAGGCGCCTTCGCACGAGACCTCTGGGTTGGTGTTGGACGATTCCGCCATCTAGTTTGCCGGCGGAGATGGATCTATGCAGTTGGGGATCGAGGGTTCTTGTCGACTGTGAGCTCGATCTGGTCGGTGGGCAATTGGAGATCTGGGTCGCCCCTTTTTGAAGAGGGTCGCAGGTTACCGTTTGAAACTAGAAAGTGGCCGCTCAGACTTGTTTAAATGCGCGACCAAAATTGACCTTGTCAATGTTTTTTGAAAGCCGATGCTTTACCATCGGCTCTTTGATATTTGACTTGTTTGACTGTATGAGCGCAGTGTGGTGAAAGCCGATACAGTACTATCGGCTTCTGGAGTATCGACCTATTTTGACTATCGGCGAAATTGGGTCGGAAAAGCAATCTTCGAGTTGGAAAAGCAATCTTCGTTCATTCAAAAGACGATTATTTACAGTGGAGCTGATTGCTTACAAAAGGAAATCTACTACTACTACTACTACTACTACTACTACTACTACTACTACTACTACTAGTTCCTAATCTAGAGGCCGAGGTCGTTGCTGCTGTCTTCGCCGTCGTCTTGTTCGCTGTCATCAGCGCTGCTGCCTTTCGTCTTTGAAGATGCCAGCAGGGGCCTCCTCGTCCTTGTCGTCGTCTTCGGTGTCCTCGCTGGACCCGGCGCGGAAGCGCTTCACCGGTGGATACTCATCGGAGGAGGTGTCCTCCTCCGACTCCTCCTCGTCGGAGGATTCGACGCCGTCCCAGGACCAAGCATCGTCGCTAATCTTCGCCTCCAGTTCCCCGTCGACGAGGAATCAGAGCCTCCTCGCCGCCGTCGACGGCTGCCCTCCGACCAAGCGGCGAAATCCCAATCCCTCTCGTCCCACCATTGTATGGCGAGAGTCTCAGACGCCATGGTGGTAGTGCTCCGGCGTCGGCTCCCGGTCGCTAATAGTGTTGGAAGACTGGGAGGAACGGGCGGAAGAAGAGGAGGCCATGGCGGAGGAAGAGGGTTTTTTCGGCGGAGGAAGAGGGTTTTTTTGGGCTGCTGGAGGAAGATGGGGCTGCAAGCTGCTCAGATGAATTTAAATAAGGGGAATAGTGGGAGGTGGTTCAATGCTATAGCGGTTTCCTAGAATGTGCTGCCGAAATTGTCAAATCATGCACTGCGGAGAAGTGGAGAAGACAGGGCATCATGATGAAGGGGTGGCGTGACGATCCTGTTCTGCAACGCATTCTGGCAACGCGTAACCGATACAAAAAAAAAGAGCAGAAGGAAAAAACAGAGTGGTTTTGGAATTATTATTGCCAAAACCAGGGGGGCATGTGTTATCGCCACATTTTGGCCAAAGGAGGAGATGGGCCGTAATCAAGATGGGCTTAGAAGATACGTATATACAACGTGTTGTTGAATCGGCCTCGTACGTTGATTTGGGCTAAATTGCCCGTGTATCTTATATTGTAATAGGTTACGTTTCGGTTTAGGTAGGAGATAGAGTTGTTAGAATTATTCCAAAGATAGAAAGTCTCCGGACTATAAATATGTACCTAAGGTTATTGAGAAAAGGAGGACGATCACGTTCACGACAAACACAATCTCGGCGCATCGCCACCCCTTGTTTCTAGGGTTTTTCTCGGGTAAGTGCCATGCTTCCTAGATCGCATCTTGCGATCTAGGCAGTATCTACTTATGCGTTATTTGGTGTTACTCGTACTGAAGCCTTGTTGATGGCGAGTAATACTATTATCATAGATTTGTTTAGGCTAGCATCGGTACCTTTTTGCTATGATCGTTTAGTTATGCTGCCTCTAGTTATCTCGCCGCCTTTGCACCTTTTCCCGGGTGTAAGGGTGGCATCTTGCTTGATCTTTATTTTAGTCGATTTGATCTGTTATAGTTGTGCCTTGTTCTCCAAGGTTTAGTTTGATATCTACATGATCAGGCCTTGCAAACGGGTTGAACGATCCAGTAATATGTAAGATATGGTTTGCCAATCCGAGGGGAGTTGTTCCGGGAATTGACTTTATGTTGGTTTTTAGGCCTTCTCTAGGGTTAGTCTTCTATAATCTTCTGTATCTACCAGGCTCAACTACGTGTAGGATGTTCCAATTATGTGGTGAAAACGTTAAACTGTCGTAGATCGATTTAACTTGTATTGATGAAGCAAAACCCCATGTTATCGTAGATCTAATGCAAAACCATGGGATAATCGGCTCCAGGAGCCGATTCACAGGGAAACCTGGGAGCCGGTTGCGGCTTGAATTTTACGTGTGTTTGTTTGCCATGCAGGAAACCACTCGAAGCAACTCATCACCTTCCTGACCAGGTATAGGTCAGGTGGCACGCCCTCGCATCCGCCAGGACGTGTGCCGGAGTTTTGCGGGCCGTTGCCCGAGGGACCAGGGCCCACCAGCAGTTCTGGGAGCCTCCCGGCTCTTCGTGTTGCTCGTCGCTGCTCGCCGGTGGGTTTTGACAGGCAACAGCATGTTATTATTTTTGTCTAAAACTATTTTGTGAAAGACTATGTTGTTTTCTAAACTAGCCCTCCTTAAATTTCAAATCAAATCTCTCAGTTCGATTGGATCTTGTAATTGTATTAAAAACTATTTACCAAATATTTAAAAATAATAATAATAAAAAAACCCAAAATATTTTTGTGGGGGAGGCAGCCAGCCGCTAGGCGCAAGGCCCAACAGCCAACTACCTACCACCCCACGTCTAACCTAGAAACCCTACCCCAAACCCCATCCCACTACTCCCCACCCTGCCGCCGCCACCCCCTGGCTCCACACGCACGCCACACCCCTGGTGCCCCTTCCTTGGCCCACCCGCAGCGAACGAGCCCACCCCACTCGCGCGGTCAACCATCCCTGGAACCACCCCAACGCGCCCCGCATGCTGCCGCGATACCTGGCCCACCCCGACCCTGCTCGCCCGCGTCGCCCCCCATCTTCCTCGTTCCCCGCGAGCTCACCTCCCTGCTGCAGGCGCGCCTGCTGACGCGCGTCGCCGTGCGCCGCCGGTCGCCTTCTCCGTCTCCGACGCCCTCGCGTCTGGCCGCCCCGGATCTACTTCGTCCCCGCCTCTGGAGCTCCCTCACCAAACCGAGCAGAGCACCCCTCCGTCACCGTCCGCCGACCTGCGCCCTTACCTCTCGGCCACGACCTCCTCTGCACCGACGCCATCGCGTCACCGCGCCCTCCTCCCTATGCTCGCCCGAGCAGAACCTCGCTAGAGTCCCGTCGCCAACCGACCCGTGCAAGCCGCCGCCTGCGCTTCTCGAGCCGGTCCGAGGTCGCCTTCTGCCACCTCTCAAGACCCACCTTCTGGTTGTAGGGTTCGCAGCGTAGAAAACAAAAATTTTCCTACGATGTGAACTATATACCAAGATCTATCTACTAGATACAAACAACGGGCGGATGTATATCCGTAGAGAACATACCCTTGAAGACCGACAAAGCTTAATGAGTTCAACTCGTGGTTGATGTAGACAATCTCTTGCCGATCTCAAGATCGAGAGGAAGTCCTAGCGCCGCAAATCAGCAGCGCATCCGTGCTCGCACACACGTTCGAGGCACCGAGCAACCTCCGCCTCCTCGCTCCAGCGATGCAGCGGAAGCGCAACTCTTTCTTGCCGAGTAGCCACCGGGAACATGTATCTCGCTAGTCCGAGACCATGGGGGATAAATTCTAGAGGGGGAGAGAGATCCTTCACGAGGAGGTGTGAGAGACAAGTGAGGAGGGGGGCTTCTTTTATAGGAGGAGGGGGGCACCCAAGGGGTTGGCCGCCGGCCATGGGGGCTGCCCCCTCCCCTCCTTCATTCATGTGGGTGGACACTCCACTCACAAAATGCCCTTTAAAATCCCTCCACTCAAAAGTCCACTCAAATTCCCATTAAATTTCCACCAAATTTAATGCAAACTCTCATCAAATAAAACTCTTTTATTTTATTCAGAATTTTGTCAATTACTTTAATGACAAACATTCACAAATAACCCCTTTCTAGAATTCTATTTCACATGCATAACCACTTTATGCAATTTCACCCAAAAACCTGTTTCGGTATCTAGTGAAATAAATTCCTGCGCTTGTTCATTCTTTCGGCATGAAACATTTGATCCAATTGGATGTCGGTGTCTCTTAAGTGTGTCACCCTACGGTTCGTGAATAATGCGGACATGATCGAGACCCTCTCGGATCAATAATTAGAAGCGGATCCGAGACCCATCGACTCCCACACATTCAACGATGACTTTCTTGTGATCGTCGGAACCTTTACGCTAGTATCTTAATCCCTTTGTTTCACGATATATTACATGTCCGAGATTCGATCATCGGTATCTCCATACCTAGTTTGATCTCGCATCGACATGCACTCTTTTCTCGTTCTGTGATATAACATTCTAGTGATCAAATCACTTGCTTGCAAGCTAATCAATGTGATATCACCGAGAGGGCCCAGTATATCTATCCGTCATCGGATGAACAAATTCCACTCTCGATCCATGAGCCTCAACATAACACTTTATTAGTTCGAATCCATCTTTATAATCACCTCATTACGGTGTGACGTTTGATGTTATCAAGAAACTCTACGGTGTTAGTGATTGACATGATCTCATGGTCTAAGGATTAGGATCACTGTAAGTTGTTATAGCAATATAAACTCAATGACTTTGATCGTAATTCTATACTTGGATGAATGTTCATCACACCATTACACTAATGTTGTGATCCGTTATTAACAACATCCAATGTCCATGATCGAAACCTTGATCATCTTGTTAATCAACAAGCTACTTTATGAGAGAGGCATAACTAGGAACTTTCTGCTTGTTTATTAAACACACATGTATTAACGTTTCCGTATTAATACAATTATAGCATGCAAAATAAACATCTATCATATACTTGGAATACACATAATAAACACTTTATTATTGCCTCTCAGGGCATATTCCCTTCAGTCTCCCACTTGCACTAGAGACAATAATCTAGTTACATAGTGATAAATCTAACACCCATTGAGTTATGGTGTTGATCATGTTTTGCTCTAGGGAGAGTTTTAGTCAACGGATCTGCTACATTGAGATCCGTATGTACTTTACAAATCTTTATATCTCCATCCTTGACATGCTCGCGGATGGAGTGAAACTGGCGCTTAATATGCTTGGAATGCTTGTGAGACCTTGGCTCTTTAGCATTGGCAATGGCACCATTGTTGTCACAATAGATCACCATTCGGTCCAACGCGTTTGCCACCACTCCTAGTTCGGATATGAACTCCTTCATCCAAACTGCTTCCTGAGCCGCTTCTGAAGCAGCAACATATTCGGCCTCCGTTGTTGATCCCGCTACCACAGGTTGTTTGGAGCTCCTCCAACTAACCGCTCCGCCATTCATGAGAAATACGTATCCGGATTGAGACTTAGAGTCATCCGGATCGGTGTCAAAGCTAGCGTCGACATAACACTTAGCGACGAGCTCTTCTTCACCTCAGATACAAGAAACATATCCTTAGTTCTTCGTAAGTACTTAAGGATATTCTTGACCTCTATCGATGTTCAACCTCGGATCCGATTGGTACCTACTAGTCAAACTAATAGCATGTGCCACATCCGGTCTTGTACATAGCATGGCGTACATTATAGAGCCTATGGCTGAAGCATAGGGGACTTTGTCCATTATCTCTCTTTCTTCCGCCGAAGCCGGACTTTGTGTCTTACTCAATGTCTTGCCTTGCAACATAGGTAAGAACCCCTTCTTACTTCCGTCCATTTTAAACTTCTTTAAAATCTTATCAAGGTATCCACTTTGTGTAGGGGTTCGTAGCATGGAAAACAAAATTTTTCTATCGCATACAAACAAACAAGCCAAGATTTATCTACTATATTGTAGCAACGAGTCGATGGAATAACTTACCCTCGAAGATTCCAAAGCGGTTAACGAGAGCAGATTCTCGTGGGTGATGTAGTCGTACTCTTTCCGATCTCAAGATCGCGTAGACGATCCTTCCGGCGCCACGTTCCTAAGGCGCCCTTGATCGGGTCACACGCTCGGTGATATTCGACGAAGACCTTCCTCTCCCTTGTTCCAGCAGGCAGCGGAGGTTGTAGCACTCTCCTCGCGATTCCGGCAGCACAACGGCGTGGTACCGGAAGTAGAGGGGAGATCTCGCAGGGCTTCGCCTTAAGCCGGAGCGAGTATGGTGGAGTATGAGAGAGGCTTTAGTGGTCTAGGGATTAGACACACCAATTAGAAGGCTCTAAACCGAAGGCTAGGGCAATTAGAAGCTCTAAACCAAAACGGCTCTAAACCGGAGGCTGTGGCTAGGGTTTAGATTTAGAGGATAGGAACTTGTGTGTCTTGGAGGGGCAGCCCTGCCCCTCCCTTTATAGGTGGGAGGTGCGGCCAAGGGGAGGGGAGTCCCTCCCCAACTCGGCTTGGAGGTGGGCCGCCGGTTGGAGGAGGGAACTCCTCCCCAACTCGGTTTCAATCAAACCTCCTTCTCCTCTTTACCAAAACTAGCCGTTTGACTTTTCAAACTAGCCGTTTGACTTTTCAAACTAGGATTTGAATAAATCCTCTATTTGTTACAGTGATGACACTTAGTACATGATGCAATCATACCAACTTGATATAACACATTCATGTACCCTTCTCCCCCGGAGTGCCGGACATTCCGGAACCTTCTAGAATGTTCCCGATGAAAACACCGGAATCATTCCCAACTCCGAAACGGGACTTTCCTTATATGAATCTTATTCTCCGGACTATTCCGGATCTCCTCGTGATATCCCTAATCCCATCCGAGACTCCGAACAACATTCGGTCTCTTTCTCATCATTCCATAACTACTCAAACAACGTCGAATCCTTAAGTGTGTCTCCCTACGGTTCGTGAATTATGCGGACATGATCGAGACACTTCTCCGATCAATAACCAATAGAGGAATCTGGAAATTCATATGGCTCCCACATATTTCTACGATTACTTTGCGATCGAATGAACCACTTACATACGATACCAATTTCCCTTTGTCTCACGATAGTTTACTTATCCGAGGTTTTGATCGTCGGATCTCTCGCATACCTAGTTCAACCTCACATCGATAAGTACTCTTTTCTCGTTCCCGTGATATGTGATCCCTTGTGAGCCAGTCACATGCTTGCAAGCTAATTGGTTGACATTTCACCGAGAGGGCCCAGAGTATATCTATCCGTCATATGGATGGACAAATCCCACTCTTGATCCATGTGTCTCAACCAATACTTTCGGAACACTCAATGCCACCTTTATAGCCACCGTTACGGTGTGGTGTTTGATGACATCAAAGCATCCATCCGAAAAGGTGATATGCATGATCTCATGGTCAAGGAATTAGGTTACTATGTATCGAAAGCATATAGCAATTGAACTATTGAAATGACTTGATCTTTATGCTACGCTTATCTATAGGAGTATGTCCATCACATCATTCTCCTAATGATATGATCCTGTTGTTAATAACATCTCTATGTTCATGATCGGAAACCATGATCATATATTAACCAACAAGCTAGTTTAACAAGAGGCTTTACTAGGGACTCTTATTTTAGTTTACAAATCACACAAGTATTAATGTTTCCGGTTAATACAATTATAGCATGGTATGTAAACATTTATCATAAGTATGAAGATATGATAATAACCACTTTATTATTGCCTCTTGGGCATATCTCCAACAGTCTCCCACTTGCACTAGAGTCAATAATCTAGTTTCAAACCTTTGTGTATTCAACACCTATGGCTTTCCGGTGTTGTATGTACACGATTGCTAGTGGTCAACTGATCTCCGGATCTGACACTTCCAGGTCCATGTGTAATTGCATGTCTTTGCATCTCTACGCATCACTCATTCTCTAATGAGACGGCTTTGTATAAATTTGGTCTTTCGGTGTGACCTTTAGCTCTTTGGGGTTAAAACATGTTGATAATATTGTCGCACAATATATCTTCATAGTATTATCTCACTGTGAACTACACCTAGTTTGATAACAAACTACTTGACACAAATGCCCTCTGTTGCTGCTAAAATAGCAGTCATATACTTAGCCTTTTGTTGTAGTATCTGTCACAATGTCTTAACTTTGGAACTCATCCAAATCCATTATGGAACTCACTTTCCATTATATTGTGCCACCCTTAGTTTAGATTGGGATAAACTTAATTTGTACTTTGTGACAAAGCTAGTATCAATGTAGTACTTTTACAATGAACTAACCATATATTTGTCACTTCTACAAATATTATACTCTTAGTTCTTCCAAAAGATCATAAGAATATCCTTACTATTGTCCAATGATCATCTTACGAATCATTCTGGTATATGCTCACAATATTTAGAGCATAGGACATATCTGGATTTGTACATATCACAGTATGATTGATATAAATACTCGTTGTGATTTCATACATCAAGTATCAATCTATACTTGATTATTTGTTTCACTTTACCAAATGTCAATACACTTGAATATATCATCAACATTGAACTCATTCAATCCTTTCTGTGCGACAAGAACCTCTCTTGTAGTTTATATATTGAACTCATTCAATATCTTGTCTATGTACTTCTGGCACAACCATATTAGCGTCTATTGATGCCAAAAATTTGGGTTTTGCCTAAGTCTTTCATCGGGATGAAATTCTTAATATGTGTTAATAAAAGATACATTATTTCCAATTAACAATATGTCTTCCACATAATGTATTAGAAACATGTCTTAGCGCTCCCACTTAATTTCTTGCAAATGCAAGCATTTTCATCGTCTCTAATGAACTTTTAAACTCTTTTAACAGTTTCATCACAGTGAAGATTCCAACTCCGCGATGCTCACTTTAACCATTGAAGTTTGCATATGCTTTTAGCATCCTCTGAATTAACAAAACCCTATGGACCGTGTTATGCACATGTCCTAGGTAACGATTCTATTAGAAGAACTTGTTTTGTTTATTCAACTACCATATAACAAATTATATGTAGTGGTTGCTATATTAATCCGTCTAGACTAAATATCACTATGAAAGATCAAATCTTGTCATAGTCAACCTTTGAACATTGTTGTGAACTCTTTCCCAATATGTCGACTACTTCATAGATGTGAAACATCCATGTCTATTTCTTTATAGATCCAAACACAACTGTAAGGTCTTACACCTTTCTCGAGGGTCCTTCAAGTTCAAAACTTGATTTCTCGTGCATGGAACTATTACGGATTTTATGGCTTCAAGCCATTTGACGGAGTCAGGGCTCATCATCGCTTCTTTGCATGTAGTCGGATCATTATTGTTAAATAATGATTTAACTCTCAAATCTTTGTATTTGATTGTTCATCCGACCTACTTGTTTCAATAGGAACTTAGATCTCCGTGACCACAACCTTTGAAGTACGCGAGCCATGAGCATTGTTTGCTAACTCCGGAACACTTTTCGGCGCTGCGCAACTTTGCACATATAGCTAAGGTTCTTTTAACCTTATCAAAGTTCTATTGTCCTCCCACTTAACTTTTCACGAAAAATTCCTTCTCAAAGAAACTTAACGTTCTAAGCAACAAACACTTTTGTCTTTGGTGTTTATGGAGGAATACTTAACAGTTATACAAAGAGAAGTTCATCCGACTTTGGTGGCACACATCTTTCTTATGCATAGCATACCAATGTTTTAAGAAAGGACTACTTGGGTTTTATCCCAAACCATAACCTTATATGGTGTCATTTCAACGGATTATGATGAAGCTCTTTTCAGTGGAAAAATGGTAATCTCTAAAGCTTTTAATCTCTAAAATATAATGGCAGTTTTATGAATTATACCTTTGATCTTACCATGTCAAACAAGGTTTAATTACATACCTCGAACGCTCCATACCCTTATGGTGTTTTGGGAAATGCAAATCCACGGAACAATTCCTTAAATCTTAGGTATTATGCTAAACTCTGTAACTCAAATATCTTCCTTTATGATATTTATCATAAACTATTTATATTCTTGTTACTATGATTTTGCACTTCATCTTGAAAGTTTTTGAACTTTTCAAATGTTTCATACTTCATCCTTATTAAGTAAATATTCATATATTCACTCAAATTTTCGGAGAAAGCATATGAAGTTGAAATTCATCGCTCTTGACTACACATAATGGACTTCGTACAACAATATGTACAAGTTCAAATAAGCTAGTCATTCGTTCCCTTTTGGCCTATGAACGAAGTTTTAATTATCTCTAGGAAAGTTTCACAAGCGTCATTTGATCAAAAATCAAAAGACTCCAAAATTCCATCCACATGGAGTTTCTTCATGTTTTCTTTCTAATATAATTTAAACGGCGATATCACTTCCTAAGTGATATTTCAATCAATTTGTCTTTCGACATTTTTAGCACTAGTTTTATGGATGTGATTTCTCCAACGAGATTTGTGAATCATCCATCTTTTATGAATTACGGAAATTATTTGAACAACCCTTTTGTTCTCATAATACCAGATAAAATAAATCTTGAAGGCAAAGTTTGATGTTTAACGAGCAACACAATAAGCCTTTATTTGTTCTCGATGAACATCATCACATATTCTTTTGCTAGTTACTTAGGCCATTGTAGTTCATGAATTTTGTTGTTTCGTATGACGATTCATACCAACAAATTCAGTATCAAATACTTAAGAACCATATTGTTTAATAAGCAAAGAATATAGCCATAACATGTATATCATCTATATACTTAAGCTGAACAATTCTAGTCTTTTCTTTTCTGCCATATACTTATGAGATTTTCTTTCAATATTTCCTTTTCTGTTTGAAAGAATCTATCAACATCAATAGTGGAGTCATACATATGACATATAATCCAAAGCGTGTATAGTTAAATACCAATGTCTTTGGACTTGCACTTTGAAGTAGATCACCATCATCAAATGTTTGGTGTTCTTTCAAATTCCTTTCTTTAGTAATCTCTTGGTGTAGTAAACATTTTACCTACATCAAATATTCACCTTGATATTAAGACAATCCTTTGAATATCAAGAATCATGGAGACAAACATGATACTTATACACTAACACTTGTAATTGTCACTCTTGTTTTAATACCATTTATTAAACTTCATGGAGTAACCGAAACTTTACTGAAAGTTTGCAATAGGACTTTTAAACTTTAGATTAACACTTCAAAACAATACGATACCAGTTCATAAAGTAACTAACCAGAATTCTATAGTTCTATCATCTCAATTATAACTAAGCGCAAGGTGGTAAACGGATGCCAATGACTACAACAATTTATGCAAATTCACTTTGATTTAGTTTATGATAAATTGAGTTCTAATTAATAATTAAATTAATCTTGGTGAACTCCCACTCAAAACAATATCCCTCACATTGTTTTAGTGATCACACGAACCAAATCCACCATATCAAAACCGATCATCACGAGAGTTGATATAGTTTCAATGGCGAACAATCGACATGTTCATCATATCTACTATATGATTCATGCTTTACCTTTCGGTATTCCGTGTTCCGAGACCATGTCTGTACTTGCTAGGCTCGTCAAGATCAAACCTTAGTTTCCGCATGAGCAAATCTGGCTTGCTCACGTTGTATACACTTGCAGAATCTAACACACCCGATCATCACGTGGTGCTTCGAAACAACAAGCTTTAGCAACGGTGCTAACTAAGGGTGAACACTTTATGACTTGAAATTCATGTGCATGAGGGATCATCTTATAATGCTACCGTCGTCTACTAAGCAATACAAGATGCATAAAGGATTAACATCACATGCAATTCAATATATATGTGATATGATATGGCCTTTCTTCTTTGTGCTTCCGATCTCCATCTTCAAACACGAACATGATCTCCATCATCATCGGCATTGCATCAAGGTCAATGACGCTTCTCCATGGTTGTCGTCCACCGGCTTCAACTATTACAACTACTTTGAATAGACACGCGGTCTTAACATAAATTAAAGACAACCAGATATTCCCCGCCGTTGCCAACCTACAATAAGGAACATTGCATACATCAAATATAATCACAATCATGGCCATATCACATCATCGACACCCTCGCAAAACAAAGTTAGACGCCTCTACTTTCTTTGCATGTTTTACGTGGTTTGGGGCTTTCAATAAGTGTCGTTCTAACTTATGAACATGAACCACAACATTGATACTAGTATTGTTAATCACCCGTTGTAAATTGGATCTTAACTATGCTAGGAGAAACAGGCACCCGCAAATAAAGCCACTTATGCAATACAAGTTGCATGTCAAGCGTGGAGCAAGTCTCATGAACGATGTCATGTAAGGTTAGCCCGGGACGCTTCATCCCAACATACCGCAAGATGCAAAGTACACAAGAATCAATCGACAATAAAAGCATCAACGCCCACAATGACCATTGTGTTCTACTCGTGCAACAGATCTACATATAGACACTGTAGGGGTTCGTAGCATGGAAAACAAAAAATTTCTATCGCATACAAACAAACAACCCAAGATATATCTACTAGATTGTAGCAACGAGTCGATGGAATAACTTACCCTCGAAGATTCCAAAGCGGTTAACGAGAGCAGATTCTCGTGGGTGATGTAGTCGTACTCTTTCCGATCTCAAGATCGCGTAGACGATCCTTCCGGCGCCACGTTCGCAGGCGCTCGCATGATCGGTCACACGTCGGTACTGACGAAGACCTTCCTCTCCCTTGTTCTAGCAGCGGAGGTTGTAGCACTCTCCTCGAGATTCAGCAAAGACAACGCGTGGTACGAAGTAGAGGGAGATCTCGCAGGCTTAAGCCGAGCGAGTATGGTGGAGTATGAGAGAGGCTTTAGTGGTCTAGGGATTAGACACACCAATTAGAAGGCTCTAAACCGAAGGCTAGGGCAATTAGAAGCTCTAAACCAAAACGGCTCTAAACCGGAGGCTGTGGCTAGGGTTTAGATTTAGAGGATAGGAACTTGTGTGTCTTGGAGGGGCAGCCCTGCCCCTCCCTTTATAGGTGGGAGGTGCGGCCAAGGGGAGGGGAGTCCCTCCCCAACTCGGCTTGGAGGTGGGCCGCCGGTTGGAGGAGGGAACTCCTCCCCAACTCGGTTTCAATCAAACCTCCTTCTCCTCTTTACCAAAACTAGCCGTTTGACTTTTCAAACTAGCCGTTTGACTTCTCAAACTAGGATTTGAATAAATCCTCTATTTGGTACAGCGATGACACTTAGTACATGATGCAATCATACCAACTTGATATAACACATTCATGTACCCTTCTCCCCCGGAGTGCCGGACATTCCGGAACCTTCTAGAATGTTCCCGATGAAAACACCGGAATCATTCCCCAACTCCGAAACGGGACTTTCCTTATATGAATCTTATTCTCCGGACTATTCCGGATCTCCTCGTGATATCCCGAATCCCATCCGAGACTCCGAACAACATTCGGTCTCTTTCTCATCATTCCATAACTACTCAAACAACGTCGAATCCTTAAGTGTGTCTCCCTACGGTTCGTGAATTATGCGGACATGATCGAGACACTTCTCCGATCAATAACCAATAGAGGAATCTGGAAATTCATATGGCTCCCACATATTTCTACGATTACTTTGACATCGAATGAACCACTTACATACGATACCAATTTCCCTTTGTCTCACGATAGTTTACTTATCCGAGGTTTTGATCGTCGGTATTCATGCATACCTAGTTCAACCTCACATCGATAAGTACTCTTTTCTCGTTCGTGATATGTGATCCCTTGTGAGACGGTCACATGCTTGCAAGCTAATTGGATGACATTTCACCGAGAGGGCCCAGAGTATATCTATCCGTCATATGGATGGACAAATCCCACTCTTGATCCATGTGTTTCAACCAATACTTTCGAACACTCAATGCCACCTTTATAGCCACCTCATACGGTGTGGTGTTTGATGACATCAAAGCATCCATCCGGAAAAGGTGATATGCATGATCTCAAGGTCGAAGGAATTAGGTTACTATGTATCAGAAAGCATATAGCAATTGAACTATTGAAAGGACTTTATCTTTATGCTACGCTTATCTATAGGAGTATGTCCATCACATCATTCTCCTAATGATATGATCCGTTGTTAATAACATCTTTATGTTCATGAGCATTAAACCATGATCATATATTAACCAACAAGCTAGTTTAACAAGAGGCTTTACTAGGGACTCTTATTTTAGTTTACAAATCACACAAGTATTAATGTTTCCGGTTAATACAATTATAGCATGGTATGTAAACATTTATCATAAGTATGAAGATATGATAATAACCACTTTATTATTGCCTCTTGGGCATATCTCCAACAGTTTGCGATAGCCCTATTAGGCGCCTAGATCTATCTCTATAGATCTTTATGCCTAATATGTATGACGCTTCACCTAGGTCCTTCATTGAAAATTTGCTGTTTAGATAACTTTTAACACTGTTTAAAAGATCTATATCATTTCCGATCAATAATATGTCATCCACATATAATATCAGAAATGCCACATTGCTCCCACTCACTTTCTTGTAAATACAAGCTTCTCCATAAGTTTGGACAAATCCAAACTCTTTGATCACCTCATCGAGCGGAGATTCCAACCGTGATGCTTGCAATCCATAGATGGATCGCTGAAGCTTGCACACCTTGTTAGCATCCTTAGGATCGACAAAACCCTTTGGTTGTATCATATACAACTCTTCTTCAATATTACCATTGAGAAACGCGTTTTGACATCCATCCGCCATATCTCATAATCGAAATATGCAGCAATTGCTAACATAATCCTAATTGACTTTAGCATCGCTACGGGAGAGAAAGTCTCATCATAGTCAATTCCTTGAATTTGTCGAAACCCCTTTGCGACAAGTCGAGCTTTATAGACGGTCACATTACCATCAACATCAGTTTTCCTTTTGAAAATCCATTTGTTCTCCACGGCCTTTCGGTCGTGAGGTAATTCCACCAAGTTCCAAACTTGATTTTCATACATGGATTCCATCTCGGATTTCATGGCTTCTAACCATTTGTTGGAACCGGCTCATCATCGCTTCTTCATACGTCTCGGGGTCATCATTTTCATCAACCATGAAATTCATGACAGATTTCCGTCTGCTCGGGAGCGACGCGTCTGTTTGACCTGCGAGGTTCGGTAGTACTCTCTTCGAGTTTCATGATCATTATCATTAGTTCCCTCTTCAACAGGTGGAGCCAACTCCGAACAACTTCCGCACAAGCGCCATCGCCATACTTTGAAGAGAAGGTTCCACAACCTCTTGAGTTCTACCTTCCGACTACTCACACCTTTCGAGAAACTCTTTCTCTAGAAAGGATCCATTCTTGGCAACAAAACCTTGCCCTCGGATTCGTGATAGAAGGAATACCCAATAGTTTCTTTAGGGTATCCTATGAAGACGCATTTTTCCGCTTTGGGTTCGAGTTTATCCGGTTGAAGTTTCTTCACATAAACATCGCATCCCCAAACTTTAAGAAATGACAGCTTAGGTTTGTTTCCAAACCACAATTCATACGGTGTCTTTTCAACGGATTTAGATGGTGCCCGATTTAAAGTGAATGCAGCAGTTTCTAGTGCATAACCCCAAAATGACAACGGCAAGTCCGTCAGAGACATCATAGATCGAACCATATCTAATAGAGTATGATTACGACATTCCGACACACCATTTCGCTGTGGTGTTCCGGCAGGTGTGAGTTGTGAAACAATTCCACACTCTTTCATGTGAGTGCTAAACTCGTAACTTAGATACTCACCTCCACGGTCGGACCGTAGAAATTTGATCTTTCTATTACGATGATTTTCCACTTCATTCTGAAATTCCTTGAACTTTTCAAAGGTTTCAGACTTGTGTTTCATCAAGTAGATTTAACCGTATCTACTCAAATCATCCGTGAAAGTAACAAAATAATGATATCCACCTCGCGCCGACACACTCATTGGACCACATACATCAGAATGTATGATTTCCAATAAATCATCGCCTGCTCCATTGAACCGGAAAACGGCGTTCTAGTCATCTTGCCCATAAGGCATGGCTCACATGTATCAAATGATTCATAATCAAGTGATTCCAAAAGTCCATCCGAATGGAGCTTCATTCGCTTAACGCCAATATGACCTAGACGGCGATTACATATATGCGGATATATCATCATTAAGTTTAATCATTTTAGCATCAACATTATGAATATGTGTAACATTATCATCGAGATCTAATAGAAATAAACCATTCATCATCGGTTGCATGACCATAAAAGATTTCATTCATATAAATGGAACAACCATTGTTCTCGGATTTAAATGAATAACCACTTCATCAAACACGATCCAGATACAATGTTCATGCTCGGTCGAGCACCAGATAACATTTATTAAAGTTTATAACTAATCCCGACGGTAAGTGGAGAGGCAGCGTTCCGACGGCGATCACATCAACGCTTGATCCATTGCGGACACACATCTTGACCTCACCCCTTGCTAGCGGTCGCTTGTTCCATGACCGATTCGAGTTACAAATATTAGCAACTGAACCGGTATCAAATACCCAGGTGCTACTGCGAGCACTAGTCAAGTACACATCAATAACATGTATATCATATATACCTTTGTTTGCCTTGCCGGCCTTCTTGTCTGCCAGATACTTGGGGCAGTTGCGCTTCCAGTGGCCAGTCCCCTTACAATAGTAGCACTCGGAATCAGACTTAGGTCCAACTCGGGATTTTCTTTCGGTAGCGTGCAACAGCTTGCCCTTACTTCCCTTCCGTTTTCCCTTCTTGTCTTTCTTGAAACCAGTGTTCCTATTTATCATCAACACTTGATGTTCCTTTTTGATCTCCACTTCTGCAGTTTTAAGCATTGACATAAGCTCGGGGAGAGACCTCTTCATGCCTTGCATATTAAGTTCATCACGAAGCTCTTATAGCTAGGTGGCAGAGACTGCAGAACACGATGGATGCCTAAGTCAATGGGAATCGATATTCCCAAGGACACAAGCTTATCGGTGTAACCCGACATCTTGAGTACATGCTCACTAACGGAGCTGTGCTCTTCCATCATGCAGCTAAAGAACTTTTACGGCGTTGTAGCTCTCTGCAGCATGTGTCGAAAATCATTTTCAACTCACCCATTGTATCAAATGCATTGCCGTTTTCGAAACGCTTTCGAAGTTCCGGCTCTAGCCCATACAATATGCCGCAGTGAACTAAGTTGTGGTCCTCCTGACGAGTCTGATAGACATTCTTCTCCTCGTCAGGGCATCATCAAAGGTGGGGCCTAACGCTTCTAGCACATATTGCTTTTGTGCAGAGAGGAGAATCCTCAAATTCATGGCCCATTCGGTAAAGTTGCTACCGTTCGTTGCTAGTTTCTCTTTCTCCATGAACACATTGAAATTAAAAGCGTGGTGCCATCTACAATGAATTTGTAAAGTTTAGACTAAGTGTATGATAGATTGAGTTCAACTAATCGAATGAACTCCCACTCAAAACGACATCCCTCGTGCATTTTTGGTGATTACATGAACCAAATCCACTACACCAAGTCCGATCATCACGTGAGTCGGTATAGCTTCAAAGCGAGCATCAAATGGGCATCATATCAACTATATGACTCATGCTTAACCTTTCGTCCGTGTTCCGAGGCCATGTCGTACATGTTAGGCTCGCCAAGTTAGAACCTTAGTATTCGTGTGTAACTGCTTTTACACCAAATATGGTCGTGGATCCAAGAACACCCGATCGTCACGTGATGTCTTGGAGCGACGAAAACATAATCGGTGCATACTAAAGGAAGAACACATTCTTATCTTGATATTTAAATGAGGGATCATCTTATTATGCTAGCAAAGCGCTAAACAAGCAATATAAGATGCTATCAAACATCATATGTTTATTAGTGAAATTATATGGTTCCCGCAGATGATCTCTATCATGTGCATCGTGGTATGATCACTATCATACCTATATGTGTAAATCCAAGGTCTATGGATTTTACACGCTATGTGTGTTGTAAGAGTATCATCTCATACTTCTACTTACAACACTACCATATCATAACACTAGCCTAGCAGCAATCTAAACTAGACGCCTCTAATTTATCCATTGCAAGTTTTACGTGGCTTAGGGCTTTCGAGATAGAACCGTTCTTACCTACGAACATGAACCACAACGAGGATAATCAAATTGTTGACAACTCGCTTGCAAAATAGATATTGACTATAGTAGGAGAGACACCCGCTAGCCACTTATGCAAACTAGTTGCATGTCAAGCGTGGAACAGGTCTCATGTGCGAGGACATGTAAAGTTTGTCCGGGCCGCTTCATCCCACTATGCCACCAATATCCAAAATTACAACAAAGGAGCAACAACATGATCATCATCGCCCACATACTCATATGTGTACTACCCGTGTAAAGTATCTACGCATAGATCCGCTCGATACCACTGTAGGGTTCGCAGCATAGAAAACAAAAATTTTCCTACGATGTGAACTATATACAAAGATCTATCTACTAGATACAAACAACGGGCGGATGTATATCCATAGAGAACATACCCTTGAAGACCGACAAAGCTTAACAAGTTCAACTCGTGGTTGATGTAGACGATCTCTTGCCGATCTCAAGATCGAGAGGAAGTCCTAGCGCCGCAAATCAGCAGCGCATCCGTGCTCGCACACACGTTCGAGGCACCGAGCAACCTCCGCCTCCTCACTCCAGCGATGCAGCGGAAGCACAAATCTTTCTTGCCGAATAGCCACCAGGAACATGTATCTCGCTAGTCCGAGACCATGGGGGATAAATTCTAGAGGGGGAGAGAGATCCTTCACGAGGAGGTGTGAGAGACAAGTGAGGAGGGGGGCTCCTTTTATAGGAGGAGGGGGGGCACCCAAGGGGGTGGCCGCCGGCCATGGGGGCTGCCCCCTCCCCTCCTTCATTCATGTGGGTGGACACTCCACTCACAAAATTCCCTTTAAAATCCCTCCACTCAAAAGTCCACTCAAATTCCCATTAAATTTCCACCAAATTTAATGCAAACTCTCATTAAATAAAACTCTTTTATTTTATTCAGAATTTTGTCAATTACTTTAATGACAAACATTCACAAATAACCCCTTGCTAGAATTCTATTTCACATGCATAACCACTTTATGCAATTTCACCCGAAAACCTATTTCGGTATCTAGTGAAATAAATTCCTGCGCTTGTTCATTCTTTCGGCATGAAACATTTGCTCCAATTGGATGTCGGTGTATCTTAAGTGTGTCACCCTACGGTTCGTGAATAATGCGGACATAATCGAGACCCCTCTCGGATCAATAATCGAAGCGGGATCCGAGACCCATACCGACTCCCACATTCAACGATGACTTTCTTGTGATCGCTTAACCTTTTACGCTAGTATCTTAATCCCTTTGTTTCACGATATATTACATGTCCGAGATTCGATCATCGGTATCTCCATACCTAGTTTGATCTCGCATCGACATGCACTCTTTCTCGTTCTGTGATATAACATTCTAGTGATCAAATCACTTGCTTGCAAGCTAATCAATGTGATATCACCGAGAGGGCCCAGAGTATATCTATCCGTCATCGGATGAACAAATTCCACTCTCGATCCATGAGCCTCAACATAACACTTTATTAGTTACGAATCCATCTTTATAATCACCTGCTACGGTGTGACGTTTGATGTTATCAAGAAACTCTTCCGGTGTTAGTGATTGACATGATCTCATGGTCTAAGGATTAGGATCACTTCGTAAGTTGTTATAGCAATATAAACTCAATGACTTTGATCGTAATGCTATACTTCGGATGAATGTTCATCACACCATTACACTAATGTTGTGATCCCGTTATTAACAACATCCAATGTCCATGATCAGGAAACCTTGATCATCTTGTTAATCAACGAGCTAGTTTATGAGAGAGGCATATCTAGAAACTTTCTGTTTGTTTATTAAACACACATGTATTAACGTTTCCGTATTAATACAATTATAGCATGCAAAATAAACATCTATCATATACTTGGAATACACATAATAAACACTTTATTATTGCCACTCAGGGCATATTCCCTTCACCGGCCGCAGCGCCGTGGCCGCCCCTGCGTCTCCTCCGTGCGGCCATCATCGTCCCGCTCCGCCTTGACCAAGTCTGGCCCGTCGTCGTCCCATACGCCCTCACCGCAGGACA
Source organism: Avena longiglumis (assembly GCA_030063025.1). NCBI lineage: Eukaryota > Viridiplantae > Streptophyta > Magnoliopsida > Poales > Poaceae > Avena > Avena longiglumis. The sequence goes on from CP125975.1 coordinate 115,449,717, forward strand.
CCACTGTCTCCGGCCAGTGATACACGAGCGCGTTGGTCTGTCTCTGCTACGCCTTTTGGCCAAGTTTATCGTCGGCTGGTTCCTTGACTAGGCTCTGTCCTAGTGGTATTCCTCGCGTGCGCTCCTGATGTTTGATGTAGTCCTTTTAAGGAAGTGGTGGTCATGTTGGTATGTTGGTTCGGGCAGTTGCAGATCCCTGAGGTGATGTATATGTTATGTGCTTCCTCCGCCCGATCCAAGACCTTCGATGTGGAACCCTGCACCCGGATCAACAAGGAGCGCCGAACTCTCCCTCCTGGAACTCGAAGACCGAACCCTCGACACTCCTATCTCGCGTTCCCGGACGCCATGACCTCCTTCATGGAACCCCAAGGCCATTTCTCTGAAGACCGATCCCAGTGTCCAAAGCCCGAACCCGTCGAACCCCTAACCAAGATCGCCGATACCCCGATGTGTGACCTCTTTTCCCAAGACCCCTATATTTTGTTAATATATATGACATCTATTTGTTGCATATTAAATTGAACATGTTTGCATGCATATTGTGGTCAGGGGCCTTATGTCGAATCACCTCATAATTGAATATGGAGGCCATATGCGGGCGAATCTAGTCTAATATTGGCTCCATTTAAATTTGTGTAGCGAACCGATGCCATGTTTTCGCCTTGTTAATACAACATTTAAATTGCGGGGTATCTAAATAACATGAACCATCTAATTAAATGTCGGGACCCCGGTTCCGCTAAATATTGCCTAGTTGCATCGCACCTTTTCCATGTCATGCATCATACAAGCATCATGCTCGATCTTCTGCCGTAATATTAAATAGTGCATCCGGTGATTCTCCTAGTGCTTTGCTTCTTCACGGACTAGGCCGATGAGTTGATGCGAGTGTCGGCCCGATCTTCGGATGAACCGTCGGCAATGTTTTCAGACGAGCATTCTCCCCCCTTTCTACCTATTTTATATTTCTAGTCTTTATTTCCTCCTGTTGATCTATTGCTATCTGTGTTGCGATGATCTAGTTTTTGTACCCAGGATATCCCTTGCAGCCTTATATTGCCTTGGACACATCCTATTACCTATTGTGTGGTAGATAGTTGGACTTGCATGTCGTAGTTGCTTGCTCAAGTGTTGTTGCGTGTCGTCAAGTACCGCAGTTGTTGGAGTTTTGCCGTATGTTTAATGTTGGAGATGATCATGGCTTTAATCACCGTTTAATAACTAAAATTGAAGTAGGTAAATAATGCAGAGGCATAGGTGGGAAATAGATGTTATTTGGTTTTTAACCGTCCATTTGTGTCCCGTAGGACCCCGAGTTCTTGACACCTGTTCTGAGATCGAGCGTGCTAACCACAGGTGGGGTGTGTGGGCACCCCCATCGATTTAGTACCTGATTTCAAAGTACTGTACTGGGGGACACAAACTAGTTTGGGGCTTTATTACTATCATGTACTTATTCCATGTTTTACTGCTTTATTTACTATTGCGCTTCGAGCGCCTGTACTGTTTTGGATCGCGGCACGATTTCACGGTATCGACAAGCCCAGTCACACTTTCGGGTTCCCAGTCGTTTATAGCCGTTCTCGCAATCCCTGGGTCCGTCTCGGAGACCGGACGACTTTGTTACGGGTAGCTTAGTGGGGTGGCCCCCCATGTGCTTGCTTTGGGTTTGGGAAATGTCGTGTCCGAAACCCCGTCGACATACCGTTGGGTGTATGTTTTGTGATCTTGTACCTACTTGATCTGACAACAAGGGTGTAGGTGCGTGTGGAAACTTTGGTGCACCCCTGCAGGGTTAAATATTTTCGAAAAGCCGTGTCCGCGGTTATGGACGACTTGGAGCACAATTCTTGATCATAGACAACTACAACTAAAGTTTACTGTTGTAATTTGACTTGTATCCGATATGACTAGTAATCAGCTTCACTACAACGGAATGGCTAAATAAAAGTACCAACAACTGCTGGGTTTGGGATATCTCATGGTAATTGTATCTGACTAGTAAGTGTCGCAACTACAACGGAATGGTTAACTAAAAGTGCTCACTGCTTATTATATCAGGATGACTATCTATACCTGACTAGTAATTGCTGCAACGATAACTAAATAAATAAAATTGCCAACTGTGTGAGTTCCTCGGTTGACTTCCTCGTTTGGTCTCGAGGGGGAAATACCAGGATGGGTAAGTTTGGTGATAGTATCAGGTTGGTTCCGAATAGGTCTTTCTTATCCCTCTCTGATAGCCGACAGTTATATCGAGTCTCTATAGGTTGTTTAGTGCATGCTGCGCTGCCGCTTCAGTCCACCATACCTATGTAGGCGAAGACCGCCGAATTCTAGTCTCGCCGTGTACTGGCCTCAAGATCGACCGCTTCTTTTTCCTTTGCCCTTTGTCGGCACCCCTTTTGTTTAAGCAGGTTTTGAGATCGACGTTGTTAGCAGGGTTACCCTTCCGGCTTGGCCTGGGCAGGGTTATGGACGCCATTGGTTATTCTTCAGGGCTCTTAGCCCCATTTGCATCTTGTCCATAGTCGGACGCTGTATAATTTTCAAGTTGATTTGGATCTTTGTATTGTGTATCTGTATTCTTGACTCACGGAGTCATTATTGTATATATCTGTTCTGTGGGTTCCATCGTGGACTATTGTGTAATGGTATTACTTCGTTTTCCACCCGCACGAAAGTGCCTGGTGGGCACCTTTGAATTGTTTCTATGCGGGTTTGGCGGGAATCGCTGAGACTTGCATAGGACCGATTCTGAGGGTGTTACAGAGTGGTATCAGAGCTCAGCAGTTACGATACCCCACTGGTCCAGCCTGTAGGATAACCTAGCTAACGGACGTTGTAGAGTGTCAGAACTATTTTGCAAAATCGGTTGGATAGATCTGATTAGGTCTGCTTTTACTCCTTACCCCTTTGCTGTTCTCCTCTTACCTCTGCGTGTTGCGATCTTCTCTCTTATCTTTTCTTCGAGTCCAGGAATTCTCGTAGTTGGGTTTCCGTTGTACCTTCAGGGTTTCGCTTCCTTCCTCTTGTAATGGTGCTTCGACATCCGGTGTTCATGCCATCTGAGGAATCCTCTTTTGTTGTACCTTTTAGTGGATCCAAGAAGTCACTAATTTTTTTTGTTGTATCTTCCGGTGTTTTCCTGCGCGACGACATCATCTGCACCAGATCCGATAAAGAGCCTACTTTATCCTTTTGTTTCTGAATCTCACTTGATAAGATCTTCAGTCTGAATTCAGGGAGTTGGTTGCATAATTCTCCGTTCTTGTGCAGAGTAATGCTTTGGGTGCGCGATGGACTGATCACCATCCGACTACTCTTATCATTTTCTCTTAAACATTGAATGGTGGGTCGATGCAATTACACTCCTTCCATGGAAGTTAGAGGTGGTCTTACCCTTTTGAGACCTTTAGCTTCGTCCTTTGTTTCTCCGGAGTGTTCTCTTGATGGACGTGAGCCCCGACCCTTGTTGGTGTTGTCGCCAATTTCAAGATGAAGAAGGAACCCTCGTTAGTGGTGTCGTGAGGATCTACACGAAGCGAGAAGATTCAGACCGTCTGTCTTCTTCCCCGTATCATGAGGCGGATCTCGAGGGCGAGATCCATTGTTAGTGGTGTCAAATTGTAGCACCCCGGCTAAAACCACTACTAGAAACTCGCATGTCTTATCTTTGTGCATCATCATGACATCATCATGCATGTTATTATTTTTGTCTAAAACTATTTTGCGAAAGACTATGTTGTTTTCTAAACTAGCCTTCCTTAAATTTCAAATCAAATCTCTCGATCCGATTGGATCTTGTAATTGTCTTAAAAACTATTTACCAAATATTTAAAAATAATAATAATTAAAAAAACCCAAAATATTTTTGTGGGGGGAGGCAGCCAGCCGCTAGGCCCAAGGCCCAGCAGCCAGCTACCTACCACCCCACGTCTAACCTAGAAACCCTACCCCAAACCCCATCCCACTACTCACCACCCTGCCGCCGCCACCCCCTGGCTCCTCACACACGCCACACCCCTGGTGCCCCTCCCCTGGCCCACCCGCAGCGAACGAGCCCACCCCACTCGCGCGGTCAACCATCTCTGGAACCACCCCGACGCGCCCCGCATGCTGCCGTGATACCTGGCCCACCCCGACCCTACTCTCCCGCGTCGCTCCCCATCTTCCTCGTTCCTCGCGAGCTTGACTCCCTGTTGCAGGCGCACCTGCTGACGCGCGTTGCCGACCGCCGCCGGTCGCCTTCTCCGTCTCCGGCGCCCTCACGTCTCCCGCGTCCGGCCGCCTCGGATCTACTCCGTCCCAGCCTCTGGAGCTCCCTCATAAAACCGAGCAGAGCACCCCGCCATCGCCGTCCGCCGACCCGCGCCTTCCCTCTCGGCCGCGACCTCCTCTGCACCGGCGCCTTCGCGTCACCGCGCCCTCCTCCCTGTGCTCGCCCGAGCAGAACCTCGCTAGAGTCCCGTCGCTAACCGACCCGTGCAAGCCGCCGCATGCTCTTCTCGAGCCAGTCCGAGGCCGCCTTCTTCCACCTCTCAAGCCCCACCTTCCGGCCGCAGCGTCGTGGCCGCCCCTGCGTCTCCTCCGTGCGGCCATCATCGTCCCGCTCCGCCTTGACCAAGTCTGGCCCGTCGTCGTCCCGTCGGCCCTCACCGCAGGACACCACTGTCTCCGGCCAGTTCTCCACGAGCGCGTTGGTCCATCTCTGCTACGCCTTTTGGCCAAGTTCATCGCTGGCTGGTTCCTTGACTAGGCTCTGTCCTAGTGGTATTCCTCGCGTGCGCTCCTGATGTTTGATGTAGTCCTGTTAAGGTAGTGGTGGTCATGTTGGTATGTTGGTTCGGGCAGTTGCAGATCCCTGAGGTGATGTATATGTTATGTGCTTCCTTCGCCCGATCCAAGACCGTCGATGTGGAACCCTGCACCCGGATCAACAAGGAGCGCCGAACTCTCCCTCCTAGAACTCGAAGACCGAACCCTTGACACGCCTAGCTCGCATTCCCGGACGCCATGACCTCCTTCATGGAACCCCAAGGCCATTGCTCTGAAGACCGATCATGGTGTCCAAAACCCGAACTCGTCGAACCCCTAACCAAGATCGCCGATACCCCGATGTATGACCTCTTTTCCCGAGACCCCTATATTTTTATAATATATATGACATCTATTTGTTGCATATTAAATTGAACATGTTTGCATGCATATTGTGGTCTGGGGCCTTATGTCGAATCACCTCATAATTGAATATGGAGGCCATATGCGGGCGAATCTAGTCTAATATTGGCTCCATTTAAATTTGTGTAGCGAACCGATGCCATGTCGTTTTCGCCTTGTTAATACAACATTTAAATTGCGGGGTATCTAAATAACATGAACCATCTAATTAAATGTCGGAACCCTGGTTCCTCTTAATATTGCCTAGTTGCATCGCACCTTTTCCATGTCATGCATCATACAAGCATCATGCTCGATCTTCTGCCGTAATATTAAATAGTGCATCCGATGATTCTCCTAGTGCTTTGCTTCTTCACGGACTAGGCCGATGAGTTGATGCGAGTGTCGACCCGATCTTCGGATGAACCGTCGGCAATGTTTTTAGCGAGCATTCTCCCCCCTTTCTACCTATTTTATATTTCTAGTCTTTATTTCCTCATGTTGATCTATTGCTATCTGTGTTGCGATGATCTAGTTTTTGTACCCGGGATATCCCTTGCAGCCTTATATTGCCTTGGACACATCCTATTACCTGTTGTGTGGTAGATAGTTGGACTTGCATGTCGTAGTTGCTTGCTCAAGTGCTGTTGCAGGTCGTCAACTACCACAGTTATTGGATTTTTGCCGTATGTTTAATGTTGGAGATGATCATGGCTTTAATTACCATTTAATAACTAAAATTGAAGTAGGTAAATAATGTAGAGGCACAGGTGGGCAATAGTGTTATTTGGTTTTTAACCACCCATTTGTGTCCCGTAGGACCCCGAGTTCTTGACACCTGTTCTGAGATCGAGCGCGCTAACCACAGGTGGGGTGTGTGGGCACCCCCATCGATTTAGTACCTGATTTCAAAGTACTATACCGGGGGCCACAAACTAGTTTGGGGCTTTATTACTATCCTATACTTATGCCATGTTTTACTGCTTTATTTACTATTGCGCGTGGAGCGCCTGTACTATTTTGGATCGCGGCACGATTTCGCGGTATCGACAAGCCCAGTCACACTTTCGGGTTCCTAGTCGTTTACAGCCGTTCTCGCAAACCCTGGGTCCGTCTCGGAGACCGGCCGACTTTGTTACGGGTAGCTTAGTGGGGTGGCCCCCCATGTGCTTTCTTTGGGTCTGGGAAACGTCGTGTCTGAAACCCCATCGACATACCGTTGGGTGTATGTTTTGTGATCTTGTACCTACCTGATCTGACAACAAGGGTGTAGGTGTGTGTGGAAACTTTGGTGCACCCCTGCAGGGTTAAATCTTTTCGAGAAGCCGTGTCCGCGGTTATGGACGACTTGGAGCACAGTTCTCGATCATAGACAATTACAACTAAAGTTTACTGTTGTAATTTGACTTGTGTCCGATATGACTAGTAATCAGCTTCACTACAACGGAATGGCTAAATAAAAGTACCAACAACTGCTGGGTTTGGGATATCTCATGGTAATTGTATCTGACTAGTAAGTGTCGCAACTACAACAGAATGTTTAACTAAAAGTGCTCACTGCTTATTATATTAGGATGACTATCTATACCTGACTAGTAATTGCTGCAACGATAACTGAATAAATAAAACTGCCAACTGTGTGAGTTCCTCGGTTGACTTCCTCGTTTGGTCTCGAGGGGGAAATACCAGGATGGGTTTGTTTGGTAATAGTATCAGGTTGGTTTCGAATAGGTCTTTCTTATCCCTCTCTGATAGCTGACAGTTATATCGAGTCTGTATAGGTTGTTTAGTGCATGCTGCGCTGCCGCTTCAGTCCACCATACCTATGTAGGCGAGGACCGCCGAATTCTAGTCTTGCCGTGTACTGGCCTCAGTACTGACCGCTCTCTTTTTCCTTTGCCCTTTGTCGGCACCCCTTTTGTTTAAGCAGGTTTTGAGATCGACGTCGTTAGCAGGGTTACCCTTCCGGCTTGGCCTGGGCAGGTTTATGGACGCCATTGGTTATTCTTCAGGGCTCTTAGCCCCATTTGCATCTTGTCCGTAGTCGGACGCTGTATCATTTTCAAGTTGATTTGGATCTTTGTATTGTGTATTTGTATTCTTGACTCACGGAGTCGTTGTTGTATATATCTGTTCTGTGGGTACTATCGTGGACTATTGTGTAATGGTATTACTTCGTTTTCCACCCGCACGAAAGTGCCTGGTGGGCACCTTTGAATTGTTTCTATGCGGGTTTAGAGGGAATCGCTGAGACTTGCATAGGACCGATTCTGAGGGTGTTACAGTGTCCAAATGAACTTATCAGATTTTTTCATCAGTTGATATAGTGGTAATACCTTCTCTCCCAGCCGACATACAAATCGGCTAAGCGAGGCCAGGCAACCCGTGAACTTTTGTACGTCATTTAGACATCTCGGCAATTCCATCCTTTCTACCGCTCTTATCTTAGTTGGATTGGCCTCTATACCTCGGCTAGATACGAGAAAACCGAGTAGTTTCCCAGCTGGTACACCGAAGGTGCATTTCTCCAGGTTAAGCTTCATTCGGAACCTTCTCAAGTTCGCGAATGTCTGCCGAATATCATCCAGTAGCGTTTTGCTCTCTTTGGTTTTGATAACCACATCGTCTACATATACTTGTACATTTTTCCCTATCTGGTCATGTAGACATTTTTGCATACATCTCTGGTACGTTGCCCCTGCGTTACGCAGGCCCAATGTCATGGTGCAATAGAAATAAGCCCCGTACGGGGTAATAAACGCAGTCTTTATTTGATCAGCCGGATTTAACGGTATCTGGTGGAAACCAGAATATGCGTCTACAAATGATAACAGCTCACAACCATCGGTCGAATCAATGACTTGGTCTATTCTAGGTAAAGGAAAAGGATCTTTAGGACACGCGTTGTTCAGGTTCGTGTAATCAATACACATTCGCCATACGACGGCTACATTTGGATCATCCTTTTTCTTTTCTACTAACACCGGGTTTGATAGCCAATCCGGATAAAGCACTTCCATGATGAACCTGGCCGCAAGGAGCCGATCTATATCATCCCCTATTATTTTTCTCCTGTCTTCGGCGAAGCAGCGGAGAAGTTGCTTCACCGGCCTTGCTCCTGGCCTTACATGCAGAGAGTGCTCAGCCAACTCCCTCGGCACACCTTGTAGGTCTTGAGTTGACCATGCAAAGATGTCCCGATTCTCACGGAGGAAGTTGGTGAGCTCGCCTTCCTATTTGGCATCTAGGCCAGCACCAATGGTGATGGTGCGTTCTGGGAACTGCTCATCTATCTGGACCTTTTTAGTTTCTTTAGTCCGCTGGAAAGAGACACTTCCATGCGGGTTGGCCAATGCCGGCATATTCAGTTGTGCCGACTGAGCGAGAGCCGCTACCTCTTGAATCCTTCTTTTTTCTCTTGCGATCACCAATGACTCGGCCAGATTTGATCCGGCCGAAGCACATTCCATTGACTTCCTGTAATCTCCTGCTACTGTTATCACCCCTTGTGGTCTAGGTAGCTTCATTTTCAAGTAAGTTATGTGGCAGCTGCTCATGAATTTGGCCAATGCTGGCCGCCCGAGTAAAGCATGGTAGCAAATTTCTAGATCCACCACCTCAAACTCTAGATTTTCCGCTCTGCAGTTATCCCTTGTGCCGAATAATACATCTACTCGAACCTTCCCAATGGGTTCGCATGAAAGTCTCGGCACTATTCCATGGAAAGTGGTTCTCGTGGATTGCAGCATATTCTGCGATATTCCGAGTTTATGCATTGTATCTTTGTACATGATATTGATACTACTCCCATTGTCGATGAGTACTTTTGAAAATTTCACATTAATGCTGGGCCCGACAAATGTCGGATCTAGTACGAGTGCATACGATCCCGGATTCGGCATTATTTTGGGATGATCCTTTATGCTCCAAGTTACCTCTTGATCTGACCACGACACATATCTTGGTACCGCCGGCATAACTACATTCACTTCCATATGCCGGCGCTGTACACTTTGCCTGTCTTGCTGTTCCTTTGTGAATGCGCAATATGATTGATGATGTTCCCTGTAATCATTGCGCCCGTTATTTCCGGGGTTTGTCCTTCCATCCTGACCCTGATTTATTACTTGATGCACTGCATCTGTCCGGTCTGAGTTATCATACCTCGGGGGAGGAGGGGGTAACATTAACTATTGTGCATTCACCCCAGTCAATTGCGGCTGTTGCTGCTGATGTGTCTGATGGGAAGGTGCTTGCATGCCCGTCGGGTTCCCCATTGCATTTTTCATCCAGGCACATTGCCGGGTTGTATGATTAGCCGGCTTGGCTGGGTTTGGAGTGTGAAACTTACACGGTTGATCCAACATGGATTCAAACGTGTACTTCGGCCTCTCCTGCCATTTCTTCTTCTGTGCTGGTGTCCACTGTCTCTTCCCTTCATTCCTTCGTTGCGCCTCGATGATCCGACCACATCTCGTGCATATTGATCTTGATGCTCCCGATGGTCTGTCGACATTAGTTCTGGTTGCGTCGGATCTCCCAATGCATATTAATCCTCTATCCTGATGGTTTCTGCCAAAGTGGTTGGCATATCTCTTTGCAGTCGCTGCCACAAGACACTGGCATATCGACATCCTTGGGCGAACGAAGCTATCGCTTGTGATTCTATAACTCCCTCGCATGAATTCCTGAGGTTACACCACCGAGTCAAGAATTCTCTGTCTGTCTCATTCGGCCTTTGCTTGCACATTGCAAGATGCTGTGGCCTGTTTGGTCTCTTGTAAGTGCTGGTGAAGTTGCTGACAAACATATCTTCAAAATCTAGCCAGCAGTTGATACTGCCCGCTGGCAGATTATTCAGCCATACTCTGGTCGGTCCTTCCAGCATTTGCGGGACATATCTTACTGCCAATCGCAAGTTTCCGCTAGCTATTTTTACTACAGTGGCATAGTCGATTAACCAATCTTGTGGTTTGGTACTTCCATTGTATGTTTTCGTGCCCCTTGCCAGCTGAAAATTCGGCACAGGCGGCTCGCCCATGATCCGGGCTCCGAAACATGCTGGACCAGGTGGACCTTGCTCCTCTAATAACTCAGATCGGTACAACCTGTCTAGTTTCAGTCTTGCATCATTTGATGGCAAGTTTCTGTACATGACTCTCTCATGCATTCCATAATGGTCATTTCTTCCACATCCTGCATACTCCATATCTGAGTAACCATCATTGTACCTCTCATTTTCCTGATTATGGCGAGCTGGTCTCACTTCCATTTCCTGCCGAGGTTCATACCTCGGCTGTGGATTGGGCGGCGGATCCCTCCTTCCTTCTGTCGGGATATTGTTATCATGATTTTCTCTTCCGAGGTCTCCATTACCTCGGCTTCCGTTGCCTTTGTTGGCACGGTGGGGGTTTCTTTCACCACTGTTACCTCGGCTTCCATTGCCTCTGTTCTCATTGATCTTCTCAGCTACCGCCGGATCATACGGTACAATCTGCTTGTTTATTTTTCCTAAAGTTACTACTCTATCTTTTCGCGCATTGTTTCCGGGTGAAGATGCTGCTGCCACAGATAGGGCGGGAGCTGCACCAGCCGAATGAACCATACGTGAGGCACCAGGTCTAGCCGGGTCTGCCCTAAGCATTTCTTCATTCTGCCGGTTCGCAATGCGCACCAGCTCATTCACTCTTTCTTGCTGTTTCTGCCGGGCTTCGCCGGTTAGTCCTTCTAACTCTAGTGCAGCGGCATTTGCCGCCCTTAGGTTCTTTGTCGGGTTGCTATACCTCGGCAAACCTAGGTCGACCGAATCTGCCTTTTGAGTCTCATGCTCTTTATTGATATCGTCCATGAGGTTTTTCCCTCTCAATCTTAATTCATCGACCCGCTCAGGGGCGACATCTAGCTTATTTTCCTTAGCATATTCTCGCAGGGTCCTGTTTAAGGATTCCCGCAATGATGACACCTTTTTTGCCTCTACCAGCACCTTTTGCCTGGTCTCTTCTAAATCTGCCTGAGCATTAGCCGGATCAAGTATCGGCGCTACAGGCGTTGTCAGATTATCTATAGTTGCCTGGAGAATATTTTTAGGTCTTTCTAGAGGCGGCCATCTTACCCTTGGTGCCTTCGGGGTTGTCTCCTGCACCTCGGCTCGCTTGGCTGCCGAAGGATCTACCTCGGTGGGCTGCGGAGCTGCCTGCTTTGTGGTCACCTGTACTCCCGTCGTTGGATCCTTGCTTGATCCGGCGCCTGCTGCTCCCGCCTGCACCCCGGCTGCGACCATCACCTCGACGCTGCTGATGGGGCGTTCTCCACGCGGACCGTTTGTGGTGCTGAGGGGGGGGCTCTCCTGCAACAATAACTTTGTGAGGATAAACGCCGGAGGTTTCGACGCCGACGTAGATCTGGTGCATGCCCAAGTTGATGAAGACGCCGTTGCGCGGAGGAGTTTTTCTCCTAAAGCTGCCTACGTTATCGCTGACATAGTCATAGAGATCAAATCTCCGGACTAAGCCAGAGACAACGCGCTTTCCAGTGTGGATGAAGTTTCCCGTCCGGTTCTTGACTCCAGCTAGCACCGCTGCTGGCCCCATGGTGGGCGCCAACTGTCGTGGTGGTGGCACGGTAGATGCCATGGGTAGGCTAAAGTATGGGGCCAATGGATGCTAGAGGGATCTGGGGAGGGAAGATGTAGTTGATTCTACACGCGAATGACTAACATACAAATCTTTATTTCTCCTCTCTTGGGCTACAAGTGCTCCTTGAGATGTATGCAAGAAGAGAAGATGAACTTTTACCAGCCTAACGGTATAGAATGAGCCGATGCCCCTCTCAGGGATCCAAGCCTCTCCTTATAAAGGGGTGCCTTGGCTCCTCTAGGGCTGACGTGGCAAGCATATTCGAAGAATATGCTTGTCCTAATATAGTAACTCGGCGACCTCCTTTCTGTGTCCCCTTTCTAATGACGACAAAGTTCCAGAGAGCCCCACCTGCACGCCTCGGGCTCCAGGACTATCACCTCCATGACCTCCTTCTGCCCTTCTGCTGCTCTGCGCCTTGTCCTTTGCGCTTGGCTCTGTTCAGATTCTTCCTAGCCCGTGGCTAGGGTTTGACTATAGGAACCTCCTTCTCCTGCAAGCTTCATGTCATTCGGCCCTGCCTCGCTTAACTCGGCTTGGCCTTCACCTGTATTTATGTTATTCGGACTTACCCGGCCGACTTAACTCGTACGTCGGCCGGGTAATGTACAACTCCTCCTATAAATGTCATGGTCGTGCTTATCTCGGCCGACCTTTACATGATTCGGCCGATATAAACAGTAACTCGGCATAAGACTGGGGAAACTCCTTTTGTCTTCCCCCGTCTTGACCCTATCCGGGGTCACCTCCCCAACATACTATAAAATCAGCAGGATATTTAATCTTACCACAAAGAACCTCCACATATCTTACAATGCCAATGGGGCAAACTTGCGCTTTTGCTAACCACATTAGCCATAATAGAGTGTTCCCTTACCTTGGAGGGAAAAGGGATCTTCTCAACATAAGGTTCAGGCAAAATAGGATCAACACTACAAACCTCTACACTGGCAGGAACATGGGTAACAATGTCTTTATAAGGAGCATGGTACTTGTCCCACTCTTTCTCGGGAATCTCAATATAAGAGGCAAAAGCATTAAAACATTTCGCAAGAACTTGAGGATCAAGACCAAACTCATTGCTAATATCACGGAAGCTATCAGTTCCCATAAAAGATTTGATGCATTCATAATCATAGTTTATACCTAACTTTCTTCCTTTGTCATTCTCCCAAGCTTCAGTGTTCTCTTGAATACGGTCTAGAAGATCCCATTTAGCTTCTTCCTTCATACGTGTGAATGATCCAGCACAAGAAGCATCTAGTAAATCTTTATCATGAAGAGAAAGCCTAGCATAAAAGTTATTGAGAATAATATTGTTAGGGAGTTCATGAATATGACATTTAAGCATTAGTAACTTCAATCTCCCGCAAGCTTGATTTGTACTCTCTCCATCAAGAGGCCAAAAGTTATATATAAGATTTCTATCCTTATGAATCTCACTAGGAGGATAAAATTTAGAGTAAAAGAGAGATGACATATCCTCCCATTCCATGGATTGTCCATTCTTCAGCAGCTTATACCATTCTTTATCTCTCCCTTTCAAGGATATGGAGAGTAACTTATTATTCACCTGTTCAGGTGTGATACCTGCACACTTAAACAACCCGCATAATTCATGGATAAAAAGCAAGTGATCACCGGGATGGACAGTTCCATCCCCAAAATAATAATTATCCATAACACGATTAACAATGCTTGTAGGTATCTTAAAAGTATCTATCTGAACATGAGGTGGTTCATCTATTACCCTAGCAGTGGTAGTAGTTTTCCCAAACAGAAAACCAAGTGGGTTAACCATATTGGAAACAAAGTAACAAGAAGTGACAAAAGCAATACTCATAGTGAAAGTTTCCCTTACCAGTTCCACTCTTCAATAGCGCTTCACTCCCCGGCAACAGTGCCAGAAAATAGTCTTGATGACCCACAAGTATAGGGGGTGTATCGTAGTACTTTCGATAAATAGGAGTGTCAAACCCAACGAGGAGCAGAAGGTGTTGAACAGTAATATGGAGCAGAAAATCCCTATGAATACTTAGCAAACGGATTTTTAGTGGTTTTCTGAGAAGGAAACAAAACAAGGAGCAAGTAACAAAAGTAACGAACAAACGGAGCAAGTGGCCCAATCCTTTCTTACCAAAGGACAAGCCGGTGGAAATACTTATAAGGACCAAACGTTCTCAAGGATACATGGGAATTCTATCAAGTGCTTTGGCTTCAAATAGCTGAGTACTCTTCTCTGGTGTTTGTAAGTGTTGTGTGGGTGAACCTGTGCTAACATACCGCCCTTCCTAGGACTAATACATACTTGTGATTAAACCTCCTGCAAACATCCGTAACTATAGGAAAGTAATTAAGATATAAATCTAACCACAACCTTAAACTCTGAGATCCTACACTCCCTTGTGCAAAGGTGTCCTAACGGGGGTTCAGGTTTCTGTCACTCCGGCAACCCCGCGATTAGTAGCCAAATACACAATGCATTCCCCTAGGCCCATAAATGGTGAAGTGTCATGTAGTCGATGTTCACAGGACACCACTAGAATAATAGCACCACAACTTAAATACTAAACCGTTGAATAATAACTCATCACAGATTCAGTACTAACAACATGACTTCTCCCATGTCCTCAAGAACTAAACGAACTACTCACAAGACATCATATGGATCAACATCAAAGATGATATGATAATGGATAACAATCTGAACATAAACAATAATCCAATGGTTCCACTCACAAGCATCAACTACAATAGTAATCAACACCGGGAAAGTTTCCCCTAAGAACTAAAGCAATATCCAACACAATTGTTATAGCGGGACGGAGTCGTGATGATGGTGATGGTGCAAATGATGGTGTGGATGATGATGATGATGATGATCCCGATGAAGCCTAGATTGATGATGGTGTTGATGGCGATGGTCTCCCCTCTCCGGGAAGGAATTCCTCCGGCAAAAATCTGTCTGCCGGAGAGATCTCTCTTGGTGTTTTCCTCCCACCAGAGGCGACAGAAATCTATCTGTGGTTGCTCCCCGAGCCTTAGGGTTTTGAAGGGAAGATATAGGCGAAGGGGCAGAGTCTGAGGCCGGGCAGGTGGGCCACACCTGCCCTAGGCGCGGGGTCAGGTGGGCCCGCGCCTAGGGGTGTGGGCCCCCTGAGGCCCCACTTCATCCCTCCTTCTGGCATCCTTCGTCTTCTGGTAAAATAATATGTTTCCATATTTTTCTGGTATTTTTCCATAGTGTGTATGTAGGTTAAAGCTTTGCCGAGTTATATGAGGTGAGACCACATCATAGGGAAGCTTTCTCAAGAAGGAGAGACGGAACCCCGAAGTCAACACTACGCACTGTCTTTCCCTCAGGAATCTAAACAGTGTCAAGCACTACGGACAAGAGTCAGAGAGACAGTGAAGCAAAAGAAGGTCACAGGGGTGACAGTCCCCGAGCCCGAGGATAACAAGTCATGGGCTCTGGGTTATTGCCGCCGATAGAAGGGGACATGGAAAGGCACCCGCCGAGTTACCATATTGGGACAAGCATACTCCATCGAATATGTTGTCCACGTCAGCCCTAGCTATAACCTGGACACCCCTTTATAAGGTTAGCCAAGGCCTCAGGAGGAGGGGATCGATTCATTTTCTTATTGAGCACTGGTAGTATCTCCTTCTTCCTCTTGCTCAAACTGCTCGAGGAGCAAGTGTAGCTTCACTAGTGTTTAATAAAGATCAAGTTCTTATGTTCTGTGTGTAGAAATCACTACATCTTCCCTCCCTGGATCCCACTAGCATACATTGGCCCCCAACTTAAGCCAACCCATGGCTTCTACCGTGCCACCACCATGACAGGCCAATCGCATGCCTTAACAGTACCGGGCCGACATTGCACAGGATGCCAATGGGTCATACAGTAGCGAGTCCAGCGGGCCATCACTAGGCCGAAACTATAATGGGCCCGAAAGTTTATGGGCCGCTGCGGGCAACACAAATGGGCCCAATTCAAATAGTGCAGAATGAAACAGTAACAGGCCTAGATACTATTGGGCTCCTTTAATGGGTCGGCCCACTTAATTGTTACCAGGTCTTGGCTGAGCCTGGCTTCTACCACAGTTTCATTGACAATTAATGGCACTAACTAGCCATTAACAGCATTCGCCACGTGGCAGTTTGCATGACGTCAGCAGTCAACGCGGCTGGTGAAGAGATCTACGACGGAACAACTTTTCGTGGGCGAAGGGTATGATCCGCCACAGTCGAAAAAAAGCCGTGGTAGATTCATTTGTGACGAGGCTTTTATGATGAAGGGCATCCGTCGTAAAAGTCTTTTTAGCCATGAAAAACGGA
The DNA here is from genome assembly GCA_030063025.1 of Avena longiglumis. Lineage (NCBI taxonomy): Eukaryota > Viridiplantae > Streptophyta > Magnoliopsida > Poales > Poaceae > Avena > Avena longiglumis. The sequence goes on from CP125975.1 coordinate 115,465,856, forward strand.
CCTTCAAACAAGAAAAACATCCGTTGTAAAAGGACATTTTTCTTGTAGTGAATGTCAAAATTAGGAAGACATCAACGATTTGCAAAAGACATATTGATCTGGTAAAACATAATAGGGACATGACATTTCTCATGAGCGTGCATAATCAATAAACGCATGTGATATGATTTATGATTAGTAAATGCGAGCTAGATTATTTGTACTCTAGTGCAAGTGGTAGACTAAAGGGAATATGCTCTAGAGGCAAATTATAAATAGTTATTATTGTCATATTTCTATAAATTTGTAATAGTTTCGTATTGTGCTATAAGTATATCAAGTGTAAACATTGATACATGTGTGATATCAAACAAAAGTCGCTAGGAGCCTCTATTCATACTAGTTCATTGGACAACGGATGATCAAGGCATTCTGATACGTCTTAAACGTATCTATAATTTTTGATGCTCCATGCTTATTTTATATCAACTTTCATATGTTTTGTCAACACTTTGAGGTATTTTTATACATTTTCTGGAACTAACCTATTGACAAGATGCCACAGTGCCAGTTGCCTGTTTTCTGCTATTTTTTGTTTCAGAAAAGCTTTTAAGAAAATATTCTCGGAATTGGACGGGAAAAAAGCCAAAGTTAATATTTTACCAGAAGGAACAGGGAGTCCAGAGGGCAGTCGAAGTGGGGCCACGAGGTGGCCACACCCTATGGCGGAGCGGCCAGGGGGGCGCGCCAACCCTAGGTGTGGGACCCTCGGGCGCCCACCGACCTTGCCCCTTCGCCTATAAAAGCACCCCGATGTAGAAACCTAAGCACTCGATCAGATCTCCACGAAACAGTCCGTAGCCGCCGCCATCTCCATTCCTAGATCGGGGGGATCCAAAGCTCTTCTCGGCACCCTTCCGAAGGGGAGATATCATCTTGGAGGCCTTCTTCATCACCATGCCAGCCTCCGAAGTGATGCGTGAGTAGTTCACCCTTGGACTATAGGTCCATACAGTAGCTAGATGGTTGGTTCTCCTTCTTTGTGCTATCATATTTAGATCTTGTGAGCTCCGTTCATGATCAAGATCAACTATTTGTAATCCTACATGTTGTGTTTGTTGGGATCCGGTGGATATTGAGTACTATGTTCAAGATTGATTATTGATTCTATCATGTCTGTTATTTGTGATCTTGCACGCTCTCTGTTGTTCGTAGATGTTTTGGCCAAGTACATGCTTGTAACTCCAAGAGGGAGTATTTATGCTTGATGGTAGGTTCATGCCTCTAGTAATCTAGGGAAGTGACAGAAATATCTAAGGTTGTATATGTGTTGTTGCTACTAGGGAGAAAACAAAATTCCTTTGTCTAAGGGCAATTGTATTGTTTACTTTACACACTTTGCTTAATGCAATTATCCGTTCCTTGTAACTTAATGCTGGAAGGGGTTCAGATGATAACCTGAAGGTGGATTATTAGTCATAGATGCAGTTGGATTACAGTCTATGTATTATGTTGTAATGCCCAAACGAATCTCATAGGAATCATCATGACTTGTACATGCATATTTATGCATTTTCAATCTGTCAGTTGCCCAACTGTAATCTGTTCACCTAACATGCTATTTATCTTAAGGAGAAACACCTCTAGTGAACTATGGACCCTGGTCCATTCCTTTATCGTTGATATTCGATCTACTATTTACTGTTTACTTTCTACAAGCAATTATTGTCTTCCACACTATATGTTTAATCCTTTATTTTCAGCAAACCGGTGAGATTGACAACCTCACTGTAAGTTAGGGAAAGATTCTGTGGTTGTGTTGTGCAGGTTCCAAGTTGCTAGCAACACCTTGGAGTTGTTTCCTTACTCCTACTGGTTCGATAACCTTGGTTTCATAACTGAGGGAAACTTGCTACTGTGCTCATCATACCTTCCTCTTGGGGTTCCCAACAAACTCTATATATTTGATCCATCAAGCAATTTTCTGGTGTCGTTGCCGGGGATATATGGACAACTTCAATCTCTTCCTCCTCATCGGTCACTTTTCAGGGAGAAAGAAGATTCTCGCAAGGGGATTCTCTCACAACCAATCTCTTGACAACACCCGGATGTTTAATCCTAGATGCCTGTTATGCCATACATCGCAATCCCAGGATTACCATTTTTGCGAGACATAACAGATTGGATATCACAGTACATCATCCATTACAAACCATACATAAGGTCTTACAACAAAATAAAGGATCTCATGATCCAGTCTTAATATAATCATAGCAGCGAAATAACGTAATAATAACGGTAGCGTAGGCGAGGCTCCATCTTCATGTTCACAGGCAATGATGACGATGGGAGATGATCCTAGTTGTCGTAGACTTCATGCGGTCCATCCTCCTAATAGTCCTCTTCATAGTTTGTCCATGGGAATAGCCAGGGACAAATCCATGAGTACTCTTTAAGTACTCGCAAACTAAGACTAACAAGTGAAGTGGTGTTGAGTAGGGATACTAAGCTCTAGGTTATTTTGCAAAAAGCCAGATTTATCTCTACTGAGTTTAGAAACAAAGAAAGCTAGTTGAAAGTTTTATAACACCTAAGTGGGAACTTGAATTTCATATCACAACCCTGTTGTGGTCAAGTCAAGTCATGAATCAATTCACAAGTCATTTTGAAAACATCTGACGACGGAACAGTATGGCCACTCCAACTATCCATAACCGCGGACGCGGTATTCGAATAGTTTGACACTCTGCAAAGGTGGTACACTTTCACCACAACATTCGATACATCCGTCAGGAACAATCCTGAATTCACCATACTCAATATGCGGATAATCAATCCTAACCTTTCAATTACACGCCCTAGTATAGGCACCCCTCCTGTGAGTTTGGCCTCCCAACCATGACCAACTGTCATCTTGGGAACTGCATAGGTGGACAATCTTCACAAGGTAGCCTCAGCTCAAACCTTGGCCGCAAGAGAACCCATACTAAGGTATATAAATTTTCAGTCAAGCTCTACCCAAATTTCGGGTATTGTGGTTGTACGGTAAAATTGGAACGGTATCGCATCCAGAGAACCATCAGTTTTATAAAGCGATAAGGCTCATGCCTCAACATTTTCATCATCAAAATCATCTGGTATTCAAGAACACATGTCAAAACATTTCAGTAGAATGAGTCATCATTCTAAGGTTTTCATAACCATTTTCACCAAGTATTCTCATCTAAAGTTGATCAAGTTTTATGCTTAGCACTAGCATCTACAAGTGGGGGTAAACACTAATGAGGGTTGGTAAACAAGGGTGAATGATCTAAGTTCAATATCATGCCTCAGGATGACATCAAGATTAGCTATCTTAGGCCAAATTTTATGCTCTTTATGCTACCTTTAAATATATTTCTAAAATCTACAAGTCACTAAGTAAACTCCAAAAGAAAGCTTTAATAAAGAAATAAAATAACTAAGCTTGCAAATAAAACTAGGATTGGGTATCAAGTGGTGTAAGCTTGAAAGTAGAACTTGCATGGTTTAGAAATTGCAAGTGGTAGCTTGCTAAGATATTAGTATAATCTTTATAAGTTTCAAGTGTTAGCTTGCTAAGTTGCAAGTGTTAGCTTGCCTTGTGCAGAGCAGTGGTTGAAGTTTTCCTCGGCTTCTTCCTCGTAGTATTCTCCTTCCTCCTCGTATCCTTGGTCGGTACTTGCATCTATAAATAAATACGAGGTACACAATCACCAAACAATTCTTAACTACTCTATTTAGCACACAAAGGTTCACACTAGATGATCTAGCATCATCATTATTATCACAAGGATTAAATCACTTGTCTTATTTATTTTATTTTAGAAAAGTAATTTCTACTTATTGAAAAACTACTTAAGATTTAATATTCTCCAACTAAAATATGGGATCATGTTGACACATGTCATCACCACATATTTCAGTACTTGGGAATGTGATTTAAAGTGGTGTCACAATTTAATAAGGTTTAACCCTTTTTATTTTAATTAAATAAAGTGACTAGAATTGCCTATGAGGCATTCTTTTATTACTTGTCCATTTTTCTGTAAGTAAACCTAGATATTTTTATATATTCAAAAAGGTCTTGTTAAATGTGATTTTTAAGAGTTAGAATCAAATCAAAAGCTTTTGTGATTGAATTTTGAAAAATGTTTGAATGCGGAAAAGCTTGTGCCTTGTTATTTTTACTATAGGTGATCTACAATTCTAAATGGTTTGAATCCAACAGGCTTGGATTAAGAATTCCATTATATTTCTAACATAATTGGTTTCATGCAATTTGGTTTAGTGAATCGACCTGGATTGATTTTTGAATCTAGGTACAGAATTAAGTTTGAAACTAAATGGAAAAACCTAAATTCAAATAAGTGGGTCACGTGGGAAGTTAACTGGGCCGGCCCACGGCGCACAACGCGTGCGTGGGTGGGTTTAATTGGCTGTCCCCACCAGTCAGTGAGACAGGGGTGTGAAGCGGTACGGGGCAATCTAAACCACACGATCAACTTATAATCGAACGGCTGTGACTTATCGTCTCCGTCGGGTAAAACCGGCGAGACAAAACCCTAGCGCGGCCAGTGGGGGTCATGTGAGGCTCACCGAGGATCAGACGAGGGTCGGCGATGGGGGCAAACGACGAAGTCGACGACGGTGAACCTCCTGGTACCGGTGGCTTCTCCTAGGGCGGCTCCAATCGTTGGCTCCTCTTCTCCTCCTCCGCGGCAGACTCCGGCAAAATTCCAGCGACTTGCTGCTCACCTTGCTCCGGGAATAAGGTGGGGTGGTTCTAAGAGAGAGGGAAGTGTGTTGGTGTGAAGAAATTGAATGGGGGTGGACTCTATTTATAGTGCAGTGAGGGGACCGAAGGGCGTGGGCTGAGCTCATCGTGGTCGTCGTCATAGTGAGCTACTGGCATGGGCGACGGTAGGGGATGGTGCTCTGCCTCCTGGTGAAGCTCAACGGCATGGTCGCGAGGCATGGGGCGGTGCAACACGGTCGGAACGCTGCGGTGCTCTAAGAAGGTCTGACGGGAAAATTAATGGCGCACGGGCTGTCCTGGTCGCGCAGTGACGAACGGGCATGTCCTGGTGGTTCCTGGGGCAGTGGTGATCACGCACGCAAGCAGCGAGGGCGGCTCGCAGTCTGTGCTCGCATGTCTGGTGCGGTGCTATGTCGCGCTCTCGGAATGCTCGCAGAGAAGCTGGGCACGCTCGGGCTGAGTGGTCCAGGGGCTGGCAGTGCGTTGCAGTTGGACAGGGGTGGCGGTGGACGGTGATCAGTGTCCCAGACAAGGTTGGCGAGGCTAGAGCTTCTCCTAACTTGCTGCCGACAGTGGGGTGGCAAGTTGATCTCGGGCATGCTCACCATTGATGGCAGTGGCAAGCTCACAGTGAGCTAAAGCTTGTTAAATGAGCTAGATGATCTACTAAGAGTGTGATGTAAGCTAGATAGGGAACAAGTTAGGCCCAAACACTGCTCACTATAGTGTGTTGTGTTTTGTTTGATTTCTGTTTGCAAGGTGTTTGATGAAATGGCCGAAAGAGATTTGAATTTGAATTTTTTGTTTCAAACTTGGTGGGTTTACTAGTCACATACTAGGTAGTCTCTGGTTAGTTTGAAAGGTCAAGGTGCAATGGTTTGGTTGGTTTTTGAGAATTGGTGATCTTCACATATGATATAGATTCAATTTTGAAATGTTATTTGAATCAAGTTGCCAAATGTTTCTGTAAGTTTGAAAGGTGGGCTTTGGTTCCCTTTTACTTGGTATAGCAAGGGGTGAAAATAAATGTATTTCTTCTGTTTGAAATCTTGGACTAGAAACACTCAAAGTGGTCTAGTGAGCAAGATTGGCAAAAATGACCATTTGCTTATTTTCTTTGTTTTTTAATTTCTCTTGATTTGTTTCTGCTTGGAAATGATTTAGATGATGTTGTTTTCCTCTTTAAACCATTCCTTTCCATTCACAACAATCACACAAGTCCATTCATGCATTCATACAATCATCACATACACACATGCATTCATATGATTTTAATTAACAAAAGTTTTTGTTAACCCTAATTTTGGTGATTGGAAATTGATAATCATTGCTCAATATTTTTGGGATGTTACATCTCTTTACTTTGATTTTGTTTTTCTTTGTTTTTCTTTTAATTTGTTTTCAAAAATACAAAAAAAATTAGTTCCTACAATAGTTGTTATTTTTGTTGGTCTGTTATTGTCTTGCTTTATCATGCTTTCAATCAATGGTTGGTTTCTTTGAAACTAGATCTTATTGGCAAGGTGGGTTCACGGAAGAACAAAATATTATTATGAGGAACACCGCTTGTCACAAAAAGGGAAACACTTATGAGAACAAATTAATAAATTGCATACTATTGCTAGAAACGTGTGCTCTACTTATAATGTTACTTATTGCTTTGATAAATCTTGTTGTTGTAGGAGGTATAAACACCTCCCTTTTCAATGTGAGTATAATGATAATGTTACCATATATTCTTATGTTAAGGAAATTATGACTTTTATGATGTGGAACAAATTGAAGTATTTATTTCTTGGAAAGGTGCATTTGAACTTGCTAATTTGCTTGAAAATACTGATGATGCACCATATAAATATGAGGTTTATGATATACTTAAATTTTTCTTTGATAATTACAAGGAAGAAAGTGGATATATTCTTGAATATTTTAATATATGCTTTCCACCAACGGAAGAGACTAATGCCTTGCAGGAGCTTATGGAAGAAGAAATTGCTGAAACCGGAAGCTCATGTAAGGTTCCCAACCTTTAATAAGGTAGAGATCCCTGTGTTTACAATGCTAGTCCCTGGATCAATAGCGAGCATCCACAGTTAAGATGTAATATCAAGAAACAAGGGTCATAATACAACTTTATAACAAGGAATAAAATAATTTATTACATCTTACATAGCTCATTTGTCTATCTCATTACAATGCAACAGAATAAAACAATAGCATGGGGTCCTTCATCTTCAAAGTGCCACAGGCAGTCATGTTGGTTGTATACTTGTAATAATAAACAATAAACTTCACTAATCATCAAACAAACCTGCAACATAATAAGTTACAGCCACAAGGGTCAATACATTTAAATTGTATTGGCAAGTGATACTATGGTAGTATAGTGGAGTCTATCATCTATATGCATTTGGCTAAGTGGAGCTTAGGCTTGCATTGCTCAAAATATATTTTTCTTATCATTTGAAAACACTAAGTTTTTGCTTGACAAAATCACCCAAGGCATCTCCCAATAGAAATTGGTGACCCTTCAACCCTTGTTCAACCACAAGTTTTTAACTTAGAAATTGGGATGATGAGATTCTTGATAGCTTCCATGTCTTGATGCTCAAATTGTCCTTTACCAGGGACATGGCTAAGTACTTAGATTTTACACTCTGCAGAGGTGGTGCACTTTCCCCACAAGACTTGGTTTCCCAAGACAAGATCTTTCAGAAGCCTTCCCTTAGACCAGAATGGACCCGTTCCAACCTATCATCCCCTACCACCAACTGTCCATTTGGCTAAGTTATGGCAACCTATATGATCCAGGCAGAGCCCATAATGCCAAGTGGCTGCACTTGAAGCTTCTCAACATTTGACATCTCAAATATCTTTGTTCCTGGGTGGCCATCCACAAGTGAGATACACAAGGTAAACCATAGATATGGGCCTTGTGTAACCACTCAACACAAACCATTCCTTCCATTCCACCCAGATGATTCATTCACTTAGTTGTTTTATTAAACAAAACACAAGTCCTTGACTTAGAAGTATTCCATAGCATGAATATATTTCACCCTTGTTTTCTACTAGCTAAGCTAAGCATGATAGTAGTAGGAATCTTAACTTAGGAAAATTCTACTAAGGTTTCATCTACTAGGATTTCCCATGGCATAGTTTACACTTAGCAAAATTCCATGCAAGTCCTACTTAGAAATATCACTAATGCATAGTGAAAATAATGGGACAAAAGTATGAAGCATCACTTGCCTTTTTGGTAGAGAATATAAGTTCACTCCTTGATCTTGCAATATTCACACTCCTCAAATCACTACAATTCAATCAAGCAAACAATATTTCAAACTACCATTCAAGCAAACATAACATAAAATAATAGAAACAAAATAATGCATGCAAGCATGCTAAAGATTGTTTTATTTGGAAAAGTGGTTTATAATGGGTTATAAACATTTGAAAACACCTATTGGTCATTTTATAAAAGTGGCAAAACTATTTGCAAAAGATTTTACCTATAAACCATTTTTAAATCAAATCAATATTTTATGTGGTTCAAAATGCCTTTAGCAAAGTAATAATTTTTATAGGGTTCACCAAATACATTTTCAAATCATAAAACTTTGTGTTTAGGGTCAGAGAGTTTAAATCAAAACATTTCCCAAAGGTTTTCTCCAAAAAGCATTTTTTTAACATATAAACAATATTTTTATTTGACTTGAAATGCTTTAAATCAAAGATTTATTCTTTTGCTTCACCAAATATGTTTTTGAAACCACAAATTGATTTCTATGGTCAGTAGGTTCAAAACAATCCATTTGCCAAAGGTTTTATCTCAAAAATCATTTTAGAACAAATTTTATATTCTAAATATGCCTACACAAGTTTCTGCAAAAACAATCAATTTAACAGAAGCATTTTACTAAACAATGTGCATGGTCAGAAAGTACTTGTTTTGCTGAATCCATTGATATAAAATTTCCAAACTTTGGACATGTGGTTTGAAAGTTATGCAATTTACAAATTTGGTCATCTAATAGATAAGTTTCTATTTTAAAAACAAACTCCAGGCCACGTGGTGCGATCTTATTGGACAAAAACGTTTCGTGCGGATCGCGTGCTGCAGTGCGTTGGATCTAATGGAAATTGTGCACCTCAGAGCACAAGATACCCCTTAGGTTAAGTTTCTATTGCATCCGTCGGATCAAGATCCAGCGGCTCAGGGCATTGCGACCAAAAACCAGTGGCGCTCGACGGTGGCTGGCGGTGGCGACGCTCGGCTAACGACGGTCTCAGCGAATAAGGAAGCAAGGGAACAAGGGGAATGGCTCACCAGGTTCGCGTGGTGTCACTGATGCTCGAAGTGCTCGCGAGGAGGAAAGGGGCGCACGGAGTTGGCTCGGAGTTCAGGTCCGCGTCGGGCTCGTCCTGTTGTAGACAATGGCGAAAGTACGGTGCAGGCCAGAGAGAAAAAGAGGTGCCGTTAGATGCGCGGGGTCGTGGCGAGCACGTGCGTGTGAAGGAGAGGGGTTAGAGCGGTCAGATTTTACTAGGGGCTTCGCCGGAGAGGTGGCCGACGACGGCGGTGCGTTCAGTCGAGGTAGCTGCCAACGATGGGGGCACGCGCAAGCGAGCTGAGGCCACTGGGAGGTTCAGGGAGTGATGAGGATCATTCTTGCGTGGTTGAGAGAGCGAGGTATGGTGAGGAGTGGCCGGAATCGTCGTCGAAGCTCGTCGGAGGCCGCGGCGGTGCAAGTGATAATGGGGATGGCCTGGGGGCTCTCTTGCCGCGGTGTCTGAGGGGAAATGAAGGGGAGAGAGGGGTGATTAGTAGGGCGTAGTTGCAGCAGCGATTACTCACGGCGTTATGGTGAATTTAATCCACGGAATTCAAGCAGAAACGGGAGAGAGGGAGAAGAAGAACTGGTCACGCGTGGTTGAAGACGGTGACGTGGCTGTGGGGTAGCGTCGTCAGCGAGAGAGGAAGAGGGGAGGTGGGGTTCAGACGTCAGGGACTGAGCGGGTGGGAGTCTGGGTGGAAAAACGATTCGCTCGGGGTTAGAGGAATGGGCTGATGATAGGCTTAGTGGGCTAGGTTAGTTGGGCTGGCTGCTTTGTTTCCTTTTTTTTGTTCTGAATGTTTTTTCCTTTCCCTTTTCTATTTATCTATTTTGATTTTGTTTAAATTTTTCAAACACTCATTTGAATTCAAAACTTTGCCAAATTTTGTGTAGATTTTAATACTGATTACTAAGACATTCTAAAATCAAGTTTAGAATAATATATTTATTCTTTTTAGGTAATATTAATTAATTAAAATAGGCCCTTGTATTAATTCAAATAAGATTTAATAATGTTTTTCAACCTCCATTTGTAATCTAATTCTTTCCAAATCTTTTCAGTAGGTTTTATTTGTTTATTTTGGGTGTCAAATAATTCACCTTGAATTTTTGGAAAATATTTAATATGATTTATAAATCATTTGAATTGGGTATTTGTTTTAATTCAAATGAAATTAAATATAGTTTTAATTCCATAAATTTTATTTGGAAGATTTCTTTGATCTTATTTAAGTTAATTAAACAACTTTTATTCCACTTGGGTAATTTCCAAATATTATTCTCTCATGATTAATTAATCATTCTTATTAGAGATTTGTCTTTATTCAAATAGAATTTGGTTTATGCCATTTTATTTGGAAAATTTATTTATCCATTTATTTTGATTGGATTTGGATTATATTTAATCCATTTTCTTATGGACTAGGCCAAGATTTAATTTGGTCTTTAAATATTCCTTATTTAATATTTCTATCTTTATCTTATAAATCCCATATCTTTTTATTTATAGATCCAAACTTGGTGATTTAAATTTGTAAAATCTTATTTGATATTTATTTATCCCTTTAAATAACTTTAGGATTATTTGCTCACCATTTGGTATGGATTTTAGATAAGTGTTTTATTAGCTTTGGAAATTACTTTTCCTTATCTTATTAAATTCATAAGATTTTACCTATGGCTCCAAATTGAGTGAAACCAATTTCTATGGTTTATAATATTTCTATTTGTCATTCTTGATCATTTATAAATGTTTGTTGACAAATTTTTATTTGGAACAAATTCATGGTCTTAGAGATATCTTGAAAATGATTTCCTTCCATTAGGGTTTTAGGGTTTTGGTTTATTTCTCAAGTGTTTAAATTTCCAGATGCATTTATGAAGTATGCATTTCACTTGATTTGAATTTAGTTGGTTTCAAACATTAACCAAAGTTTTTTCAAGATGGGATTTTAAGTTTCCATTTAGAAACAAAAGTTTCTTTTCACCCTAAAATTCAACAATTGTTTATCTTATTTATTTATTTTTCACATTACATAATTTGGAAAATTTTGGGATGTGACAGGCTACCACCCTTAAAATAAATCTCGTCCCGAGATTTGGGGAAGATAGGGGTTACAAGTTGGCTCAAAACAACTAGGGTACTACCACCCTTAAAAATTTTCCAACTAGATTACATCTTGGCTTGCTTGGGATTTTGATGAAGCTTCTCTGGACACTTGTCTGCATAATGGCCTAGCTCTTTGCATTTGAAACACATCACTTGGCTATTATACTTCTTCTTATTTGGTATCAATTCCTCTTGTTTATTTCCTTGGTTCTTCTTCTTTTCTGGGCAATCACTGGCATAGTGTCCCATTTCTTTGCAATTGTAACATTGCAGCCGGCTTATGTCCTTCTTCTTCTTTTTGGGTCTCTCCAAAGCTAGGAGTTCTTCTAGTTCATGCTCTTCATACTTCACCACAAAGGTGGTAAATCTTTCTCTCTTCTTGGGGCATTTACTAGAGATATTACCTTCTTCCTCACAAGAGTAGCAACACTTTGTGGACACTTTGGATTTGGCCTTATGATGCATGGTTTTGAATTTGCCTTCATCCTTCTTGGTAGAAGTTGTTCCTTCATGAGGGTTTAAAAACTGTTGTTGCACTCCACCTTGTTTCCTTTGTTGAATTATGGAATAGATGGGGCATTGGATAGGGACATGATTATTTCCTTCACATAGGAAACAAGTAGCTTGAGAGGTGGGGCATTGGTCAGTTGGATGTTTCTCTTCACAATTGGGGCATTGATCTTCATGCTCTTTTGAAGTGTGATCCTTGTCTCCACAAATATTACAAGCTTGGGTTCCTTCTAAAATATCATCCTTGACATCATTGTCATCACAAACTCCTTGGGAAAGGTTGTCTCCCATGTTGATCATTTGAGTGGTCATCCCTTGCAGCATTTGGGATTGAATTTCCAAAAACTTTTGCATGGTTGGGTCTAACTCCTTGTTGTTGGCTAAAAACTGAGTTGTCATCTGATTCAAATGGGTTTGGTTTACTAGTAGTTGTTCTCTCATGTTGACCTCTTGGTTGATATTGTTGTCACCATCCTTGATGTTGGAGTTTCTTGGAGTAGTCATCTGTTTGGGTTGGATTGGGATTAGAATAGGCAAAGATTTCTAAGGAAATAATTCTAATCACACACAATACAATTCACACAAGCAATGTGCAAGCAATCACAAGCAAACATTCCACTCAAACAACAATTTTTAAGCACATTTATAGGCATCAAAATATTTTTGTTACACCACATAAGTTGGTGGGTTTTATCTAAACTTAACATGGTGGTCCAACTATATGGTTCACTTGAGATCATTCCATCCTTCTTAGTTGGTTCTTCTTGAATGAGATCATGGTTTCCTTGGAAAAATTCTTGTGTCTTGGTCACAAAAACTTCAAAGGTGATGATGATTCCTTCTAAGTTGTGTTTCCTTAGTCTCCAAGTCTTGAGTAATATTTCTTGTCTCACTTGTAATCCTTAGTGATATCCAAGTTGAAGTCCTTGTTGAGAATAAGGTTGAAATCACTTGAGTTGGTGAAGTCCTTTGTTCATGTTGAAGTCTTTGGTCATGGGGTAGGCTTTGTTCATCAAGTTGAAATAGACAACATGTAGAATCAAAACCAAAAATGGTTGAGGAAAGAGTTTACAAGATTGTTTGTAAATAAGTTTTGGAGCAAATACAACTCCTACTTTTCTAAGGGGTTTTGTCCAATCCTAGGGTTACAATCCTACAGGCAACACAATGCTCTGATACCATCTGTAAGGTTCCCAACCTTTAATAAGGTAGAGATCCCTGTGTTTACAATGCTAGTCCTTGGATCAATAGCTAGCATCCACAATTAAGATGTAATATCAAGAAACAAGGGTCATAATACAACTTTATAACCAGGAATAATATAATTTATTACATCTTACATAGCTCATTTGGCTATCTCATTACAATGCAGCAGAATAAAACAATAGCATGGGGTCCTTCATCTTCAAAGTGCCACAGGCAGTCATATTGGTTGTAGACTTGTAATCCTAATCAATAAACTTCACTAATCATCAAACAAACCTGCAACATAATAAGTTATAGCCACAAGGGTCCATACATTTGAATTGTATTAGCAAGTGATACTATGGTAGTATAGTGGAGTCTATCATCTATATGCATTTGGCTAAGTGGAGCTTAGGCTTGCATTGCTCAAAATAGATTTTTCTTATCATTTGAAAACACTAAGTTTTTGCTTGACAAAATCACCCAAGGCATCTCCCAATAGAAATTGGTGATCCTTCAACCCTTGTTCAACCACAAGTTTTTAACTTAGAAATTGGGATGAGGAGATTCTTGATAGCTTCCATGTATTGATGCTCAAATTGTCCTTTACCAGGGACATGGCTAAGTACTTAGATTTTACACTCTGCATAGGTGGTGCACTTTCCCCACAAGACTTGGTTTCCCAAGACAAGATCTTTCAGAAGCCTTCCCTTAGACCAGAATGGACCCGTTCCAACCTATCATCCCCTACCACCAACTGTCCATTTGGCTAAGTTATTGCAACCTATATGATCCAGGCAGAGCCCATAATGCCAAGTGGCTGCACTTGAAGCTTCTCAACATTTGACATCTCAAATCTCTTTGTTACTGGGTGGCCATCCACAAGTGAGATACACAAGGTAAACCATAGATATGGGCCTTGTGTAACCACTCAACACAAACCATTCCTTCCATTCCACCCAGGTGATTCATTCACTTAGTTGTTTTATTAAACGAAACACAAGTCCTTGACTTAGAAGTATTCCATAGCATAAATATATTTCACCCTTATTTTCTACTAGCTAAGCTAATCATGATAGTAGTAGGAATCTTAACTTAGGAAAATTCTACTAAGGTTTCATCTACTAGGATTTCCCATGGCATAGTTTACACTTAGCAAAATTCCATGCAAGTCCTACTTAGAAATATCACTAATGCATAGTGAAAATAATGGGACAAAAGTATGAAGCATCACTTGCCTTTTTGGTAGAGAATATAAGTTCACTCCTTGATCTTGCAATATTCACACTCTTCAAATCACTACAATTCAATCAAGCAAACAATATTTCAAACTACCATTCAAGCAAACATCACATAAAATAATAGAAACAAAGTAATGCATGCAAGCATGCTAAAGATTATTTTATTTGTAAAAGTGGTTTATAATGGGTTATAAACATTTGAAAACACCTATTGGTCATTTTATAAAAGTGGCAAAACTATTTGCAAAAGATTTTACCTATAAACCATTTTTAAATAAAATCAATATTTTATGTGGATGAAAATGCCTTTAGCAAAGTAATAATTTTTATAGGGTTCACCAAATACATTTTCAAATCATAAAACTTTGTGTTTAGGGTCAGAGAGTTTAAATCGAAACATTTCCCAAAGGTTTTCTCCAAAAAGCATTTTTTTAACATATAAACAATATTTTTATTTGACTAGAAATGCTTTAAATCAAAGATTTATTCTTTTTCTTCACCAAATATGTTTTTGAAACCACAAATTGATTTCTATGGTCAGTAGGTTTAAAACAATCCATTTGCCAAAGGTTTTATCTCAAAAGTCATTTTAGATCAAATTTTATATTCTAAATATGCCTACACAAGTTTCTGCAAAAACAATCAATTTAACCTAAGAATTTTACTAAACAATGTGCATGGTCATAAAGTACTTGTTTTTCTGAATCCATTGATATAAAATTTGCAAAATTTGGACGTGTGGTTTGAAAGTTATGCAATTTACAAATTTGGTCATCTAATAGATAAGTTTCTGTTTTAAAAACAAACTCCAGGCCACGTGGTGCGATCTTATTGGACAAAAACGTTTCGTGCGGATCGTGTGCTGCAGTGCGTTGGATCTAATGGAAATCGTGCGGCTCAGAGCACATGATACCCCTTAGGTTAAGTTTCTATTGCATCCGTCAGATCAAGATCCAGCAGCTCAGGGTATTGCGACCAAAAACCAGCGGCGCTCGACGGTGGCTGGCGGCGGAGACGCTCGGCTAACGGCGGTCTCAGCGAATAAGGAAGCAAGGGAACAAGGGGAATGGCTCACCAGGTTCGCGTGGTGTCACTGATGCTCGAAGTGCTCGCGAGGAGGCAAGGGGCGCACGGAGTTGGCTCGAATCGCTCGCCGGAGTTCATGTCCGCGTCGGGCTCGTCCTGTTGTAGACGATGGCAAAAGTACGGTGCACGCCAGAGAGAAAAAGAGGTGCTGTTAGATGCTCGGGGTCGTGGCGAGCACGTGCGTGTGAAGGAGAGGGGTTAGGGCGGTCAGATTTTACCAGGGGCTTCGCCGGAGAGGTGGCAGACGACGCCGGTGCATTCAGTCGAGGTAGCTACCGACAATGGGGGGCACACGCGAGTGAGCTGAGGCCACTGGGAGGTTCAGGGAGTGATGAGGATCATGCTTGCATGGTCGAGAGAGCGAGGAGTGGCCGGAATCGTCGTCGGAGCTCGTCGGAGGCCGTGGCGGTGCAAGTGATAATGGGGACGGCCTGGGGGCTCTCTTGCCGTGGTGTCTGAGGGGAAATGAAGGGGAGAGAGGGGTGATTAGTAGGGCGTAGTTGCAGCAGCGATTACTCACGGCGTTATGGTGAATTTAATCCGCGGAATTCAAGCAGAAACGGGAGAGAGGGAGAAGAAGAACTGGTCGCGCGTGGTTGAAGACGGTGACGTGGCTATGGGGTAGCATCATCAGCGAGAGAGGAAGAGGGGAGGTGGGGTTCAGACGTCAGGGACTGAGCGGGTGGGAGTCTGGGGGGAAAAACGATTTGCTCGGGGTTAGAGGAATGGGCTAATGTTGGGCTGGCTGCTTTGTTTCATTTTTTTTCTGAATGTTTTTTTCCTTTTCCTTTTCTATTTATCTGTTTTGATTATGTTTAAATTTTTCAAACACTTATTTGAATTCAAACCTTTGCCAAATTTTGGGTAGATTTTAATACTTATTACTAATACATTCTAAAATCAAGTTTAGAATAATATATTTATTCTTTTTAGGTAATATTAATTAATTAAAATAGGCCCTTGTATTAATTCAAATAAGATTTAATAATGTTTTTCAACCTCCATTTGAAATCTAATTCTTTCCAAATCTTTTCAGTAGGTTTTATTTGTTTATTTTGGGTGTCAAATAATTCACCTTGAATTTTTGGAAAATATTTAATATGATTTATAAATCATTTGAATTGGATATTTGTTTTAATTCCAATGAACTTAAATACAGTTTTAATTCCATAAATTTTATTTGGAAGATTTCTTTGATCGTATTTATGTTAATTAAACAACTTTTATTCCACTTGGGTAATTTCCAAATATTATTCTCTCATGATTAATTAATCATTCTTATTAGAGATTTGTCTTTATTCAAATAGAATTTGGTTTATGCCATTTTATTTGGAAAATTTCTTTATCCATTTATTTTTTTGGATTTGGATTATATTTAATCCATTTGCTTATGGACTAGGCCAAGATTTAATTTGGTCTTTAAATATTCCTTATTTAATATTTCTATCTTTATCTTATAAATCCCATATCTTTTTATTTATAGATCCAAACTTGGCGATTTCAATTTGTAAAATCTTATTTTATATTTATTTATCCCTTTAAATATCTTTAGGATTATTTGCTCACCATTTGGTATGGATTTTAGATAAGTTCTTTATTATCTTTGGAAATTACTTTTCCTTATCTTATTAAATTCATAAGATTTTACCTATGGCTCCAAATTGAGTGAAACTAATTTCTATGGTTTTATAATATTTCTATTTTTCATTCTTGATCATTTATAAATGTTTGTTGATAAATTTTTATTTGGAACAAATTCATGGTCTTAGAGATATCTTGAAAATGATTTCCTTCCATTAGGGTTTTAGGGTTTTGGTTTATTTCTCAAGTGTTTAAATTTCCAGATGCATTTATGAAGTATGCATTTCACTTGATTTGAATTTATTTGGTTTCAAACATTAACCAAAGTTTGTTCAAGATGGGATTTTAAGTTTCCATTTAGAAACAAAAGTTTCTTTTCACCCTAAAATTCAACAATTGTTTATCTTATTTATTTATTTTTCACATTACAAAATTTGGAAAATTTTGGGATGTGACCGCTCATTAGATGAGAAAGAGGATGAGAGCGATGAACAAAAGGAGGAAGAATGGATTAGCTACCCATGCCTACCTTCTAATGAGAGTAACTCTTTATACCTTACATTAGTTGGTTGTCCCCCATGCTTACCAAAGGAGGATGAATGTTATGTTCCTGTGGATCCTTTTGAAATATCTACTATGGGTAAAACTTGTGATAATAATTATGCTCCTGTTACCTATGATAATCCATGCTATTTTGATAAATCCTATGATAATCCTTTATTTATGCCTAACTTGGAAATGCATGGTACTAAATAGTTTTGCTTAGAAAATGTTTATGATAAAGCTCTAGATGATGGTCCTATATTGGTTGATAATATTAATTGTACTACTATTGAAAATGATATTGGAGGGGTTTTGACTTGTTGGAACCTCATACCTCTTGAGAATGACCAGTCATCTTGTTATAAAACTGTTAAAAGTGGATTTGGTTTTAATCCCACTATTTTTGAGCTTGATAAAAATTATGTGCTTGTAGATCATGAAAAGCATACTTTATGTGATAGTTATATTGTTGAGTTTATTCATGAGGCTACTGAAAATTATTATGAGAGAGAAAAATATGGTTGTAGAAGTTTTCATGGTACTGAAACACCTCTTTATGTGCTGATAATTTTGAAGTTATATCTTCATATGCCTGTCACTTTGTTCTTTGTGAATTTATTTGCGTACAAGATTCCTATGCATAGGAAGTGGGTTAGACTTAAAATTGTTTTATATTTGCTTCTTTATGCTCTCTTTTACTTCAATTCATATTTCTTATGTGAGAATCTTCTCAAACTATCATGCCTAGCTGAAAGGCGTTAAAGAGAAGTACTATTGGGAGATAACCCAAATTATTTTATTCCAGTCGATTTTTCTTTTGTTGAGTCTGGGAAGTTATTGCCTCTGTAATAACCTATCCTTATCCTTTTTGTGTGGTTTTTGTTCCAAGAATAACCTCTAATGAGAGAGAAGTAAGATTTGGGGAAGTTGTTGTCCTAAAATAGATTTCTATGCTTCACTGTAAAAATTCGTGAAAAATCCTAGTATGTTGGATTGAGCTGTAATTTATGAGCATATGCCCCAGGTTATTATCTAACTTTCGTTAGTACAACACTTTTCGATTTGAGCAACATAAGGTCTTCTAAAAAATCGGTTTCACCTGTTGGTATGTTTTGATAGATTTCTGCCATTATTTGCATTTGCCTCTTATCGGTTTCTTTTTGAGTTCTCTTTGATCACTTGAGCTTTTAAAATAAGTTGCTATAGTAGCATGTGTTTTAATGGAAGTTTTTACTTATGTTGAAACTAAACCCAAAGGCTTATTATCTTACATACATTAATGTTGCTAATGAAGATTGTGTGAAGTTTTGCATGAAGGAAATTTCAAGTGTAGGGGAAGAATGATGTGATGAGATGAAGAATGGACAAAATCTCAAGCTTGGTATGCCACCCATGTCACCCCAATAAATATTCAAGAGGTACAAGCGTCAAATATTGGGGATGCCCAAGGCATCCCCTTTTTCATCAATAAAAATCTCAGGTTTTCTTTCTAGACACTTCATTTTTATTGCTTCATGCACTATATGTTGTTCTTGGAGCATCTTTGTTTTTTTATTTTCTTTTGTTTGGTTTACTGAATAAACTAGTTGGACCCTCGCATTCTTATTTTGTTTCAAATAAGTTGATTGGTGTTGGAAAAGAGTAGAAAGCTTCATGCTTAAGTGGTACAAAAGGAGCATTGTTTTGACCGTGGCTTAGACTTTATCATGTCATGCTAGATGTTGTTTTGACCTTATGCTTAATGATTATTGTTGTAGCATGACTTGTTCCAAACAATTGGGGTTTGTTAATGTGCTTTGAAAGAATCATGCGTTGTTTTAGCATACAAAAGCATAATATTGTGGTATTCTCCTTTGATGCTTTATTTGGGGTGACTAGGAACATGCTTACACCATGTTAAGACTATGAAGCCTCTATGATCATTTAGTTTTTGACTTGTGATATCACTTGATGCTCTAATTAATAATTTTTTGTCACTCTGCATGATTATGGCCATTATTGCTCTCTTAGTTGGTCGGTCCTAGTCTTTTGCTAGCCTCCACTTATACTGAGTATTAGCTCTACTTGTGCATCCAACTCCTAAGAAACCAAGTTAATACAAAGAGTCCACTATAAATTCCTATGCATGGTGTGTTACACCATTCCAAGTATATTCATGTTTTTATCTATCTTCCAAATTAAACTTGTTATGTGAAAATTAGTGATTAAAGCTCTCACAAACTTGATGGCACACTTTACTTTCTTGCACTTAATAAACTTGAACCATTGTGTCATATATGTTGCTTATATGCTTGCAATTATAAGTTGGGAGTTAGCAGAACCATGCTGTCATAGGGAACGCTTTCAACACCTGTACATATTATCCAGTTGATATCATCATCTTTTGTTTATGGATGTCGGCGGTCTGAAATAAAAGGGGAGCCTGTAAGTCCATGAATTATTATATATGTGTTAGAGAAACGCCTGGGCGGCTAGCCTAAGCCATGCCTAATCATGGTGGAAACTTGAAGCATAACCATAGTGAGAAATCTATGAAGCATCTTTAGAAAAAAATATAGAAAAAAGCACCATGCTCATGGTAAAAAAAAAATTGATGAGATGCTCATTATCTGTTGCTTTGTCATTTTGATATGGTATAGCTCATGTGTCATGGGGAAAGGGGTACCCCATTGGCGGTTCTCTATGATACAGATATACTTACAATGACAAGGACTTGCTTGTGACTAAAGTTGAGTAGCATGAGGAATGACCCTCGTACTCAAGGGACATGAGATTTCCAACTTATGATCTGTCAAGCATATACTTCATATTTTTCACTTTAACCTTCATCACTTCAAGATGCTTATGATAGGGGCAATGAGAGCTGAAAGCTAAAAGTACCATAATTTGTGGAAGCTCTTTATGAAACTTGAAATCCCTACTTCCCTCTATGAAGGGCCTTTATTTTTACTTTTATGTTGAGTCTCCATCTTCTATCTTTATGCACCAATTAAGAGAGCATAGTTGTCATTCTTAGTTTTATGTGCGTTGTCCCAAAACTTATTGATTGATTCATAATGTTGATATTGCTTGTTCTTAAATTATTTGTATCTAGTCACCCTTATGAACTTTGAAGGTGTCCTATGCATTTACGTTTTACTATACCATGAAGGACAAGTTAAATACCACTCTTGCTATGTTTTCTATATGTGAAACAAACAAACGTCTTTTAATGCATTGTTATACATGATCTTTTGTTTGTACCTTTCCATGTTACAACATAGTTGCTATGTCTTATTGTTAGAACTACATCTTTCATGCTCATGTTTAAAGTACTATGATCCCAACTATCAATGCTTTACAATGCCTTGATCAATTATGATAGCATGTCACCTCAAAAATTATTATTTTTATCACTTACCTACTCGAGGACGAGCAGGAATTAAGCTTGGGGATGTTTGATACGTCTTAAACGTATCTATAATTTGTGATGCTCCATGCTTGTTTTGTATCAACTTTCTTATGTTTTGTCTACACTTTGAGGTATTTTTATATATTTTCTGGAACTAACCTATTGACAAGATGTCGCAGTGCCAGTTGCCTATTTTCTGCTATTTTTGGTTTTAGAAAATCTTGTAAGGAACTATTCTCGTAATTCGACGGGAAAAAAGCCAAAGTTAATATTTTTACCAGAAGGAACACGGAGTCCGAGGGCAGCCGAAGTGGGGCCACGAGGCGGCCACACCCTGTAGCAGAGCGGCCAGGGGGCACGCCAGCCCTAGGTGTGGGACCCTCGGGCGCCCACCGACCTTGCCCCTTCGCCTATAAAAGCACCCCGATGTAGAAACCCTAAGCACCCGATCAGATCTCCACGAGACAATCTTTAGCCGCTGCCATCTCCATCCCTAGATTGGGGGATCCGAAGCTCTTCCCGGCACCCTGTCGGAGGGAAGAGATCATCCTAGAGGCCTTCTTCATCACCATGCCAGCCTCCGGAGTGATGCATGAGTAGTTCACCCTTGGACTATGGGTCCATACAGTAGCTACATGGTTGGTTCTCCTCCTTTGTGCTATCATGTTTAGATCTTGTGAGCTCTGTTCATGATCAAAATCATCTATTTGTAATCCTACATGTTGTGTTTGTTGGGTTCCGATGGATATTGAGTACTATGTTCAAGATTGATTATTGATTCTATCATGTCTGTATTATTTGTGATCTTGCATGCTCCCCGTTGTTCGTAGATGCTTTGGCCAAGTAGATGCTTGCAACTCCAAGAGGGAGTATTTATGCTCGATAGTAGTTTCATGCCTCTAGTAATCTTGGGAAGTGACAGAAATCTCTAAGGTTGTAGATGTGCTATTGCTACTAGGGATAAAACAACAATCCTTTGTATAAGGGCAATTGTATTGTGTACTTTACACACTTTGCTTAATGCAATTATCCGTCGGTTGCAACTTAATACTGGAAGTGTGGCACCCCGGATTTACCGTCTGAGAATATATGTTATGCATATAATGCACGTTCCCATGATTAGTGAGCCATGAGCATAACCGACAAGTATCATTACAACATAAATAATTAACGAATACAATTACTTACATTAATTGCCATTATGGCGATACAACAACAATAGCCGAAGTCTTCAGGCGCAGAGCCCATGTCATGCCTTAACCTACAGGCAACTGACTGGGAAGACGGCCTAGATCGCATAGATGTCAGCATCTCCTTTACTTCTTAACATCTGCAATCTGGCCAAGTAAATATGCAGGGACAATGCCGGTGAGTACTTTGAATGTACTCGCAAACCACCTTAAGAAAACAATAAGTAAAGGATATGCAGTATGGCCGTGGTAGGATGGCTCCATAAGAGGTTCTTTTGTAAATCAGTTTATCTATAGATATAGCATGTCTCTATATCTTGGTGAAGGAATTTTGTAAAAACATTTTGGAAACCTTTTTGAAAAGTTTTAGGAAATCACTAGGTTTGGGTCACCCATTTGTTTTTCTTTCCGGTCATCTCATGACCAACCTCCTTCCTCCTTTTTCCGACCATCCCATGGTCAAAACATTTTCAAGCCATTGCTTTTTCGAAATCCTTTTTGAAATCAAAAGCATTACCACTGTACAGCTACCAGCACAACCGTCCATGACCAAGGACTCGGCTATTAGAATAGATTTACACTCTGTAGAGGTTGTACACTGTACCCACACCATCTGATTACCCGTCCCTGATCCACACCGACCGTGGGTCGAATAACCGGTCAAGACTTTCTGAATGCCTTCTCTAATACAAGTGCCTACCCTATGAGGTTAATCCCCCTCAAAACGAGGACGCCCTACATAGTAACCAGCCAACCGGATCGTGTTTTGCACCTCGACGGGTTTGCGCTTTCAATGAGGGGCTCATAGTATCGCGCGGAGGCCCGTAGACCCTTCATTCCTTGTCCAGGTCAATGTTATGCATGGACTGTTGGATAGAGAAGGCCCACCCTCCAGAGATTGTTTGCCCTTGTAGTAGTGTGAGGCCCCTATACCGGATCATACAAACTTCCCGCCCAGTCCCGTCCCGTTCCAGAGTAATGTGGTTGCACGGGTTAATTGCGCTGGCTTCACAGCTGGCCAGGCCGGTTGTTTTCGTAAACATTTTTCCTCCTTCCCTTGTCTTTCTTTTGTAAAACAAAACCTTTATCCTTTTTAAAACCACTTAGTAACGCCAAGCCTCACCAAGGTTTTCTCATAAAACATTTTTGTAAATCATTTCCCGGGGTCTTCCCATCCTACAATTTTTCTTAGGCTAAAACAGGGTCTCCAAGGGGTTATGGTGTTAAACACCATCTACCATACTAAGGGAAGGTAGGTATCATAAAAATGGGTTGTACCTAATGGTACTAAGGGGTAATGGTATGGGGGAGCCAAACATTTCCCACATGACATAATATAGTAAAACAATGCATTTTGCATAAACGGGTAGAATAAACATGCAAAGAAAAAATAATAGGACAAGGCATATGATAAATAAGGTGGCTTTCCTATGACCAGCAAGATGTCCCGTGACTTCTTTTAGAATATCAAAAAACCAATACAATTATAATAATAATATCCCGATGCTTCATTCTCCTCGGTGTCACATAATCGAAACTATCGCCGTCATCGAGCAAACATGCAAGCAAGCAACACCATAATCAAAACAATGCTTACAAGCATCAATTCATATAGCAAGAAATCATACAATATAAGATAGACATCAGTGGGGTGTTGGATGATTGGGTGGATTAGATCGGTAGAAGATGTGGAAGCATGGGAAGATGATCCCTTCGGATATGAGGTCTAGGAAAATACCTAAGAGAGGAATTTTTGAGAAAGGACAAGGTCTGTATGATATCATTTGATAAAAATGGTACCATCACATATGTACTGATAAAATGAAGCCAACAAAAGTGGTTTCACTATTTTATCAATTCCCTTTGATTTATAGTGGATTTTATAGTGATTAAAGCTCTAGTTTTAGGTCACCAGAACTTCTCTGGAGTTCCAAAAATTATTTCCTTGGGTGATTAGGTAGTATTTAGTGGACTCATTCTCTGAGACTTGGATTCACCCTAAAAAAATTACCAGAATGCCCTTGAGAAATTCTCAAAGACAGTACTGGATGGGATTTGTCTTTTTCACCAGATTAAACCTACAAAAGCTTTTGATGTGATTACAAGGGTTCTGGTTAGGTAATGATAATACCTTTCTGAATAAATTGGAATCACCTTTTTTGGAGTTACAGAAATATTTTGGTGATTTTAAATAGTGAATAAACTATGCACAAAATTGTTTAATTCACCATAATTTAATAAAGGCTCAATAAATCTTGGGCTCCTGGGTTTTTGTACCTAGTGTTATATAGCTTTACTGGGAGTTGGAATTAGGTCAAAACCTCATTTGGTTTGACCTAGGGAATTTTCCAAAGGCAGAAAAGGCTGAATTTTGTTATTTTTGCGAAAGGAAAACTAGGAAGCAATTTAGTATGGGGCTAGTGGGACATGCAAGGTATGGGTAATACCTTCCAGCACCAATTGGATTGACTCCATTTGGGATTTCCAAACTCTAACAAAAAGTACCCTACTTAAAAGGACAGATCTTAGTAGGACAATTACCAGAGAAGATTGGGTTGGCTTTTTGTCTACCTCTTGGTTTTGCATGTTGAAGAAAACACACAGGGACCCTAGGAATTTTGAATCTAGTTATTTGGATTTGGTTGGAATTTTCAAAAAGATTTAAAGTAAACAGCATCCAATTCAGACCTAGAGGAAAAATAAAGGGAAAGTAAAAAGGGGGTGAAGGGCTAATTACTTGCGGCCCGGGAGGCCCTGTGCTAGGCCGACCCAGCCGTTGACGAACGTACGCGAGCGGTTTATAGCGCGGTGGAGAGGGATTGGCCCATGGGCTAGCGGCCTGGGAGGCGAAAGGGTGAGGGTCGCCCCTGGCCGTCCGATTAGAAGGGCATCGGCGGCCAGGAGGTCATCTCCTTCCTCGCGTGGGATCGCTGGGGAGGAAACCCTAGCTTAGCCACGGATGGCGCGGGGAGGCTCACCGAAGGGCAGGGATATGTCGGGGAGGGTGCAGGCGGACGTGGGGTGCGACGATGATGCCGGAGAGGGGCGGCAGAGGCGGTATCGGCGTTGGGGATTGGTTCACGAGGTGGTGGCCGAAGGGGAACTCCGCCAGAGCTCGTCGGGTTAACCTGCAGGGGCGGTCTGGAGCAAGAAGAAGGATAGGGTTAGATTCAGAGGAAGGAGGAGGCTTCGAAAAATCAACATGCAGAGGGAGGGGAGGGAAGGTGGAGGAGCTATGCTCAACTTTTAAGCTATGGCCGAAACTTCTCTTCTCCTCTCCTTCGAGCGGGGCAGAGCAAGGAAGATGATGGGGAAGCTCTTGGGTGTGTGTGGGAGTGGTTGGGAGCAAATGAGCCAGAGAGGGGAGTGTTGTGCTGGTTTCTTTACTTATAAACCAAGGGAGATATGGCTTATGGTGGACATGGCCTAAGGAGGGGAAGGGCGAAACCAGGGGCTGGTTTGTTGTGGGCATGAGAGAGGGACTCTAGGTGGTTTCTGGTTTGGTTTGTGGTAGAGAGGGAGGGTGGTAACATGTATAGGTAAGGGTAGTTTCACATGAGGTAACTTTGCAAGTCAAACAAGCACTAGAGACAAGGTTTTGAGTGGTCTACAGTGGTTGCTGCAGTGGTGGTCGACCAGGGAGAGGGAGGTGTGCTGGGGTGGTCAGACAAGCTTTGATGGGGTTTGGCTAATGGTTTTGATTAGTTTGCCAAATTTGATCAAAACTTGGGTTGTGAAAGAAGTCCAAAACTTTACATTGGACAAGATGGGGAAAGGGTACTGGAAGTTAGATATGGTCATTTTGTACCACCAGGAATTATTTGGTATTTTTCAGATGATTAAAACCCCATTTAGTTGCATTAATTCAAAAAGGGCAGAAGTAGATTATGGAAGCTAATGTAATATTTTTACATTAGGCAAGGTTGGGTTTTTATGGTAAATGATTCTTAATACCATATTACACATTGGATAATTTATTTGGAATTTATTGCGTAGTAAAAGTATTTTTAAGGAATTATTTCTTATTTCTGCCATTTAAGAAAAAGGGCAAAAAGAAATAATAAAGAATCTCAAAAAAAAATTTAGTTTGGAAGATGGAATATGATGTAGAGGCATCAAATGTGCCTTGAGTTGGCAGGGTGATTAGGAGAAAAACAAACTTGCCTTCATAGATAATGATTTTGAGAATTTGGTGAGTGAAGGAATTAAAATAGTTTAATAATCCAAATAATTATGGGAAATTATTTGGGGATGCCTATATCCAATTTATATGATTATACTTGATGTAGGCATCAAGGTCAACCTTAGTGTTGAAGAAAAGTGGTGAAAAAGGATGGAAACTAGATTCTGGAGGATCTAGGGTTTGGTTATTCTGATTGCTACCTAAACAGGGTGGGATTAGGGAGCTCAGAGCTCACCTTGGTACAAGGGATATATAGATGGATAGACCATGTCATATAGATGATCATGGAAGCAAGGGTTGGGCTTGGTTGCATTTGGGGTAATCTAGAAGAGATGGCAAACTTTGTTGAAAATAAGGCTGCCATAGCACATACATTAGGTAGCCTCCTGAACCATGTGGGTTCAAGAAGCACAAGGCCCCAATGGAAACAAGTGAAGTGGGTGTTAATAGGACATGATTATTAGATCATAACCATGCAAGTAGTTGGTCAAGGGGTGGTGGCATATAGATGTGAGCTTCTGCCTAAGTAGGTAAGATGATAAGATTTGTAGGAAAGATTATTATCTTGGCTACAAAACCATCATGGATGAGTGGGAATTATAATGGCTTAGTCAAGGTCAAGAGTAGGCTTTGGTAGTACTAAATATGTAATACAAGATGGTTCAAATACATTCTCAAGGATGCACATAGGTTGGAAGAGGTAGAGCTCCAAAGTTTGAATCTAGATAAGATATCCAGACTTAGCCATTTTGGCAGAGTTAGGGTTTTAGACTAGAGTACTAGTGTGGATGATTTTGAGAGGATGTTAAGTTCCAAACCCATGATAAAGGAGGCGATTTTTAAGTGTTAAACTAAGTAGTTAGGATCCATGCTTAGATTGGGTCTTCACTGAGTTGGAACTATCAAAAGGGGGATTATCCCTGATTTATCTGGTTAGGAGAGGAGATGATCATCTTAGTGGCTTAGGATAGATCCAGATATGATATGATATGATATGGATGATCTCAAGCATAGATTTGGTCCTAAGGTATGATCTACTTAGATTAGCTCACTTCTAGCTCTTAGGCAAACAAGGCAATCAGCAAATCAAGGCAATTCATCAGTCAGCAGATCAAGGCAATTCATCTTATCACTTATCCAACTATTACTAGGGTTACCATCAAGCCTAGCTTGAGGTAAGGATGGGTATGTTGAAAGGGGGTTTGCTTTGAAGTAAGATAAGTACCATCTTGGTATCTCTACCAAGATTGAGATGAAAAGTTTTAATAAAGGTTTTTGGAAAACCTAGAGATAAGGGTAGTTGAAGGTTCTGTCTTGAAAACATAAGGAGAGTATATATATGTCTCCATAGTTTTGGAAATAGTAACTAGTAGAGTATTTGGTTGTGTCAAAGTCATCTTGGCTCAAGTTTTTGAAATGCCAGAACATTTGAGAATATGAAAGATCAGCCAAGACATCTCTTTTATAGCACCTAATACACAATCAGTTGCAAGAACACAACCAAGCAAGTAATCAAACATTGCACATGTAGCAAGAAAAAGTTTTTGTTCCACCTGATTTTTGCCTTTTGGGCAACAACTCAGTGTTGCTGAAATTGGGTTGTTACAGAACTTTCCCCCTTAAAATAAGCTTGTCCCGAGATTAGGGAGGAGTAGGGTTGGGTAATAACATCCTCTTGGAAATTTTAGGGTGGAATTATTAGATGCTATCGGGCTTTACAATCGAACATGTGTGGTCAGTTATGGGTCAGAGCTGAGTAGCCTCGGATTGGGGCGGTTTAGATTAAATACATGGAAAAGATGTAGTCTTTTCCCCTTAGGACGATGCTAGGTAGGTTTAGCATCGACGGGATACTTCCTTCTTGAGGCAAGACAACGAGTTGAGCCTTCTTCAAACCTTTACTGCTGAGGTCAGCTTCTCTGCCTTCTTGGTCCTGAAACGTAGGATGTGCTGGCTGGGTTGTCAACTCTGCGATGGAAAACTTTCCTGAAGTACATTCCGATTCTGGAGAAGTGCTGATTTTCGTCCTTCTTGCGGGGTCGATGATGGGGGTTTTGAAGTGGTGGTCAGCATCTAACGAGTAACTAAGGTTCGACTCCAGGGTTCTATCGGGTTCTTGGGCAGGAAAGACGCAGTCTTTCCCCCTAGAGTGACACTAGGGGTTTTTGGTGGAGTCGCCGACCTTCTTGATTGGAGTTGTATGCTGATGCTGGGGAATGGCGCTGCACCTTTGATCCTGAGGTGGTTACCTTCTGTCGACCTTGTTCTACTTCGTGGGAGACGTCGATGCCACTTCTCGGGTTAGGAGATCTATGGGAAAGGGGCGTCTACTAGCTTCCGGGTAGTTAGTTCTGAGCTAGTTAGGGGTCTGATGGGTTGGAGGTTGGCGGTCTAGGAATGTAGTCCTTTAGAAAGGGGTCGTCTCGGGTTCGGTCTGATGCAACGTCGTGGGTAAAACATGCAAAGAATAGCAGTATTCTCGCATACCATCCAACAGGGTCCATCCAGAGTTCAGCAGATTTGCACCGACCAATGGCGAAGGTGCTTGACGCCTTACTGAGCAGTTTCGAGACGATCCACCACTTTCTAGAGTTTAGCGGAGTAAGTTGGTAGGGTACGAAGTACTATGCCGAGAGTGCTCCCTGAATCTTGTAGCCGTCCTTGGGTTGGGTACCCACTTTGGTTACTGTATTTCCTCGGGGTTAGCAGAGGCTGAGCTCTTTTAAGGGAGCGGAGATATAAGAGAAAGGAGTTTGTGACGTCTTCGGAGAAACTCAATACCTTGGGTTTGCTTTCTACTCCTTGGAGGGTAGTATTGGTGGCACCGGGTAATCTTGTCACCCTAATTTTGAATGTCTCGGTGTTGTGAGGATCGAGCAGTCTTCTGAGGATTGTTGATGATGTCTGGGTTTTGTTCCTCTGACTACTCTTGGGGTGGTATTTGGAGCAGATTCTTGGATATGTTCTGGACTATCTCCTTGTAGGCGGTCTTCTGGATTTGAGTGGAAAGACACAGTCTTTCCACCTTAGAGCTTTACTTGGGATCGTCGAGGTTGGGGTAGATCCTTCACCTTGGAGCATTGGCATGTCACTTGAGTTGAGATCTTAGAGTGACGCCTTAATGAAACAACATTTCTATGGGGGTTACCTAACTAAATCCTAAGAGTTAGCCTGGGGTAGATTTAGTGGTTAGCGACGCTTCTTCTTGGTCCTTCGTCAGGGTGGGGGCAGGTTATCTCCGGAGGGGTTGTATTTACTTTGAACGCTTTGTGTTGCTTTGGTTCGACGATGGAGTAAACTCGTTGTTTTAGGGCCTCCTTATCTTCCATCTTCTTGGGGGCGTTTGTGTTATGGTGAGGACTTCCCATTGATTCGGCGGAAGGTTTATTACGATTATTGCTTATTTGGGGCAAGTAGAATTAAGGCCTGAGTAGGAGTTGCCCGGAATTTATTTATGTGGCCAACCTGCAGAGGAGAGGTTTCTAGATAGGGGGGTTACGAGGGTTAGCGTCGGTACATACCAACAAGGTGGTCAAAGTTTTAGGATCGGATGATCCAAGGCAGACAAGCAAACACATTCCAAGCACAAATCACGCACATGACAAGCAAGCAGGGCATACCATAAGTACTAAGGGGATGACTATACGCCATAAGGGGGATCCTATATTAGGGATGCTAATCCTAAGTACGGACGTTACGGGGGTCTTGACTTCTGTCTCGCCATTTGTTGTCGTCGGTGCCGTACTTGATCAATTTGGGGGCGATGAAGGACTCAGTTGGTAGGGTGATTTTGTAGTATCTTTCGTCATTGTTAGCTCCTTTGTTTTGCTTGTCTTGGTGTCTCTTCATTCCGAGATCTCCGTCTTCGTAGTCTCCAGGTCAGACTTTTTTTTTGAAAACGGGACATTTTGGAGTAGACGAGATATAGAGTAATCCATTTTCGATTATTTTAAATCAGAGAAGATAAGCTAAGAAATATTTTTAAAATCTTTTGAGAAATAGTTTTTTTTAAGCCGGTGTTTCATAAATAGGGGTTGTCCTGTCTAACATCCATGCTAACTAGGGTCTCCTACAGTCAGAATGGCTCTGATACCATGTCTGTGGCACCCCGGATTTACCGTCCGAGAATTCCCGATATGCATATAATTCACGTTCCCATGATCAGTGAGTCGTGAGCATAACCGACAAGTATCATTACAACATCCATAATTAACGAATACAATTACTTACATTAATTTCCATTATGGCGATACAACAACAATTGCGGAAGTCTTCAAGCGCAGAGCCCATGTCATGCCTTAACCTATAGGCAACTTACTGGGAAGATGGCCTAGCTCGCATAGACGTCAGCATCTCATTTACTTCTTAACATCTGCAATCTGGCCAAGTAAATAGCCAGGTACAATGCCGGTGAGTACTTTGAATGTACTCGCAAACCACCTTAAGAAAACAATAAGTAAAGGATATGCAGTATGGCTGTGGTAGGATGGATCCATAAGAGGTTCTTTTGTAAATTAGTTTTTCTATAGATATAGCATGTCTCTATATCTTGGTGAAGGAATTTTGTAAAAACATTTTGGAAACCTTTTTGAAAAGTTTTAGGAAATCACTAGGTTTGGGTCACCCATTTGTTTTTCTTTCCGGTCATCTCATGACCAACCTCCTTTTTCTGACCATCCCATGGTCAAAACATTTTCAAGCCATTGCTTTCCTCAAATCCTTTTTGAAATCAAAACCATTACCGTTGTACAGCTACCAGCACAACCGTCCATGACCTAGGACTCGGCTATTCGAATAGATTTACACTCTGCAGAGGTTGTACACTGTACCCACACCATCCGATTACCCGTCCCTGATCCACACCGATCGTGGGTCGAATAATCGGTCAAGACTTTACGAATGCCTTCTCCGATACAAGTGCCTACCCTATGAGGATAATCCCCCTCAACACGAGGAAGCCCTATATAGTAACCAGCCAACTGGAGCGTGTTTTGCACCTCGACGGGTGTGCGCTTTCAATGAGGGGCTCATAGTATCGCGCGGAGGCCCGTAGACCCTTCATTCCTTCTCCCGGTCGATGCTACGCATGGACCGTTGGACAGAGAAGGCCCACCCTCCAGGGATTGTTTTCCCCTGTAGTAGTGTGAGGCCCCTATACAGGATCAGACAAACTTCCTTCCCAGCCCCGTCCCATTCCAGAGTAATGTGGTTGCACGGGTTAATTGCGTTGGCTTCACAACTGGCCAGCCCGGTTATTTTCATAAGCATTTTTCCTCCTTCCCTTGTCTTTCTTTTGTAAAAAAACCTTTCTCCTTTTTAAAACCACTTGGTAGGCCAAGCCTCACCAAGGTTTTCTCAGAAAACATTTTTGTAAATCATTTCTCGGGGTCTTCCCATCCTACAATTTTGCTTAGGCTAAAACAGGGTCTCCAAGGGGTTATGGTGTTAAACACCATCTACCATACTAAGGGCAGGTAGGTATCATAAAAATGGGTTGTACCTAATGGTACTAAGGGGTAATGGTATGGGGGAGCCAAACATTTCCCACATGACATAATATAGTAAAACAATGCATTTTGCATAAACAGGTAGAATAAACATGCATAGATAAAATAATAGGACAAGGCATATGAGCAAGAAGGTGGCTTGCCTGTGACCAGCGAGATGTCCCGTGACTTCTTTTAGAATACCAGAAAAACAATACAATTATAATAAGAATATCTTGATGCTTCATTCTTCCCGGTGTCACATAATCGCAACTATCGCCTTCATCGAGCAAACATGCAAGCAAGCAACACCATAATCAAAAAAATGGTTACAAGAATCAATTCATACAGCAAGAAATCATATAACATAAGATAGACATCACTAGGGTGCTGGATGATTGGGTGGATTAGATCGGTATAAGATGTGGAAGCATGGGAAGATGATCCCTTCGGATACGAGGTCTAGGAAAATACCTAAGAGAGGAATTTTTGAGAAAGGAAAAGGTCTGTATGATATCATTTGATAAAAATTGTACCATCAGATAGGTACTGATAAAATGAAGCCAACAAAAATGGTTTCACTATTTTATCAATTCCCTTTGATTTATAGTGGATTTTATAGATATTAAAGCTCTAGTTTTAGGTCACTAGAACTTCTCTGGAGTTCCAAAAATTATTTCCTTGGGTGATTAGGTAGTATTTAGTGCGCTAATTCTCTGAGACATGGATTCACCCTAAAACAATTACCAGAATGCCCTTGAGAAATTCTCAAAGACAGTACTGGACGGGATTTGTCTTTTTAACCAGATTAAACCTACAAAATATTTTGATGTGATTACAAGGGTTCTAGTTAGGTAATTATAATACCTTTCTGAAGAAATTGTAATCACTCTTTTTGGAGTTACAGAACTATTTTGGTGATTTTAAATAGTGAATAAACTATGCACAGAATTGTTTAATTCACCATAATTTAATAAAGGCTCAATAAATCTTGGGCTCCTGGGTTTTCGTACCTAGTGTTATATAGGTTTACTGGGAGTTGGAATTAGGTCAAAACCTCATTTGGTTTGACCTAGGGAATTTTCTAAAGGCAGAAAAGGCCTGATTTTGTTATTTTTGCTAAAGGAAAACTAGGAAGCAATTTGGTATGGGGCTAGTGGGACGTGCAAGGTATGGGTAATACCTTCCAGAACCAATTGTATTGACTCAATTTGGGATTTCCAAACTCTCACAAAAAAGTACCTTACTTAAAAGGACAGATCTTAGTAGGATAATTACCAGAGAAGATTGGGTTGTCTATCTTTTGGTTTTGCATGTTGCAGAAAACACACAGGGAACCTAGTAATTTTGAATCTAGTTATTTGGATTTATTTTGAATTTTCAAAAAGATTTAAAGTAAACAGCATCCAATTCAGACCTGGAGGAAAAATAAAGGGAAAATAAAAAGGGGGTGAAGGGCCAATTACTTGCGGCCCAGGAGGCCATGTGCTAGGCCGGCCCAGCCGTTGACAAACGGACGCGGGCGGTTCATAGCGCGGTGGAGAGGGATCGGCCCACAGGCTAGCGGCCTGGGAGGCGAAAGGGTGAGGGGCACCCCTGGCCGTCCGATTAGAAGGGCATCGGTGGTCAGGAGGTCATCTCCTTCCTCGCGTGGGCTCGCTGGGGAGGAAACCCTAGCCTGGATAGGGATGGCACGAGGAGGCTCACCGGAGGGCAGGAGATGTCGAGGAGGGTCCAGGTGGATGCGGGGTGCGACTACGATGCTAGAGAGGGGCGGAAGAGGCGGTAACGGCATTAGGGATTGGTTCGCGCGGTGGTGGCCGAAGGGGAGCTCCGCCGGAGCTCGTCGGTTTAACCTGCAGGGGCGGTCTGGAGCAAGAAGAAGGATAGGGTTAGATTCAGAGGAGGAGGCTCCAAAAAAAATCAACATGCAGAGGGAGGGGAGGGAAGGTGGAGGAGCTATGCTCAACTTTTAAGCTATGGCCGAAACTTCTCTTCTCCTCTCCTTCGAGCAGGGCAGAGCAAGGAAGAGGATGAGGAAGCTCTGGGGTGTGTGTGGGAGTGGTTGGGAGCAAATGAGGCGTAGAGGGGAGTGTTGTGCTGGTTGCTTTACTTATAAACCAAGGGAGATATGGCTTATGGTGGACATGGCCTAACGAGGGGTAGGGCAAAACCAGGGGCTGGTTTGCTGTGGGCATGAGAGAGGGGGTCTAGGTGGTTTCTGGTTTGGTTTGTGGTGGAGAGGGAGGGTGGTAACATGTATAGGTAAGGGTAGTTTCACATGAGGTAACTTTGCAAGTCAAACAAGCACTAGAGACAAGGTTTTGACTGGGCTACAGTGGTTGATTTAGTGGTGGTCGACCAGGGAGAGGGAGGTGTGCTGGGGTGGTGTATTAGACAAGCTTTGATGGGGTTTGACGGGGTTTGGTTAATGGTTTTGATTAGTTTGCCAAATTTGATAAAAACTTGGGTTATGAAATAAGTCCAAAACTTTACATTGTCCAAGATGGGGAAAGGGTACTAGAAGTTAGAAATGGTCATTTTGTACCACCAGGAATTATTTGGGATTTTTCAGATGATTAAAACCCCATTTAGTTGCATTAATTCAAAAAGGGCAGAAGTAGATTATGGAAGCTAATGTAATATTTTTACGTTATGAAAGGTTGGTTTTTGATGGGAAATGGTTCTGAATACCATATTACACATTGGATAATTTATTTGGAATTTATTGATAAGGAAAAGTATTTTTAAGGAATTATTTCTTGTTTCTGCCATTTAAGAAAAAGGGCAAAAAGAAATAATACAGAATCTCAAAATTATTTA
Source organism: Avena longiglumis (assembly GCA_030063025.1). NCBI lineage: Eukaryota > Viridiplantae > Streptophyta > Magnoliopsida > Poales > Poaceae > Avena > Avena longiglumis. The sequence continues at coordinate 115,500,278 of CP125975.1, forward strand.
TTTTTACTTGGGAAGATGGAATATGATGCAGAGGCATCAAATGTGCCTTGAGTTGGCAGGGTGATTTGGAGAAAAACAAACTTGCCTTCATAGATAATGATTTTGAGAATTTGGTAAGTGAAGGAATTAAAATAGTTTAATAATACAAATAATTATGGGAAATTATTTGGGGATGCTATATCCAATTTAGATGATGTAGACTTGATGTAGGCATCAACGTCAACCTTGGTGTTGAAGAAAAGTGGTGAAAAGGGATGGAAACTAGATTCTAGAGGATCTAGGGTTTGGTTATTCTGATTGCTACCTAAACAGGGTGGGATTAGGGAGATCAGAGCTCCCCTTGGTAAAAGGGATATATGGATGGATAGAACATGTCATATATATGATCATGGAAGCAAGGGTTGGGCTTGGTTGCATTTGGGGTGATCTAGAAGAGATGGCAAACTTTGTTGAAAATAAGGCTGCCATAGCACATACATCAGGTAGCCTCGTGAACCATGTGGGTTCAAGAAGCACAAGGCCCAATGGAAAAAAGTGAAGTGGGGGTTGATAGGCCATGATTATTAGATCATAACCAATCAAGTAGTTGGTCAATGGGTGGTGGCATATAGATGTGAGCTTCTACCTAAGTAGGTAAGATGATAAGATTTGCAGGAAAGATTATTATCTTGGCTACAAAACCATCATGGATGAGTGGGAATTAGAATGTCTTAGTCAAGGTCAAGAGTAGGCTTTGGTATTACTAAATATGTAATACAATATGGTTCACATACATTCTCAAGGATGCACATAGGTTGGAAGAGGTAGAGCTCCAAAGTTTGAATCTAGATAAGAAATCCAAACTTAGCCATTTTGGCAGAGTTAGGGTTTTAGACTAGAGTTGATGGGGATATGCCTCACCGGGTATCCTCGCTGGACGCTTCCGACGGCAAGGTCGGCGAGTGGGCCCAGACGGCGAGTGGATCAAAGCCCATCAAGGTACCAAAGCATGGAGATTGAAGGCCCAAAGTAGATAGGCCCCGGTCGAAAGTTAAACGATTGGCGAATTGTAACCAATTGGTTGAGATATGTAAACCCTAGGGAGGTGAGCCTATATAAACCTCCCCAAGGTGAAGGGATACGCCCTCAGACGCCAAGCAACTCGCCGCCTAGTCGCCGAAGTTCGCCCATTGTAAACACCTCCATAATACAATCTAGCAGAGTAGGTCTTTACCCTCCGGGGCCGAACTGGTAAAACCTCGAGTCTCCGCCTCATCTCGCACCGCAGATGGCAGGCCGCCTTGCCCTTCGTTTCTACTACCGCCGATTGCAGCGTCGCCGTGGTCATTCCTCGACAGTGGCGCCCACCGGGGCCCGCCGGTCCGCCGGTGTTCGCGCGAGATCCAATCGCCCATCAACGCGACGGCCGCCACCGGCCGCATGATAGCGATCGGCGAGATGCTCCAGATCTTGCCGAGCAGCTACGTCCCGGCGGCGCGACCCGTCACGCACAGCGTGATCCTGCCAGTCGGCACGATCAGCCTCTTCGTCGGCTTCACCGACGTCATCACCTCGGAGGACTCGGCTCGCATCCGCGAGTCGCCACCACGCGATCGGCTCTCCGAGAGCCAGATCCGCACGATCCACCGCCTCGAGTACGACTCGCCCACAGCAACGTGGCGAGAATTCAGCGTCATGAAGACGCGACCCGCCGACGACGCCGACCGGCGGCCCCGCCACCGCCGGATCCATCACCGCGCCTCGTCCGCAGGCTCCATCGCCAGGTCTCCAACGCGGAGATTTCGAGGACCCTCCATCCTCGGATCTTCGACTCGACCCGGTCGGAGAACTCCGCCGACCTCCACGACGGTGCGCCGCCACGCTGCCTACATGGCCACCGTACCGATCCACCGGAGGACCTTTCTCCACCCCGATCCTCCAAACGCCACGGCAACGGAGGTCGAGGAACTCCGCCTAAAGTTGGCGGAAGCGACGCAAAGAGCAGGCCGAAAAAAATTTCGCCTCGGCAGTGTGACAAGACAGAACTGCCACGCTACCACCAGCAGCGGATCAGGTCACGCTGATCCCACCGCTCAGGTGCCCTGAACTTTGACGATGAAAGCGACCGCCAAGACGCCGAGCGCGATCTGCGAGAACGCGCCAGAGGAAGCAACCGCCCGCCAGATCGACGGCGATGGGTGCCCCGCCACCACCCAACCGCACCTCCTGTGACCACCGCGATAGTCGCCTCACGGAGCGTGACGCTAACGGCCTTCCACCGCTTCTCCACCCCGATGGACAACCTCGCAGGGCCGAGCCGGCCGACAAGATTACGGGCGACGGCGCCTTTACAACCAAAGACGTCAGGCCCTACTCAAAGGCCGGAACAGCAGAAGTGCGCCGACCGCAGGGCGAGTGTACTCGCTCCTCCGAAGGTGGCGGCCTCGAGCGCCGCCCAGCCGTGGCAAACACCTCAATTGCCGCCGAGCCACCGCAGCTCCAACGACGACCCGCGAATGCGGCACTCCACAACGATCCTGCCGGGCGACCAACCTCGCCGCCGCCAATGGAGAGCCAATCGACGCGCACTCATATCATCGCCAACCAGAATCTGGCAAGACGCCAGCCCGACGACTTGCGGCACACCTAACTACTCGCCGCGATGGCGAGCCTATGGGGTCGCCATCGACTAGGGCCCAAGTGCCGGACCAATGATCCGAGGCGAAAAGTACCCACCCAACTTCAAGGCGCCAAGGAGATCGAAAAATACGACTCGTGACGACCCCGCTGGTCCGCTTGACACATACCTCATGGCAATGGGGATCGCGGGTCACACCGACCTACTCGCCGCCTGCTACCTCCCATCGATGATGGAGGGACGCAGGCAATGGATCAACACGCCCCCAAGACAAGATCGACTCGGGAGGAAATGCGAGACGCCGTCAGCACTTCGAGTGCTCCTACACCCGCGCCACCACCATCGAGGACCGAACGATGCGCCAGGGACCCGCGAGTCGACCCGCACCGGGTCCAACGGTGGCAAGAGCTCGGTACAGCGGTCGGCATCCACCCGACACCGCTATCCATTGCTTCAAGACCTCGTGCCACGAGCCTCTAGTCGCCAAACTCAAGCGACACGCCCGCACGCCGACAACATCCCGACCTCCTCGAGATCGCCAAACGATACGAGGAAGATCCCAATCAAGACGCCGACGACGAGTCCGGGGACAACGACGACGGGCGGCAAACGACGGCCGCCGAGCAGACCCTACATAGCGGCACTCGCCACAGCAAGCGCCGCAACGATGGGCGAGTCGATTGCCGCCAATGCCGGGCACGCACAACGCGACCCCAAGAGCTACCGCTGACGGAGGGCAAAGACGCGACGGCGGAACTACAAGAACAAGCCAAGGTTCGATCCCGCGCCTCCTTAACCAACCATGTGTTTACAGCAGGAAGGAAAGCCCGCCACGCACACCACCGCCGACCGCCACACCCTCAAGGAGATCGAGAAGGCACGCACGCCGAGGACACCGACAACGACCCGCAAAATGGCGGAAAATTCGCAAAGTGGCCGCTCACCCACACCTTCACCGCTTCAACACGGCGAGAAGAAGGTCATCGCCGCCCGTCGCCGCCACGCGGTGGCCCAGACAGACGTCCCCGGTTCTGAACTGGTCGGAGCAGCCTATCACCGAGAGCAAGACCACTCGCCACGCATCGAGTACCGGGACGAGTCGCCCGGTGGTCAAGCCCAAGGTCGGCGACTCGGCTCCCAAAGACTCGATGGGCGGCAGCTCCATCAACATCCTTTACCTCGACACCTTGATCATGCGGCTCCCGCAATCGATGATCGAGACAACCCACACCACGTTCCATGGCATCGCCCCGGTCGGAAGGCGTACCCGATCGGCAAGGTCACGCTACCCGTCACCTTCGCACTCCGGCGAACTTCCGCACCGGCGGATCGTCTTAGCTGGTGCCCTTCGACAGCCCTTACCATTGCGTCTGGGGCGCAGCGTTCGCCAAATTCATGGCGGCACCCACTACGCTGTAACGCGATGAAGCTCCGGGCGTGCGGCGTCATCACCATCAACGGCGACCTGACATGGCCGCGAATGCGAGGCCAAAGGAGCCGCTCGCCGACGCCGTGATCGCGCGGAAGCTAGTCACGCCGATGAGCTCGCCAAACGCGAGCGGGGTCAACAACGACCCACAATACTCAAGAAGCCCAACTCAGAGGGCACAAACACCTCAACCTTTGAGGCCACGACGACACCCGCACCGTCGAGCTGGTCCCAGCGACCCGGCCGACGGTGACGATCGGGACAGGCATGAGCCCAGCATAGGAAAGGCGCTCGCCGAGTTCCGTCGTGAGAATAGGGACATCTTCGCATGGAAACCCTCCGACATGCCCGGTGTCCCTAGGGAGCTCATGAGCACAAACTAAACGCCGACCCAAAGTGCGACCAGTCAAGCGATCGCTACGGCCCTTCAATGAAGAGCGCCGTCGAGCAATTGCGAAGAAGTGCGGCGCTACCTGCCGGCTTCATTCGCCAATCAAATACTCAAGTGGGCAAACCCAGTCCTGGTCGAAAAGAAAACGGACTGGAGAATGTGTATCGACTACACAAACACGAATACCGCCCAAAGGAGTTCAGTCCTCCCGCTGATCGATCAAATCATCGACTCCACCGCTGGCTCGAGTCGTGTTTCCTCGACGCCTACTCGGGTACAACCAGATCAAAATGGTCCGAGGACGAAGAGAAGACGGCGTTCATCACGCCATTCGAGCCTTCGCTACACCGCCATGACCTTCGCCTCAAGAACGCCGGGCGACCTACCGGTGCATGCAAGAATGCCTCGCGAGCCAAATTGGCGCAACATCCACGTCTACATCGACGACGTGGTTGTAAAATCCGCCGCCAAGGCGATCTACTCACGATCTAGCGGAGACCTTCGCCAACTGCGAAGGTACAAGATAAAGCTCAACCCAGTGCAAGTGCACCTTCGGTGTACCCGCCGGGCAATTGCTAGGGTACGTCGTCTCCAAACGAGGAATCTAGGCAAACCCAACAAAGATCGACACGATCGCCCGGCTCGGCAAACCCGAGTGCCTGCGCGACGTCGTAAGCTGGCGGCGTAGCGGCGGCTCGCCGCTTCATCCCACGCTCGGGCAAAAGGCGATGCCACTATACCGCCTGATGCGCAAGAATCCCACCTTCCAGTGGGACAAGGAGGCGGACGACGCGCTCCGCGACCTCAAAAAGGTGCTACTCGCCGCACCTCTACTCGCCGCACCCGTCGACAAGGAGCCCATGCTGGTTTACGTCGCGGCGTCCGAGCGTCGTCATTACCTGTAATGGTCGTCGAACGACCAGAGGAAGGAAAGAGCGCCCAGTCCGCGGCGGTATACTACATCAGCGAGGTTCTAACGAGTCGCCAGCGATACCCACATACCAAAAGCTGGTATACGCGGTCTTGAGCTCAGCGACGCCAGACATTTCCGTGAGCATCCCATCACGGTCGCTTCCTCCGCTCCACTACAAGACATCATCCGAATCGCGAGGCGACCGGGCGAGTCGCCAAGGGCCGCCGAGATCGGGCCCACAACATTAAGCACGAGCCACGGAGGCGATCAAGTCGCAGCATCGCCGACTTCCTCGCCGACCGGGAGGAGGCCCAAGAGCGAGAAGCCGCCGTACTCCACCATCGGAGCCTGCACTTGACGGGTCCAAAACGCGGACGGCGCAGAGCGGGATAGTGCCGACCTCACCAAAGGTGACAAGCTCCGCTACATCCTCCGCCTCAATTCACACCTGCACCAACAACATGGCGAATACGAGGCCCTACTCCACGCATGCGAGCCGAAGGAAATGAGCGTCAATCGCCTTCGGTGCTACGGGACTCGACCTCGTTGGGTCAAGTCGCCGCACCGCGACGCCGTCTCCCCACCATGGCGGCATACCGCCAAGAGGTGGACAAGGTGGGCGCCACTTCACGGCTACTCGAGTGGATCGACAGAGGAAAACGAGGAGGCCGACGCCCTCTCGCATCGGGTCAGCTCGATCCACACCACCCGGCGTGTTCCTAGACACCATCTTCACGCCGGTCTCTCCTCCGGCGAGATCGACATTGAGTCCCGCCCAACCAGAGGCAACCTTGGTCGACTTCGTCACCGAGCCGACGATCGACCAAGCCCTACATCGCCTACCCGGAGACAGTAACCTGCCCGCAGACGAGACAAGCGCCGAATGATCGTTCGACGATGCAAGTCCTACACCATCATCGACGGCGAGCTACACAAGCGCAGCGTCACCGGCATGTTCCAACGCTGCGTCCAACCAGCCGAAGGACGCAAAATCTTACACGACATCCACTCAGGCGATTGCGGCCACCACGCCGCCGCTGGCCCCGGTCGCCAAAGCCATGCGACACGGTTTCTCGCCCATCAGACACGCCGACGCTGTCGATATCGCCCAGCGATGCGCCGGTGCCGTATACGCCAACCGACGCACGCCCAAGTTCAAGGCCAAAACAATCCCCATCACCGCCATTCGCCGTGTGGGGCATGGACATGGTAGGCCCTTCAAGAAGGCCCCTCTGGTTACACCCACCGCTGGTCGCCACGACAAATTCACAAAGTGGGTAGAAGCCAAGCCAGTCCGAAATGCGACGGAAGATCGCCACCAAGTTCCTACGCGAGCTCATATACCGCCACGGCTTCAACAAAGCATCATCACGACAACGGCACAAACTTCGCCAAAGGAGCAATGGCCGAATTTTGCGAGGAGCATCACATCCGGCTCGACCTCGCGTCAGTCGCACACCCGGAATCCAACGGCCAGGCGGAACGAGCCAACCAAAGCATCCTCCACGGTCTGAAACCGCGCCTCCAAGTACCACTCGAGCGCACCGGATGCTGGGTCAAGAGCTTCCTCCGTCATCCGGGAATCCGCACCTCGGTCAACAGGTCGACGGATTCACCCCTTCTTCATGGTCTACGCGGAAGCCGCCATGCCAACCGACCTCGAACACGACTTCGCCGCGGATCGTCCACTACACGGAGGCGCAAACGAACTGCCCGCCAAGATGGGCTCGACCAACTCGACGGCGCCGCGACCGCCCGATCGCGACCGCTATCTATCGAAGGACTCCGTCGCTACCACAGCCGACGGGTGAAAACCCGCACCTTCCAGGAAGGCGACTTGGTGCTACGCCTCATCCAGGACAAGAAGGGCATGCACAAGCTCTCCCCTCCATGGGAAGGCCCGTTCGCTATCGGGCGCGTACTCGGCAACGACGCCTACTACCTCGCCGACGTCCGCGGGGACGGTGAACTCGACGTCAAGCGGCCCTGGAATGTAAACCTCCTCCGGAAGTTCTATACCTAGAACCCCACATATGTACTCTCCAGTCGCTATGAACAAAAGAAACGGTTCCTGCAAAATTCGTCTACTCTCCATACCTTGTGCCACTCGACTTTTCGTAATTAACGTCATGCTAAAATACGAAGTCAACCCTTGGTACAGCGACCGCACGGCTAAGTAGTGCGATGTAAGAGCACCGAGTCATTTCAGGTCTTGCATCGCCCACAAAAACGCCAACCCGAGCCCCATCGAGTCGCTTAGCTCGACCGGTTTTACGAACCAAGACATCCGTCTCGCTTCACATGACTGGTCCTCCGCATCCTCAAAGGCATAGCGACTCGAACGACTAAGTACCACGCTCGGGGACTGCATACCAGTTCGTCTCGATCGGTCAGGGAAAACGCCAAGTAAGAGAGCGTGCCCAGGACTCGCCACGCGACTGACCCACCGGGCCAGGCAGGAGCGACGCGCCCACACAAACGCGCTCAGTCCTCAACCACCCTCGAGTCGCGCTTGAACTACCAAGTACCACGCCGGGACTCGGCCACCCCGCTCACAGACGGAAAACGATAAAGTACAGAGCACTCAAGGGAGTCGCCATGCGACTGGCTCTCCGAGCCCGGGCGAGTCGACTAAATTAACAAAACACATGATAACAACAAACATCATATACAAGGTGAACCCCATAAAAGGGCGGACGCGCTCGGGGACTCATCCACAATCAATCCAACATACACAAACAAATAGCAAAATGAACACAACGTTCCATTCAATCGCATTTTGCATTGTCTTACATTACAAAATATGCCTACTCGGCAGAATTGTTACTAACACTACTCCGCAGGCTTCGACGATGATGCACCAGCGTCCCGGCGCTTCCGGACGAATACAGTATACGGGTTCGATGGATAAGTCGTCAGCTGGCCCGCCATTGCCGCGCGGAAGGGCTGCTCGACCTTGAAGTCGCGATGCGGCGGCTCGGCGTCGTTCGGCGCGACGACCGTTTCCTGGTACGGAAGAAGGTCGCCCATCGCCCAAACACGCTCCGAGTACGCGGCAGCACGCTCCTGCAGCTTAAGAACCTCAGACAGATCCACAGCGCCGGACGATGAAGGATAACCACTCGTCACGTCGTCAAGGTCGAAATCTTCGGGGAAGTGGGCGAGTCCCAGACTCAGAGCCGTCGACGCTCCACGCCGAAAAGCCGACCGCGTCATGAACTCCACGACAGCGGGCGCCTTCTCCAAGTACTCCCACACCTCAATGAGGTCATTGGGAATAACCTCCGTGGGCGACATCTCTTGAAGATAGGCGCGGATGCAAGTCGCCGACAGCGTTGCCGAGTCGACGAGCATGCTCACGCATTCCCTCGCATCAAGAGAACTCGCTTCTTCATGGCTATCAATCATACGGCCTGCGAGAAGGAGACAACTATGAGTACAATGGAACCCACAAACGGTACAATCGCAAAGGCAAGGAAGACGCACTCACCAATCAAAGGGCGAGCCCGTGATGAAACCTTGAAGCGATGTATGGTCGCTCAAGCCCAACAATGATGGCTTCAGACGCCTTCGATCGCCCTCCGCGCCACAACGGCAGCCTTCGCCGCGTCACGAACTCGCTTCTTCTTCGCCTCCTTAAGCTCGCGCCGAGGTCGGCGATCTTTTGTTCGGCGGTGCCCAATGCAGATCAAGACCGCTTCCAGCTCTCCAGTGGGACAAGCCCTCGGCGAGCCACCTCACCGCAGCCACAACTCAAGTTCCTTGTTCGCTTCCGGAGAGCAGCCGCCTTTCAAAGACGCTTCAGCCAATCGCTCTGCCGACTCCATTGCAGACCAGACATCGTCAAAGTTAGCACACATGAAAATTATTAAGTGCCCACCCGCTAAAATTTAGCGAGTGCGCACTCGGGGACTGGCGGTTGAAAAAATTCCTAAAGTGCCCACCCGCTAAAATTTAGCGAGTGCGCACTCGGGGACTGGCGGTTGAAAAAATTCCTAAAGTGCCCACCCGCTAAAATTTAGCAAGTGCGCACTCGGGGACTGGCGGTTGAAAAAATTCCTAAGTGCCCACCCGCTAAAATTTAGCGAGTGCGCACTCGGGGACTGGCGGTTGAAAAAATTCCTAAGTGCCCACCCGCTAAAATTTAGCGAAAAGCGCACTGGGACCGGACTCAACGCGCAAATCAGGAAATTAAAAAGAATCAGGCCGTTGCAAAACAACGACCTGATCCTCGGGGACTGGAGGTACCTGGATGGCCGCGCCAAGCATGTTGTGCAGTTGCGCCGCGTCCACAGACGCAAGCAACGCCGGTGTGTGTCCGCGACGTTGGTCAATCTCGGCGATCTCTCGAGTAGGGCTCAGATCGCAGACTCGCCGTGGCCGCTTTGGCCATGAAGCGGAAGGTAGCGATTGACGCGCCCAAGGGAACTCGCCTCCTCGGCCTCGGCAACGAGATGCCCCTCGTGGATGCGGTCGCTTCCACTGGCCCAGCCGCAGCTGTCGTGTCATCGAGACGACGACAATGTCGCCGCTTGGCCTTCTTGCTGCCCTCCGTGGCGGCGACTTCCGCCTTCCTCTTACGAGAAGGGTCCTCCTCGCTAACGGCGGAGGGCACCTTGGCCACCGTCGGGTGGCCCATCTTCTTCACTCCGTCCTATGTATCGAGACAACTCAGTCGAAAGAATTTAAATACTAAGAGAGGAAGATGAAGGCCGGTGCACTTACTTGGCAATCGGAATGAAGCGCAGCCCAAGACGGAGGCCGGCCGGTTTCTCCAGCTCGTGGCCCGGGCCGACTAAGCCCCAAGTCCAGGACGCCAGGGCCCAAGATACGGAGGGCTTCTTTGACGTTGAGGTAGCGGTTGGTGCCTCCTAACACCTTCGACGGAGGCCCCTCGTGAAGTGGAGCTGCCATGCCGAGCCTCCTTGCGAGGCGAGACCGCCACGCCGGACCTCCTCACGAGGCGGCCGCCGCCGAGCCGCCCTAGCCCGGAGACCGCGCCAAGGGCGGAGGTAGTGAAGCCAGCGGCCTCCATGGATGGCGCATCCAGCTGCTGCCGGAGCCGCCCGTCGTCGGCCGAGCTATGGCATCGGAGCCGCTTGCGAGCGCGGTGAGACCATCTCGGCGGCTTCGCCTCCTCCTCGTGGGGCCTCGCCTCTTTCTCCTTCTTCTTCTTTGCGGGAGTGGCTTGACGAGCGAGGTGGTCTCCGGAGTTCCTCGTCATCATCATGACGCTCGAGGCTCCTGCTCGCCTCGAGCTCGCGCTGACGTTGCCCGCGGGTCTTTCGGACCAGTGGGGCGATCTCCTCTTCGGATTCGCTCGTCGTCCTCATTGCCTTTCGGCGGAGGCGATTGCTTGTCCCGGGCGGATGGCCCGTAACTCTCGTCATCGGCGGTGGGAGCCACCCTTCCACCACTTGAAATAACTGCGTTAAACATGAAAGAAAGTTAGAACTACCGCGATCGCATATGCTGCGATCGCGAATGGGATCAGATTATTACCGTTGGAGCCGACGCCGTGGTGTATGGAGGGAGCCCGCCCGCGATCCGTATGCCGCCTGGTGATCCTCTTCAACGCCAGGAGATAGTCCTCCGCCTTCCACTGGCGAGGCAGCCTTCGCCGAGTCTTCTCGCCCGTGTCTTGGTACATATAATGCTCGCTTGGGCGAGTGGAACAAGACGCCGCCCAAGCCAGCGGTTGTACATTCACCGTCTGAGCCCTTCTTCTTCGACGCGAATGGCTCGAGCATCTCGTCGACGACCATCCGCCGGTCGTCGGGTAGCTTGGCGACTGGAGATTGCGCGGCTCGGGCGGTCGGCCGAGTATCGTGATCGCCGCCTCATCTTCCGGGTCGCCTCGGTCACGTAAAACCAAGACTTTTTCAGCCGCCGCTTTGGCCGGCAGATGAGGTCAAGAAGGAGGCTTTGGATTTCAGCTGAAGGTTAAGCCGCCATGCTAGCATTGGGTCATTGGCTTCTCGCTGATCCGTCCATGGATCCATGGAACAGATCTTGCCACAAGGGAAAATAGGGCCGGCAGCCCAAGTAGCACTCGCAGAACGCCACAAAGATGGCGAGCTGCTCGATACTATGGGGACCCAGATCTGAGGGCTGGATCCCGTAGTAGGCGCAGAAGCGCCGAAAGAACAGAGAGGTGGGAAACCCTAAACCCCGCTCGAGGTGACTAGTGAAGCAGATGAACTCTCTCGCTGCTGGTTCGGGATCGTTCTCCAACGGGGATTCGCCAAATGCCCGCAGGATTCCGCCTCCTCGAAGGAGGCTGGCGCCTGGTGCACTTGGATCTGCCCCAAGGTTCGTGGAAAAGGCCATGGCCGAGGATTTGCTTGGAGGTCGGAGGATTGCGGTCGCGAGATCAGCGGCGAAAGATGCGTATCGGAAGAAATGGTGGGCGGTTGGCTTTCCGATGGCCAACCATTCCCCTTATATAGCGAGAGCTGCCCGCCAAATTAGGGGGCCGTTACCGCGCGATGATTACGCCGAAAGTTACCGTTAAGTTACCTTAACGGCTAGTTTGACCACACCCGACGGTCCGCCTCCTGTCACTCGGCTCGCTAAATCACTCGCCGAGGCTGCGATCCGTTGGTTCGATTCACCCGAGACACGACTCGGTTTGCCGGATTTTTTCCTTCGTGCAGGAGCCCGCCGACGATTCGACTGGATGCCAACTAGAAGCCGTATACTCCGACTGCCAGCAGCCACCCGCGCCTAAATCAACGACGGCCTCGGGGACTACTGATGGGGATATGCCTCACCGGGGTATCCTCGGACGCTTCCGATCGCCCAAGGTGGCAGTGGGCCGCAGAACGGCGAGTGGATCAAAGCCCATCAAGGTACCAGCGATCGGAGATTGAAGGCCCAAAGTAGTAGATAGGCCTATCGGTCGAAAGTTAAACGATTGGCAGAATTGTAAATCGAATTGGTTGAGATATGTAAACCCTAGGGAGGTGAGCCTATAAACCTCCCCAAGGGGTGAGAAGGGATACGTTCCCTCAGACGCCCAAGCAACTCGCCGCCTAGTCGCCGAGTTCGCCCATTGTAAACACCTCCATAATACAATCTAGCAGGAGTAGGTCTTTACCCTCCGGGGGGCCGAACCTGGGTAAAACCCTGAGTCTCCGCCCTCATCTCGCACCGCAGATGGCAGGCCGCCCTTGCCCTTCGTTCTACTACTCGCTGCCGATTGCAGCGTCTGCCGTGGTCATTCCCTCGACAAGAGTACTAGTGTGGATGATTTTGAGAAGATGTTAAGTTCCAAACCCATGATCAAGGAGGTTATGTTGAAGTGTTAAACTAAGTAGGTAGGATCCATGCTTAGATTGGGTCTTCACTGAGTTGGAACTATCAAAAAGGGGATTATCCCTGATTGATCTGGTTAGGAGAGGAGATGATCATCTTAGTGGCTTAGGATAGATCCAGACTTGATATTGGGTCATAGATGCCTAGAAGGTCACAATTAGGTCATTCCATGTGATGGAACCCTAGTTCCACTCTAGTCCCGTCGTTATACTGGACCTATAAGTCCATCATCGGTGCTCCTCCTCGTATGTGTGGATACTGGCAAAGGTGTTGTACGATCAACACTTCGACGATCGTGGATTGGATAAGATCATGAGGACTATATGGAATCAACTGACATGCTTCATTAGTAATCCGCAACTGCGCGTCTAGTGGTAATTCTCATGGCCTATCACCTCTGCTAGATCTTGGGATCACCTCGTAGGATAAAATTTTGTTTATCTCTACGTGGCCTAACAACAACATCGGGCCAGATGTTTATTCCCCACTTGTAAATTGGGTTGGCGCCAACACCCGATTTGCCGGATTCAAATTTATGGACTGAAACAATAAAAAAATCAAGTTTTTTTCACAAAACCTTGAAATCCATAGTTAGAAAAGTTTCTTGGACTCCCAAGCTGGGTTGTGGATATCTCAACACACCCCCGCACTTTTACACATACACTAGGGCTACATGCAAGATCTGGAGGGAACCCAACACCCCGATCCGTTGTTTCCATCGAAATCCTAGTCCATGGGCCCCGCTGATCTACCCATCCAGGTTTTCCCATATGATAGTTAACCAATGGACTTTTATTTTTATTTTGGTCAGGTCAGATCATTGCAACACGGGAGACCTGAAGGGAATATGCCCGAGAGGCAATAATAAAGTGGTTATTATCGTATTCCTTATTTATGATAAATGTTTATTTTACATGCTATAATTGTATTAATACGGAAACGTTAATACATGTGTGTTTAATAAACAAAAAGGAAGTTCCTAGTTTTGCCTCTCTCATAAACTAGCTCGTTGATTAACAAGATGATCAAAGGTTTCCTGATCATGGACATTGGATGTTGTTAATAACAATGTCACAACATTAGTGTAATCATGTGATGAACATTCATCCAAAGTATAGAATTACGATCAAAGTCATTGAGTTTATATTGCTATAACAACTTACGAAGTGATCCTAATCCTTAGACCATGAGATCATGTCAATCACTAACACCGGAAAAGTTTCTTGATAACATCAAACGTCACACCGTAACAGGGTGATTACAAAGATGGGTTTAGAACTACTAAAGTGTTATGTTGAGGCCCATGTATCGAGAGTGGAATTTGTTCATCCCGATGACGGATAGATATGCTCTTGGCCCTCTCGGTGATATCACATTGATTAGCTTGCAAGCAAGTGATTTGATCACTAGAATGTTATATCACGGGAACGAGAAAAGAGTACATGTCAGTAACGAGATCAAACTAGGTATGGAGATACCGATGATCGAATCTCGGACAGGTAATATATCGCGAAACAAAGGGATTAAGATACTAGCGTAAAAGGTTCTCACGGTCACAATAAAGTCATCGTTGAATGTGTGGGAGTCAGTACAGATCTCCAGGTCCTGCTTCTGATTATTGATCAGAGAGGGGTCTCGATCATGTCTGCATTATTCGCGAACCGTAGGGTGACACACTTAAGAGACACCGACATCCATTTGGAGCAAAAGTTTCATGCCAGAAAGAATAACAAGCGCAGGAATTTGTTTCACTAGATATCGAAACGGGTTTTCGAGTAAAATTGCAGAAAGTGTTTTTGCATGTGAAATGAAATACTAGCAAGGGGTTATATGAGAATGTTTGTCATTAAAGTAATTGACAAAATTCTGAATAAATAAAAGGAGTTTTATTTAATGAGAGTTTGCATTAAATTTGGTGGAAATTTAATGGGAATTTGAGTGGGTTTTTGAGTGGAGGGAACTGAAAGGCATTTGAGTGAGTGGAGTGTCCACCCACATGAATGTGGAAGAGGTGGGGGCAGCCCCATGGCTGGGCGCCATGCCCCTTGGGTGCCCCCCTCTCCCCTATAAAAGGCCTCCATCTCATCCTCTCAAAGCACACCTCCTCGTGAAGGATCTCTCTCTCCCCCTCTAGTATTTATCCCCCATGGTCTTGGACTAGCGAGATACATGTTCCCGGTGGCTTTTCGGAAGAAAGAGTTATGCTTCCTCTGCATCGCTGGATCGAGGATGCGGAGGTTGCTCGGTACTTCGTACGTGTGTGCGAGAACGGATGCGCTGCTGTTTGCGGCGCTAGGACTTCCTCTCGATCTTGAGATCGGCAAAAGATCGTCTACATCAACCACGAGTTTGGACTCGTTAAGCTTTGTCGGTCTTCAAGGGTATGTTCTCTACGGATTTATATCCGTCTGTTGCTTGTATCTAGTAGATAGATCTTGGTACATAGTTGTTTCCATCGTAGGAAAATTTTTGTTTTCTATGCTGTGAACCCTACAGTGGTATCAGAGCTGGATCTATGCGTAGATGCTTTGCACGGGTAGTACACATATGAGTATGTGGGCGATGATGATAATTTTATTGCTCCTTAGTTGTACTTTGGATATTGGTGGCATAGTGGGATGAAGCGGCCCAGACAAACTTTACATGTCCTCGCACATGAGACCTGTTCCACGCTTGACATGCAACTAGTTTTGCATAAGTGACTAGCGGGTGTTTGTCTCTCCTACTATATTCAATATCTAATTTGCAACGAGTTGTCAACAATTTTGTTATCCTCGTTGTGGTTCATGTTCGTAGGTAAGAACGGTTCTATCTTCGAAAGCCCTAAGCCACGTAAAATTTGCAATGGATAAATTAGAGGCGTCTAGTTTAGATTGTTGCTGGGCTAGTGTCATGATATGGTGATGTTGTAAGTAGAAGTATAATTCAATACTCTTACAACACACATAACGTGTAAGTTCCATAGACCTTGGCCTTACACATAGAGGTATGATGACGATCATACCATGACGCACATGATGGAGATCAAGTGCAAGAACCATATCATTTCACTTATTAACATGTGATGTTTGATTGCATCTTATATTGCCTGTTTGGCGTTTTATTAGCATAATAAGATGAACCCTCATTTAGATATCAAGATAAAAATGTGTTCTTCCTTAAGTATGCACCGACAATGTTTCGTCGCTTCAAGACATCACGTGATGATCGGGTGTACTTGAATCCACAAGCATATCTCGGGTGTAAGACAGTTACACACGCGAATACTAAGGTTCTTACTTGGCGAGCCTAGCATGTACAGACATGGCCTCGGAACACAGACCAAAAGGTTAAGCATGAGTTATATGTTTTGATATGATGACCATTTGATGCTCGCCTTTAAAGCTACACCGACTCACGTGATGATCGGACTTGGTGTAGTGGATTTGGTTCATGTAATCACCAAAAAGACACGAGGGATGTCGTTTTTGAGTGGGAGTTTATTTCTAATTTGGATTAGTATAACTCAATTTATCATAAATTAAATCAAAGTGAATTTGCATAATTTTTTGTACTCATTGTCATTCGTTCACCACCTTATGCTTAGTTGTAATTGAGATAATAGAACTATAGAATTCTGGATATTTACTTTACAAACTGGTATCATATTGTGTTGAGTGTCAATCTAAAGTTTAAAGTCCTATTACAAACTTTCAGCAAACTCTGTTTACTCCGTGAAATTTAATAATTGGTATTAAATCGAGAGTAACAATTCCAGTGTTAGTATCTTAAGTATCATGTTTGTCTCCATGATTCTTGATTGTTTTAATATCAAGTTTATCTAGGAGCTGAAAGAATTGTTTCAGAAACCATCATGTGTGACATATAATGTTATATGAAACAATGTTTTGGTTGCACTATGATAGAGTATAATGTATGTTATCATATTGGATGAGAATTAGCGAAGGTTGTAGATGCTAGACATCCTAATCATCCAAAAGGGTTTTGGAAAGTAACTTTATACTCATGATTCGTCTTTATAAGCTACATTAGCTTGATCATGAAAGTCGTCATGATAAGGATGAATAGAAGATCTTGGTACATAGTTGTTCCCATCATAGGAAATTTTTTGTTTTCTATGTTGCAAACCCTACAAGACCAAAGTTGAGTCCAAGATTTTGAAGTGTCCCCTCAGGTTGACTCGACGCGGCAGTTTTCAACTACAGGTCTAGAGTCATCCTAGGTGTGGCATCTCATGTGTGTGAACATGCTCGACCCATGGGGGAGGGGTAGGTTCTGGCTATCTCAACACACCACAACGATTTTTTCATAGTCAACTCGAGCGATTAAAGACTGGATCCAATATGAAGTCGGGCCATAGTTTTTGCCTAGTTTGGAGATAGGAATTTAGTTAAAATCAAGTCAGAAGTTAGCATATAAAGGATAGCCGACACTGAGCGAAGATTTTAGAGGATATCCAAGAGTAGGACCAGATGACAAGTGACTCAAAGAGTGGCGAAGATCGACTCAACTAGAATCATCTAGAATCGTGTTAAAAAAGTCGAGCCGACTTATGCCCAAAAGATCATGACATAGTGGAAAAGTGAGAAGACAAAGCATAGCTACTCCAAATTATAACGAACGATGATTTTATAGGATTCAGCTCGGGTGATTGTATTTCAGATCCATCATGAAGTCAATATTAAGTTTTTTCTTAGTTTAGATATATTTTCCTACTACAAGTTTGCATTATATTTGTGTAATAGTTTCCTAAGTTTGCACGAAAAGAGTCGTCGCCCTGTATATATGTGGACACACAATGTATAAATAAACATGAATCAAAAATATATAAATGGCACAATCTTTAAATCAACATGAATATAAAAATTATAAGTAACAATCAGCTTCTCTCCGCAGCCCCGTCTATGTGCACAGAAAATGTATTTATAAACTGGAGTAAAAAAATATAGATGACACGATCTATAAATAAACAAGAATCAAAAAAATATGATCGCGGTAAGCATCTCCTCGCAATCTCGTATATATAT
Source organism: Avena longiglumis (assembly GCA_030063025.1). NCBI lineage: Eukaryota > Viridiplantae > Streptophyta > Magnoliopsida > Poales > Poaceae > Avena > Avena longiglumis. Next base: position 115,517,972 of record CP125975.1, read on the forward strand.
GCACACTCAATGTATAAATAAACTGGAATTTAAAAATATAGATGATACCATAAATAAACCGACGCAAGTCAGCTTCTCCCCGAGTCTCATATATTTGTGAACACATAATATATAAATAAACTGAAATTTAAAATATATATAATATAATCCATAAATAAACTAGAATTTAAAAATATAGATGATACAATCTATAAATAGACTGGAGTTAAAAATAGACGATCTAGCCTAGTTCTTTTGGAGGTTCTCAGGGGCTTAGTGGTTGAAATAAGCCAAAGCCCAAGAAATTGGATTTTAAGTGGTTTCTGCCAACCGCGTCTTTTCACCATTTCTTCACGATTGTGGGAAGCCGACATACCCCAGCTTTCGGAGAGCTTCCCGAACTTCCACGAATCGTTATTTGACGTTGCCACTATTGCTCATTTTATTTACGGCAAATTGCCACCGCACTAGACTACTGCCCGCGAACCGGTACCCGGGACACCTCTCCCCTTCCTCTCCCAAAACGAACAGAAGACTAGGTCTCTTCCCGTACCGCCGCCGCCGCCATTGGTAGGGATAACTCCGGCTGCCCCTCAAGCCATCCCTTGCCGCCAAAACGTTGCTCTCCTGCCCCTGTTCGATTTCATGGCGTAGGAAAAGGTGCGGCCAACTCCTACCTCGTCGGCCAAGATCGAGCGGAGCTCGAGCTCGCCGGCCGGGCATGATCTGCTGCGGCCGACAGACGGCGCTGCCTCCTCTGGCCGCCTACTTCTCCCCTCTAGCATGCCTCCCCACGTCGCCGCCCGGGGCAGGCCAAGCGATATGTTGAAGCCTCCACCTGCGTTGGCTTCTCAGCCGAACTGCCCCCTCCTCCATCGGCGGGCAAGTTCAACGTAGACGCGGACACCTTTTTCTTATTTCTGTAAGATCCTGTTCTTAATCACAGGCAGAACTCGAATAAGAAACATAGCAATCTGAACTTTTGATTCCTACTACACAAGGGGAGACATTCAGACGTAGCTTGTTCAGAGATAAAAGAAACATAGTGTTGTTTCTTATTTCAATGGTGGTAGTGTACTTTTGCTAATTGTAATTTTTAAATTTACGGTAACAACAATAAGAAACAAATCAATATTAGCTAATCAAAACACAAAATAATCCTAGGGGCATTATAGAATTTTCAACATATAGCTTAGACAATAAGCTGGGATGGTGGAAGTCGAAAAGAACTAAACTGCACGAGCTTATTTTTACTGTTGTTTCTATGAACAGCTCAAACGAGATTAGCTTATGCACAAGCCGTAGCACAAAAGAATTGGACCTAATCTATAAACAAACTGGTAAACTGACGCAGTCAGCTTCTCTCCGTAGTCTTGTATATATGTGCACACAAAATCCATAAATAAACTAGAATTTTAAAATATAGATGATACAATCCATAAGTAAACTAGAATTTAAAAATAGACGATATAATTTATAAACAAACTAGAATTAAAAAAATATAGATGACACAATCTATAAATGAACAAACAAAAATAAAAAAAGTATAAATGACAGTCGACTCCGGCCTGCGTTGGCTCCTCAGCCGAACTGCCCACCTCCTCCATCGGCAGGTGTCGGGGGGATCGCCCCTAGGTAGGCTAACCGGACAAGATGGAAAGCACCAGCACGACAACCGGCTGAGAGTAGCCGGACGCAAAAACTCCAAGACAGATAAGAAGAAGGAACAAACCAAGACCCGACTGGCAAACCAGGCAGCCGAATGAAAACCATCGACAAGAGCGCCAGTCGACTGGATCAAGACAGCCGGTCGGAGCAAGACAGATCAAGAGCCAACCGGCAGAATAACCAGCCGGATGAAGCAAGCAAGGGCAGAAGAGTAGCCGGATGGATCCGACCATCCGACCCAGGAAGGCCAACCGGCTAGACCACCCTAGCCGGTCACTCAAGATAGGAAAGGTACCAGATGATGTAGGGAACAGTGCGCAGTACGCCGAGGACAGCGGACAAGACAGAAAGGAGACTCAGACACTCGGCCCATACCGACGACTTCTACCGGCGGTTTGCTGATGAGATGAGGTGGCACTGTGCATAACTACCCGCACGACAGCCACTATAGATGGCGTGGCGGCATGGGCTTGACTGTGAGTACACACTCCCTATGCCGGCCACTGCAGATGACCTAGCCGGCTGGGGCCCGCCTGTGGGACCCGCTAGTCGGCCAGGTCGTTGCCCATGCCGCCTCGGCCTATATAAGGGGCGGCAGGGGCAACTGAGCAAGGGTTGGACTCTCTTTTACTACTAGCCAGACCCAATACAACTCGAGGAGCATTGTAGTCCTTAGTGATCATCCTGATAGTCAGATCGACAGGAGTAAGAGTTTTACCTCACATCAATGGCTCCGAACCTGGGTACTTCTTGTGTCACCGCACTTGCTTTTATCTAATCCCGCCTGCGGACGCTGTCGCACGCTTCCCTGCTTTGCTCCCACACCTCTTTCTAGCCTGCTTAGGCTCTGCCATTTTCATAACGACGACAACAGGCAAGTTCAACGTAGACACGTACACCTTTTTCTTATTTTTGTAAGATCCAGTTCTGAATCACAGGAAGATCTTGAATAAGAAACGTAGCTGGTCCCTACTGCACAAGCGGAGACATTCAGACATAGGTCGTTTAGCGTAGTGTTGTTTATTATTTCAACGGTGATAGTATACTTTTGCTGATTGTAATTTTCAAATTTACGGTAACAACAATAAGAAATAAATCAATATTAGCTAACCAAAACACAAAATAATCCTAGGGGCAGTATAGACTTTTCAACAAACAGCTCAGACAATAAGCTGGGACGACGGAAGTCGAAAAGAACTGAACTAGAAAAAAAGATAGATGACACAATTTATAAATGAACAAACAACATAAATAAACTAGAATTTTAAAATATAGATGATACAATCCATAAGTAAACAAGAATTTAAAAATAGACGATATAATCTATAAACAAACTGGAATTAAAAAAGTATAGATGACACAATTTATAAATGAACAAACAACATAAATAAACTAGAATTTTAAAATTTAGATGATACAATCCATAAGTAAACTAGAATTTAAAAATAGACGATATAATCTATAAACAAACTGGAATTAAAAAAAGATAGATGACACAATTTATAAATGAGCAAACAGAAAAAATATAAATAACACAATTTATAAATGAGCAAATAGAAAAAAAAATATAAATAACACAATTTATAAATGAACAAACAACATAAATAAACTGAAATTTTAAAATATAGATGACATAATCCATAAGTAAAATAGAATTTAAAAATAGACCATATAATCTATAAACAAACTGGACTTAAAAAATATAGATGACACAATTTATAAATGAGCAAACGGAAAAAAATATAAATAACACAATTTATAAATGAACAAACAGCATAAATAAACTGGAAGTTTAAAATTTAGATGATACAATCCATAAGTAAACTAGAATTTAAAAATAGACGATATAATCAATAAACAAACTGGAATTAAAAAAAGATAGATGACACAATTTATAAATGAGCAAATGGAAAAAATATAAATAACACAATTTATAAATGAACAAACAGCATAAATAAACTGAAATTTAAAATATAGATGATACAATCCAAAAGTAAAATAGAATTTAAAAATAGACGATATAATCTATAAACAAACTGGAATAAAAAAAAGATAGATGAAACAATTTATAAATGAGCAAACATAAAAAAAATATGAATAACACAATTTATAAATGAACAAACAACATAAATAAACTGAAATTTTAAAATATAGATGATAACAATCCAAAAGTAAAATAGAATTTTAAAATAGACCTACAAACAAACTGGAAATAAAAAAATATAGATGACACAATTTATAAATGACCAAACGGAAAAAAATATAAATAACACAATTTATAAATGAACAAACAACATAAATAAACTGGAAGTTTAAAATTTAGATGATACAATCCAAAAGTAAAATAGAATTTAAAAATAGACGATATAATCTATAAACAAACTGGAATTAAAAAAAGATAGATGACACAATTTATAAATGAGCAAACAAAAAAAATATAAATAACACAATTTATAAATGAACAAACAGCATATATAAACTGAAATTTTAAAATATAGATATCAAAATGTAAAATAGAAATTTAAAATAGACCTACAAAGAAACTGGAAATAAAAAAAAGATAGATGATCCCTGCTGTACAAGCGGAGACATTGAGACATAGCTCGTTTAGAAATAAAAAATGTAGTGTTGTTTCTTATTTCAACGGTGGTAGTGTACTTTTGCTGATTATAATTTTCAAATTTACGGTAACAACAATAAGAAACAAATCAATATTAGCTAACCAAAACACAAAATAATCCTAGGGGCATTATAGACTTCTCAACATACAGCTCAGACAATAAGCTAGGACGGTGGAAGTCGAAAAGAACTGAATTAGAAAAAAAGATAGATGACACAATTTATAAATGAACAAACAACATAAATAAACTGGAATTTTAAAATTTAGATGATACAATCCATAAGTAAACTAGAATTTAAAAATAGACGATATAATCTATAAACAAACTGGAATTAAAAAAAGATAGATGACACAATTTATAAATGAGCAAACGGAAAAAAATATAAATAACACAATTTATAAATGAACAAACAGCATAAATAAACTGAAATTTTAAAATATAGATGATACAATCCATAAGTAAAATATAATTTTATAATAGACCATATAATCTACAAACAAACTGGAAATAAAAAAAGATAGATGATACAATTTATAAATGGCCAAACAGAAAAAATATAAATGACAGTTGCTTCCCCCCTAGTTAATTGGGCTAGGGGCCAACACGACCGGGCCCAGAAGCCTACTCCCCCTTGTTAATTGGGCTAGGGACCAACACGACCGGGTCCAGTAGTGACTGTCAATTTCCCCCTCATCATCTGGGTTACAAGTTCGCGCCACCGAACTCAGCGAGCACTCTGCGATACTTCGATATATAAACAGGTCGTAATGCTAGTAATGTTCCGAGGTGGGACTATTCCAGCGTCGAAGGCTGGTGAGAGCACATTTCCAGTGCTACCGGGCCTGAAGATGGGCCGTCGTCCAGATTCTTCCCTGACCTCCCCTCCATCTTCTCCTCCGTGACGCGAGCACCGGAGGAAACCCCTTCTCCCGCCCCCTTCCGGCGATGTGCAGCTCGACGGCGACCCCTCCCCTTTCCCTGCGGCGGTGACTCCCCTCCTTCCTCTCCCCTGGATCCTCCACGAGCTAGGGTTTACAGGACCAGTGGCCTCTAACGTTCCCTGCACTCCGCTTCTCTGTCTCGGTGGATCTTGATTTCCGGATGAACACGCACCCAGGGCGTTGAGTACCCTGTCTTCTCGCTTCACCTCGCTCCAGCAGAAACATCTGCTAGAACCAATAGCCAAGAACCAGCGGGGACGGCAAGAAGAGGTCTCTGCTCGTAGATTCCGCACTTCCGCAAGCTGCAGGTGAGAGCAAACTGCCCGCCTCTCCTCCGCTCCCTAAACCACAACTGGATTTTTAACTGAAAGTCACCTTCAAGCGCCATGTTTTTTGGCATATTTTTCAGTTGTTCTTCACCTATTAGCACTGCTGTCATATGTTATTGAAGTAACCACGACAGCTCTCATGTAGTAGTTTCATCATGGTCATGATAGAAATCTCATGGTCATAGAATGATTTAGCAATATGTTAAAGGAGAATTTGATTATCCATATTCTAGAACGTTTCAATGCCCCTGCCTCCTGTAGCTCTGACCATAAGGAGAAGTAGGTTTGTGTTTGAGTTGATGGTATTTGGTGCTGGCTTGCTTGCCTTGCCTTGACCAGGAAGAGATCATCCATTCTTATCCCTGAGCAAATGTTCTATTATAATGACATATTCCTTTTTTATCTGCTGTAACTAGAGTCCAAGATGCACTGGATTTGAGAAATGAATCGATTCTCGGTGCAAGTCACCACCAGTCAATAATTGGGCCCTAAATAAATATATCTTGGGTCATCCCCAGCTTATACATCTCAGAGATGACAGCAGCTCATTCTTCACCAGTATTGATGATTTCTATATTTGTACCTTCTTACTCATGGACCAAGACCTCAAACTTTAAATGGTTGATGCTAGAATCATCAGCACTACTAACAGGAGTGTAACCAACAGGAAATCCAGTCCACTGTACTGTGACACTGTTGGCCTAGCTAATCTCATAGTGTCATAGTGTAGGTGTTTCTGTTTTTTCTGAAAATAATGTGCCTCTGGTGTAGCCTGTTACCCACGCACATGTTCAGTTAGTGGAGTAGTGCAGTTGGCACGATCTCCAGGTTTCCCTTTAACTCCCGGTCAAGCAGACGTTGTGGCTTCGTCGTCGTGGGATGGCGCGGCCCGTGGGATGGCGCGGCCAGATCGGATCACAGCAGGCTTACCAGGAGGTTGTTAGCTCCTTTTACTTGTAACAGATATATCTAAAAGAAACATACCAGCGGAAACTGGGGCTTCTTAGGGCATGTGGTCTGCCCGTCCGATCGCGTGGCCTTGTCCGCGCCGTCCATTCTATCAGCTGTCTTTTCCTACTGTTCCAACCATTGCTACTCTCACTGAAGAGTGGGCCTCATCTTGTGGGAGCCGGGGGGCAGAGACCGTGGCTACATGCTCGTCCGTGGACCGTGGCTGCAGGCGACGGACTGCTGCGCGCGGTGGTTGCCCCGTGGTTTCAGTCGGTAGCGAGGGGTAGGATTGTCTTTCCTCTCGCTTGGCTATGGAGGGAGCCAGGGAGGGGCAGGGCCGGCCCTAGCCACCACCCACACCCATGTCCTCTTCTCTCCCTTCCTCATCCTCTCCTCCTCAAACCCTAGCCTCCGCCACTGATTTCTCCCTTTTGTCGCCAACCCGTGGGGAAGAGCACGTGAGGCTGTCAGCCGCCGCCCGTGGCGTGTTGCTCCTCCTCGACCACAAGCATGGCTTCTTCACCCTAGCTTTGGTCGCTTCCATCTGCGCTTGACGCTTCAACTCGGTGTCTATTGAGCATTGTTACCTAGACTTTTATGGTCCTGTCAAACTATATTCTATTTATGTATTTCGGACAAATTCTCTATCAATCATTTAATCACTCCTTGATTGTTAAATTATTTTTTATATATACTATCTTAATTTATCTTCTTTTAAAATGTTCATTCATAGCTGGTTTCCCACTTTTTTTACAGGCAAGTGCAAGCCGCACTTGTGCGTTGCTTCGAAATGCCAACTTAGTTTAATACTTGTTATGGACTCTTCCATCCAGATTCATTATGCAATTTTGGTATTTGTCTAACTATGTATATACTCTTGTGTTCTGGCCGTAAGAAACACAATGGTTGATCTTGTGGAATAGCTATCTATTTGTGTCTAGCTATGTATATCCATCCGGATTCAGAGTTTGCCGTCTGTAGACCCAATGGTTGATCTACTAAAATCACTAACAAACAATATCTCTTTTGCTACGGAGGTTGAAGTGTAGCTTGGAAAACGCCTTCAGGTATGAATCTTATATGTCTTGCTGAAATTTACACTACGCACAAATTTCCTGAATTGGTGCCTTCATTATGCGGGCCCCTGTTATTCAGAAATGGCGACCAGCAGGCTCCGTGTCCCCCTCCAAACACTGTGAATATTTTATTTATCATTCAATAATCAGACCCTGCATCAACCAGAAAGACCCTGCATCAACCAGAAAATGATGAGCAACATCAGATCAGTCTGCTGCTTCTTAAACTTGAAACGACCGCTTCCGAATCAACTAACCTAATGCGGACCGTATTCTATTGACAATTTTTCTCTAACTCCAAACAATAGGGTCAGCCGTGCACTTTTTATGATGGGAAATGATTGGGTTCCCCCGGTTGATCGGTAACTTCTATCCCCCGGGTCACACCGAGCTGTTTTCACGAGCACGTATAACCTATGTGGACTCTGCCTTAGCTCTTCTCTTTCCTCTACCTTCCTCAGTATTCTCCGCAACACATAGCTCCGTCTCCTTCTCCAGCCGCGTCCCTCCCGCGTAGCCGCCATTGCCGCCGCAGATCACTGTTGCGTGTCATTGCTCAAAGATGCGCTGCCGCATGCCCCGCCTCGCCATGGGGCTCGACCTCATCCGTGAGCTGCATAGCGGATCAAGAGCTGGAGGGCTCGCGGCTCTGAGCTCGTCCTCGTGCAAAGGGCCAGGACACGAGTCTCCTTCGTGACGCTCCGACGGCGCTCCCGAGACGCCCGACGAGCTCCTTCCCGGCGCCGTCCATGCCTATCCTCACCACGTTGCCGTGCTCCTTCCCAGGCCGCCTTGTCCCCAGATAGCGCCATGCTCCTTCCCATCACGCCCTTCAAGTTGTCCCATCTCTCGCAGCCTCCGTGAACACCATGTCCGCTTCGCCCGGGTTGCCTGCTGCAAGCGGAATCCGGTGCTAAAAGCGGCGGCGGCGCTACAGTGATTGTGCCGCTATGAGTGGGCTGCGCGTGCGGCGATCGGGACCGCTATATGCGCAAAAGTTCTGCACGGTGATGGCCGCTTCGCTACATGCGGCGGCGGTGGCTACGGAATCGCTACATGTGATGGCGGCTTTTGCTACATGGGCGGCAACATCATCTACATGTGGTGGTGGCCTTTGCTACCACCGTCACGCTTCTACTACATGCGGCGGAGTGCGCTACATGCGGTGGCGTCGTGTGCTACCACCGTCGGTGGCCTTGCTACATGTGTTGGTGGCCTCTGCTACCACTGCCGGCAGCGTAGTCTGCTACATGCGGTGTTGTCGCTACCACCGTTGGCCTCTGCTACATGTGTTGGTGACCTGCTACCACCGTCGGTGGCTTCTACATGCGGCGTGAGTGCGCTACATGCGGTGGCGTGGTGCTACCACCGTCGGTGGCCTCTGCTACATGTGTTGGTGCCCTCTGCTACCACCGTCGCTTCTACATGCTACCTGGAGTTTGCTACATGCGGTGGCGTCGTCTGCTACCACCGTTGGTGGCCTCGCTACATGTGTTGGTGGCCTCTGCTACCACCGTCGGCTTCTACTACATGTGGCGGCGAGTCTGCTACATGCGGTGGCGTCGAGGCGTCGGCCGCATATGCTACGAGTGGCGGTGATTGCCACGGGCGACATGCGGGCGGCCTCTTCACGAAGCCTTCACGATGCTATCAGCTTGGTCAAGGCCGAGATATCTCACCGAGCTGATTTGACGGGCGTTTTCTACCACCACACGAGTCGCTTTGCGAGGGTTCAAGGCCGCTAACCTCTCCGGAGTTGGACGCTACTCACGAGTCGAGCTGCCGGACGCTATCACCGCCCCTTGTGGGAGCTGATGTGCTCATGGCTTGTGCCTATCCTGGAGGACGTGCGGGATTGCTTTTTTTTCCTGAAATCGTGAGGGGCAGTTTCCGTGTACGGGGGCAGTTTCCGCGTGCTGGTCCCGGGACACGTGTCGATCGCTCGATCCGGGGGATCCGAAGCCCCGATCCCCCGGGGGACGCGTAGTACGCTCCTTTTATGATTTAGGGCTTAAGCATCATGCAAACTATTACACTAATGACGAGCTTGGCTGCACTGTTCATGACTAATTTTCATATGATAATTTCAATATGTGCAGTGCGGGGACGCATAGGACGCAGCCAGCATGTGCTCGGCAAATGCGACTTTTATATACCACTGCACATGGCACTCGGGAGTTAGACACCGGCAAGTGCATGATCAAGCCCATCACATCGACAGGTGGGTCATCAAGTACAAGAGGCCTCGGGCCATATCAGCTGGAGCCGTGCATGCCCACGGCAAAACCAGTGATGGGCTGGGCCACTCCACCAACACATGAGATGCCCGAGACACTGATTCCGGGCCCATTCGCTATCGGCGCCTCTCCTGTGTCCTCGATGAGACTAAGGGGAGGCCATGTGCGAGCCGTTCGAGCGGTGTCTGCTCTGTGTAGAAGAACCGTGTGACATCAGTGAAGCGCTAGGCAATGCGGACTGAAAGGCCGCCATGGACGACGAGATGAGCTCCATCATCGACAACTGCACCTGGGAACATGCCACTCTACCTGCAGGTCACAAGGAAATTGGATTATAGTGGGTATATAAGGTGAAGCGTGATCCCGAGGGCAACCTTGTCAAACACAAAGCACGTCTGGTGGCAAAGGGCTATGCTCAACGTCAAGGCATGGACTTTGAGGAGGTGTTCGCTCCAATTGCGCGCATGGAAACAGTGCGACTGCTGCTGTCCCTGGCTACACACTCGTGTTGGGAAGTGCATCACATGAAGCGTGATCCCGAGGATTTTGAGGAGGTGGCACAGACGCCAGGCTACATCACCAACGACAAGGACGACGATATGCTGTGACTCAGGAAGACCCCAAATTATTTTAATCACGTGGTATAGAGATGTGAGTACTACGTTCGAAGTCATTGGCGTTATGTCGTTGGATTGATGACAATTACACCATAGGGGGTCCTAAGAGCATTGATTAAGATGACGTGTGAGCCGTGTGGTGTTCCGGGGACGGTGAGCACACAAGTTTACCTAGGTTCAGATTCGATAGCGATGATCGGATCCTACTCCTGCTAGCAACCCAGTAATATATCGGCAGAGCCGAATATTACAGTGGATTATAAGAGAGGTTTGCCTGTGCGAGTTATGGTTGTGGTTATTTTCCTAAAGGTTTGCCCCTAAGACGACTTATAGTCATTCGACCTAGGGTTTATAGGAAAGACCTATCCGGCTATGATACAGAGTCGATACTAAGTACATCTTGGACTAATGTGGCATCCCGCAAAACCACTACTAGAAAATCGCGTTGAATTTGTGCATTGCATCGTCATCATCATGCATTGTTTGCCAAAACTATTTTCGCAAAGCCCGTTTTGTTTTCTAAAACGCCCCATCTTAATTCAAATGCAAAACCCCGGGTCTCCGGAATATTTTGTTTGACCAACGATGTTTTGCAAACGGTGCAATTTAACTAAATAAAATTATTTATTTATTTTAGCAATGAACGGTCAGATCGACCAATCAACGACCACCCCCATATTTTCAGAACGGTCCACCCTGCCAGCCCTACCCAAATCCTAAACTTACCCAACTCTCTACCCACCCCAGCCTCCACCTCACTCCCACCAATCTAGGATCGACACCTCACCCTCCTCCCTCAACCCTCCACTCACACGCTGCCATGTGGCCTAGCCCACCTCACAGCAAACACCACCCCACCCAACCAAAACACAGCACACCACACACGCACGCCACGCCCCCTGACAAGATCCCACCACCCACGCCCTCTCCACTCCATCACGCACCCTGCCCCACGCGGGCCCTCCTCCACCTGCCCTGTCCCCCGTCCCTCTCTCTCTTCTCCCTGGCTTTCTTCCTCCCCGCTCAACCTCCCGAGGCCGCCATGGCCGACCGCCCCCGCTGCGTGCCTCTCCTCACCCTCTCTCCGCCGTTCTCCCTCCCAGCCTGCCCGCCCTCACGCCCGGCTGACCCCTCCTCCGGTTATCTCCCTCGAGCTCGCTCGAGCCGGAGCCTCTCCTCGACGCAGCCCAAGGCCCTCCCGACCGCCCGGACCACCTCGCCCGCCTTGAGCACCAGCCTGGCCCGCCTCGCCTCCCCACTGCCTGGCCCCGCCAGCCCCGAGCTCCGCCCGCTCCCCGTTCGCCTCCCGCCCGCCAGAGCCGCTGCCGCCTGTGCCGCCCCTGCAGCGTCAGGCTGCCTTCTGCCACGCCGTCCGCGCCTGCGGCCTCCGCCTCGCCCGGCAGCTGCAGCTAACCTTGTCGACGACGCGACCAGCCGCGCGCCTCCGCCCGAGTCACGCCACTGCCCACCGCTGCCGCTTCTCCTCCGCTCGGTCTCCCTCGGCTGCTGACCCTCGTTCGCTGCCCCGCCACCGAAAGCTCCCCTGCGGGCCTTCGACGGCAGCCTCCGGCGCCTCGGCCCCAGCTCGTCGCCGACCCAGGCCCGCCTCGCTGTTTCGGCTCCCGGTCTGCAAGCCACGCCCCTTTCTTGCAGCGTCCGTGTAGAGAGCAAGCCGGTCCGTCTTTGTCTGCAGCTCGAGCTCCGTAGCCTACAACTCTACCTCGTCTAGCGGCCTCCTGCAAGCCCCTTGAAGCCGACAAGATCGACACCAAAGACGAAACCCAAGCATATACATCTCGGTGTCACCCATTCAAGTACTCCATCGACATCGAGACCGTCCCTGGCGCGGAACGTCGAACCCCGAAGGTCGAACCCTCGGACGCCAAGTACCTCTACACAGGACCGAAGACCGCGGACGTCAAGTTTCCGGATCCAAAGGCGTCGAGGCCCCGATTCCGAAGACCGACCCCGTGATGAGTGCATCGACCCCGCCAAGATCCCCGAACCCCGGTGCGACGAGCATCCTCTCCCCGGACACCGAGACGCTGGATCCTCGAGTTCTTCCTCACGGACTCCAAGCTCTGCCTCGGACGCCAAGACCGACAACTGGCCCGAAGACCCCGGATGCGCCGAGACCCTAACCCCAGAGTCCGAGAGAACGATTCCGCCAAGATCGACTCGATGGCGCAGAACCGACAAGAGCTTCGCAACGACAAGAACGACAACAACCAGGACGGTACCGATACCCCGACGCCAGGCCAAGTACTCCTTCATGGTACGCCAAGACCCGGCGACAAGATCGCGACATCGAGAACGACCGAGTCCGAGAACGCTTCCGAACCGGACCCCGAGACCGGACTGACCTCGAACCCTGAACCCCGGAACCCCCAAGATCGTCGATACCCCTGAATGTGTGACCCTTATCCGAACCTTTATTTCTATGAATGCTAAACATAACATCTTGTTGCATATTTAATTGTCATCTTGCATGCATAATCATGTGGTTTGGGGGCATTATGCCGATTCACCTAATAATTAAATATGGGACCCATATGCGAGCAAATCTAGTCTCATATCGGCCTCATTTAAACTTGTGTATCGAACCGGTATCTTATCATGTCTTGTTAACACAACATTTAATATGCGGGGTAGCTAAATAACTTGAACCGTCTAATTAATTGTCGGGACCCGGCCCGCTTAATTAATCGACCTAATTGCACCGCACCTTTGCCATGCCATGCATCATACATGCATCATGCCGATCTTCTGCCGTTGTATTAAATAGTGCATCCGGTGTTTCTTCTAGTGTTTTGCTTCTTCGCGGATAAGGCCGTTGAGTTGATGTGAGCTTCGCCCCGATCTTCGGATGAACCTTTCGGCAAAGTTTCAGGCGAGCATCTCCCCCTTTCTACCTATCTTACTTTTATAGTATTTACTTCCCTCCTGTTGATCTTTGCTATCTGTGTTGCGATGCTCTAGATTTCGTACCCGTGATATCCCTTGCAGCCATATACAGCCTTGGACACATCCTATTACCTGTTGTTTGGTAGCTAGTTGGACCCGCGTGTCGAAGTCGCTTGCTCAAGTGTTTGCTTGTCGTCGAGTACCACCTTTGTTGGAGGAATTGCCGCAAGTTGACGTTGGAGATGATCATGGCTTTAATTATTGTTCCACTTTAATTCCTGTTTAACAAACTAAAATTGAATTAAGCAGAGGCATCGGTGGGTGATAGGTAAGATTTGGTTTCCGATCACACTTGTGTCCTGGGACCGAGTTCTTGACACTGCTCCGAGATCGAGCGCGCTAACCACGGTGGGGAGATATGGGACCCCATTGATAATTACCCGATTTCAAAGTATTGTCTGGGGCCACAAGTAGTTTGGGGCTTTATTACTATCCTGTACTTATGCCATGTTTTATCGCTTTATTTACGATTGTGCGAGGTCTCGCACAATCGCATCGCTTTTGAAGCGGAATGTTTCGCGGTGTCGTGGCCCCCGATTGGGGACCTGCCGTCGCTCACAGCCATTGTCGCAAAACCCCGAGTCCGTCTCGAGACCGGCCGACTTCGCTATGGGTGTACTTAGTGGGTGGCCCCAAAGTGCTTGCTTTGGTGCGGGAACGTCGTGACTTAGGCCCGCCGACATACCGATGGGTGTATGTTAACGATCCGCAAAAGGGTCAAGTGCTGTGGATACTTTGGTGCACCCTCAGGTTTAATCTTTCGAGAAGCCGTGTCCGCGTTATGGACGACTTGGAGCACGATGTGCGATCATAGACAACTATAACTAAAGTTTATTGTTTTAAATTAACTTGATTCCGATATGATTAGTAATCAGCTTCACTACAACGGAATGGCTAAGTAAAAGTACCAACAAATCTTTGGGTTTTGGGGTTTATCTCATGCTATCATGCACGATTAGTAATTGTTGCAACTATAACGGAATGGTTAACTAAAAGTGCCCACCGCTACTTTATCGGATGACTATCTAAACGACTAGTAAAGTGCCACAACTATAACGGAATAATTAAAGCGCCAACTGTGTGAGTTCCTCGGTTGACTTCCTCGTTTGGTCTCGAGGGAAACGCCAGATGGGTTTGTTTGATAGTATCGTTTGGATCCGAATAGGTCTTTCTCATCCCTCTCGATATCCGCCATTGAATCGAGTCTCTATAGGTTGTTTAGTGCATCTTTGCCGCCGCATCCACCATACCTATGTAGGCGAGGACCGCCATTCTAGCCTCGCTGTCTTCGCCTCGACGCTCCTTCTTTTCTTTTGCCCTTTGTCGGCACCCCTTTTGTTTAAGCAGGTTTGAGATCGACGTCGTTAGGTGGTTACCTTCCGCTTGGCACAGGGTTATGGACGCCATTGGTTATTCTTCAGGGCTCTTAGCCCCATTTGCTTCTTGTCCGTAGTCGGACGCTCTACCGTTTTCAAGGTGATTTGGATCTTTGTACCGTATATCTGTATTCTTGACTCTGTGAGTCGCTGTTGTATATATCTGTTCTGTGGGTCCCATCGAGGACTGTTGTGTAATGTTATTACTTTGTTTTTCCACCCGCACGAAAGTGCCCGGTGGGCACCTTCGAATCGTTTCTATGCGGGTTTGGCGAGTTTCGCTGAAACTTGCATAGGGACGATTCTGAGGGTGTTACAGAGTGGTATCAGAGCTCAGCAGTTGCGATACCCCACAAGTCCAGCCTGTAGGATAACCTAGCTAACGGCCGAAGTAGAGGGTCAAAACTAATTTGGAAAATCGGTTGGATAGTTCTGATTAGGTCTGATTTTTACTCCTTACCCCTCTGCTGTTCTCCTCTTATCTTTACGCGTTTCGAATCCGCTCTCGTCTCTTTCTTCGAGTCCAGGATTTCTCGTGGTTGGGTTTCCGTCGTACCTTCAGGGTTTCGCTTCCTCTTCGGATAACGGTGTTCTGCCATCCGGTGTTCCAGTTGCCTGATGAATCCGTCTACGGTGTTCCCATTCTTTGTTCTTTGTTTGTGTCTTCCGGTGTTTTCCGACGCGACGCCATCATCCTCTATGCCAGGTCCGATGCAGAGTCTGCATCACTCCCTTGTTCCGAACCTCGCTTGTCGAGATCTTCAGTCTAATTCCGAGAATGGTTGCACGCTTTTCCACTGATTGTGCGGAGTAATAGTTTGGGTGCGTGATGGATTGGCCCCCATGCCGACTACCCTTTCTATTCGCTTTTGTACATTGAAGTGGACGAGAATGCATCGGTTCCCTCTTTCCATCGAAGTTAGGGGTGGCTTATTTGTTGATACCTCTACCTTCGACCTTTTGTTCCGGAGTGTTCTCCCGACGATCACGGACAACGACCTCTTGTTAGTGGAGTCGCGAGGATCTACACGAAGCGCGAAGGATCGCATCACGACCTTCCTTCCGGTACCATGAGGCGGATCTCGAGGGCGAGATCCATTGTTAGTGGTGTCGAATTGTGGCATCCCGCAAAACCACTACTAGAAAATCGCGTTGAATTTGTGCATTGCATCGTCATCATCATGCATTGTTTGCCAAAACTATTTTCGCAAAGCCCGTTTTGTTTTCTAAAACGCCCCATCTTAATTCAAATGCAAAACCCCGGGTCTCCGGAATATTTTGTTTGACCAACGATGTTTTGCAAACGGTGCAATTTAACTAAATAAAATTATTTATTTATTTTAGCGGGGGCAGTCGAACGGGCCGTATCGACCCGAACGACCACCCCCATATTTTCAGAACGGTCCACCCTGCCAGCCCTACCCAAATCCTAAACTTACCCAACTCTCTACCCACCCCAGCCTCCACCTCACTCCCACCAATCTAGGATCGACACCTCACCCTCCTCCCTCAACCCTCCACTCACACGCTGCCATGTGGCCTAGCCCACCTCACAGCAAACACCACCCCACCCAACCAAAACACAGCACACCACACACGCACGCCACGCCCCCTGACAAGATCCCACCACCCACGCCCCCTCTCCAGCTCGCCTACCGCGCACCCCGGCCCCACGCGGGCCCTCCTCCACCTGCCCTGTCCCCCGTCCCTCTCTCTCTTCTCCCTGGCTTTCTTCCTCCCCGCTCAACCTCCCGAGGCCGCCATGGCCGACCGCCCCCGCTGCGTGCCTCTCCTCACCCTCTCTCCGCCGTTCTCCCTCCCAGCCTGCTCCGCCTCACGCCTCAGCGACCCGCTCCTCCGGTTATCTCCCTCGAGCTCGCTGAGCCGAGCCTCTCCGCCTCGACGCAGCCTCAAGGCCCCATCGCCGGACCACGCCTGGCCATGAAAGCACTGCAGCCCGGCTGCCCGCCTCCTCCCCACTGCGGCCTCGCTGCCCGCCAACCCCGGAGCTCCGCCGCCCGCTCGCCTCCCCGCCCAGAGCCGCGCCCGCCGCCGTGCCGCCTGGCCCTCCGTCGCCTTCGTCCGCGCCCTGCGGCCTCGCTTCGCTCTCCGCATGGCGGCAGCTAAGCACTGTCTGACGCGACCCCGAGCTGCCGCCCGCCCTTCGAAGTCACCGCCACCGTCGCCGCCGCTTCCCTCCGTCTGGTCTCCCTCGGCCCGCTTCGTTGGCTGGGCCACCGCAGCCCCACCGAGCCGCTCCCCTGCGGGCCCCTTCGACGGCAGCCTCCGCGCCTCGGCCCCGAGCTCGTCGCCGACCCAGGCCCCGCCTCCTCGCCGTTCAGCTCCCCAGTGCTGCAAGCCACCGCCCCCTCTTTGCCGCGTCCGTGTAGAGCAAGGCCGCTGCCGCTCGGGTCCGTGCTGTCTGCAGCTCGAGCTCCGTAGCCTACAACTCTACCTCGTCTAGCGGCCTCCTGCAAGCCCCTTGAAGCCGACAAGATCGACACCAAAGACGAAACCCAAGCATATACATCTCGGTGTCACCCATTCAAGTACTCCATCGACATCGAGACCGTCCCTGGCGCGGAACGTCGAACCCCGAAGGTCGAACCCTCGGACGCCAAGTACCTCTACAGGACAAGACATGGACGTCAAGTTTCCGGATCCAAAGGCCGAGGCCCCGATTCCGAAGACCGACCCCGTGACGAGTGCATCGACCCCGCCAAGATCCCCGAACCCCGGTGCGACGAGCATCCTCTCCCCGGACACCGAGACGCTGGATCCTCGAGTTCTTCCTCACGGACTCCAAGCTCTGCCTCGGACGCCAAGACCGACAACTGGCCCGAAGACCCCGGATGCGCCGAGACCCTAACCCCAGAGTCCGAGAGAACGATTCCGCCAAGATCGACTCGATGGCGCAGAACCGACAAGAGCTTCGCAACGACAAGAACGACAACAACCAGGACGGTACCGATACCCCGACGCCAGGCCAAGTACTCCTTCATGGTACGCCAAGACCCCGAAGCGACAAGATCGCCGACATCGAGAACGACCCGGAGTCCGAGAACGCTTCGTCGAACCTGGCCCCGAGACCGACTCGACCTGTCGAACCACGAACCGGAACCCCCAAGATCGTCGATACCCCTGAATGTGTGACCCTTATCCGAACCTTTATTTCTATGAATGCTAAACATAACATCTTGTTGCATATTTAATTGTCATCTTGCATGCATAATCATGTGGTTTGGGGGCATTATGCCGATTCACCTAATAATTAAATATGGGACCCATATGCGGGCAAATCTAGTCTCATATCGGCCTCATTTAAACTTGTGTATCGAACCGGTATCTTATCATGTCTTGTTAACACAACATTTAATATGCGGGGTAGCTAAATAACTTGAACCGTCTAATTAATTGTCGGGACCCCGGTTCCGCTTAATCTGACCTAATTGCACCGCACCTTTGCCATGCCATGCATCATACATGCATCATGCCGATCTTCTGCCGTTGTATTAAATAGTGCATCCGGTGTTTCTTCTAGTGTTTTGCTTCTTCGCGGATAAGGCCGTTGAGTTGATGTGAGTCACCGATCTTGGATGAACCTTTCGCAAAGTTTCAAAGTAGCATCTCCCCCTTTCTACCTATCTTACTTTTATAGTATTTACTTCCCTCCTGTTGATCTTTGCTATCTGTGTTGCGATGCTCTAGATTTCGTACCCGTGATATCCCTTGCAGCCATATACAGCCTTGGACACATCCTATTACCTGTTGTTTGGTAGCTAGTTGGACCCGCGTGTCGAAGTCGCTTGCTCAAGTGTTTGCTTGTCGTCGAGTACCACCTTTGTTGGAGGAATTGCCGCAAGTTGACGTTGGAGATGATCATGGCTTTAATTATTGTTCCACTTTAATTCCTGTTTAACAAACTAAAATTGAATTAAGCAGAGGCATCGGTGGGTGATAGGTAAGATTTGGTTTCCGACCGCCCACTTGTGTCCCGTAGGACCCGAGTTCTTGACACCTGTTCCGAGATCGAGCGCGCTAACCACAGGTGGGGAGATATGGGACCCCCATTGATAATTACCTGATTTCAAAGTATTGTACTGGGGGCCACAAGTAGTTTGGGGCTTTATTACTATCCTGTACTTATGCCATGTTTTACTGCTTTATTTACGATTGCGAGGTAGTCGCACCTTTGTCTTTATTTTGAAGCGGAATGTTTTCGCGGTGTCGTGATCCCGATTGGGGACCCGCCGTCGATTCACAGCCATTGTCGCAAACCTTGAGTTCGTCTCGGAGACCGGCCGACTTCGTTGCGGGTGTACTTAGTGGGGTGGCCCCCCAGTGCTTGCTTTGGGTCTGGGAACGTCGTGACTTAGGCCCCGCCGACATACCGATGGGTGTATGTTAACTGATCTGGCAAAAAGGTGAAGTGCTGTGGATACTTTGGTGCACCCTGCAGGTTTAATCTTTTCGAGAAGCCGTGTCCGCGGTTATGGACGACTTGGAGCACAGTGTCTGATCATAGAAAACTATAACTAAAGTTTACTGTTTTAAATTAACTTGATTCCGATATGATTAGTAATCAGCTTCACTACAACGGAATGGCTAAGTAAAAGTACCAACAAATGCTGGGTTTTGGGGTTTATCTCATGCTATCATGCACGATTAGTAATTGTTGCAACTATAACGGAATGGTTAACTAAAAGTGCCCACGCTTACTTTATCGGATGACTATCTAAACCGACTAGTAAAGTGCCACAACTATAACGGAATAATTAAAACCGCCAACTGTGAGTTCCTCGGTTGACTTCCTCGTTTGGTCTCGAGGGGGAAACGCCAGGATGGGTTTGTTTGATAGTATCAGTTTGGATCCGAATAGGTCTTTCTCATCCCTCTCTGATATCCGCCAGTTGAATCGAGTCTCTATAGGTTGTTTAGTGCATGCTTTGCCGCTTGATCCACCATACCTATGTAGGCGAGGACCGCCAATTCTAGCCTCGCTGTCTTGGCCTCGATCGACGCTCCTTCTTTTCTTTTGCCCTTTGTCGGCACCTTTTAGTTTAAGCAGGTTTGAGATCGACGTCGTTAGCGGGGTTACCCTTCCGCTTGGCCGGGGCACGGTTATTGACGCTATTTTTTATTCTTCATGGCTCTTAGCCCCATTTGCTTCTTGTCCGTAGTCGGACGCTCTACCGTTTTCAAGGTGATTTGGATCTTTGTACCGTATATCTGTATTCTTGACTCTGTGAGTCGCTGTTGTATATATCTGTTCTGTGGGTCCCATCGAGGACTGTTGTGTAATGTTATTACTTTGTTTTTCCACCCGCACGAAAGTGCCCGGTGGGCACCTTCGAATCGTTTCTATGCGGGTTTGGCGAGTTTCGCTGAAACTTGCATAGGGCCGATTCTGAGGGTGTTACAACTAAGTAATACTATAGGCCTAAGTTGGTAAGTTTTCTGGGCCTGGGAGTAGCCGGAAGTGACTCCATCTTCTTTCCCTAACTGGGCCGCCCGTGGAGAAAAGCTCTAACTCTTAGTGGGCCACCCTGGTCAGCGAATCCTATGGGTATACCCGAAAAGTATATCCCCAACAGTAGAGAAGTCTCCAAGATCTAAAGTAAGATTAATCTTCTAGCTTGATGGTTCTTCAGCTTGCAGAATCTTGAAGGGTACTTCAGCTTATAGTGCCTGTTGCGCCTCCTCGCATGCTTGCCGCGGCCGTCGGTGGTTAGCGAGGCATTTTATTTCCTTTTATAGCCCTCATTAGCTAAGGTTTATCGGTCATCTCAAAAGAAACTTCATTCAACCATTAACATAATAACACGAGTTTACATATATAAGACTCGCTGCTGAACTAGTGCAGGTCTGGCGCCTCCTAGCACCTAGTCCTACGCCTCCGGTGACTCGTTAGACACCGAAAGAACGACAGCAGCGGCTTGGCCGCTCGACCGGCGGCACCTCCTGAGCCATCGGAAGCTCCGGGACGACCATGTGGATGAAGTTGCCGTTGTTGGGGAACTGGTACTAGTAGTCGGTGAAGATGTTGGAGCCGGTGAACACCACCATCTTGCAGCCGTAGTGGAAGGCGACCGAGAGGATACGGCATCCCTGAAGTTGACGAACTTGACCATCAATGTCCCGTCGTCCGGAGTGTTGTGGAGGACGTACATACGGTACTTGCGGCGAGCGTAGCCGGCATCGAGGAAGGCGCACTCTAGCTTCCATGGTTTTCTCCGCGGGGAGAAGCCCCAAATGCGCAGGGCATTGTACTCTTGTGCAACGACTGAAGGGTTTCGCGGCATAGTAAATCAAAATTTTCTACGGATGCGAACAGAGAGAAAGCCAAGATCTAATCTAGGAGATGCAATCAACGAGAGAGATTGGATTAGATCTTCATACCTTTGAAGATTCGCAATGAACGCTCGTCGGGCGTGGGTGATGTAGTCGTACTCGCTTCTCCTCCTCGCGATCCGATCCGATCTAGCACCACAAGTGGCGGTGCCTCCGTGAGATGCACACGTGCAGCACCTCGACGTCTCCTCCTTCCTCGGACCAGCAAGTATGGTGGAGAGATAGATTGGATCTACAACACGACGGCGTGGTGTATATGGTGGAGAATTTCTGCTGCAGGGCTTCGCCTACAAACAGTCGGGAGGGAGAGAGGAAGGGTAGCAGGGCAACCAGGGTTTGGAGGCAAGGTGTAGGGGGGAGGGGATAGATCCAAATGACGAAAGGTTTAACCTCTCTCAAAAAGACGAACTGATAAAACCCCCAACATCGAAAACGTAATAGAAAATGCATATGAAATCCGTTTTAGATGAACTAGAGCTTGTCATGGAGATTAACACAAGCTCTAAATCCTCACATGAGTAAGAATCAAATAATGGAAGGTTTTACATATCTCTAAAATACAAACCGGTAAATCCTCCAAGATCAAAACCTTATGCTGGTCTAGGTACTAAAATGCGGTACTACCGTTTTTTGGTACCTAGCCCGGCAGTGGCTTTTGGAAAATTGTCAAAAAACTTCTACCGCGCTAGGTACTAAAATGCGGTACTACCGCTTTTTGGTACCTAGCCCGGCAGTGGCTTTTGGGAACTTGTCAAAACCTTCTACCGCGCTAGTACCTAGGAAATAAGACCAGCAGATATTCAAACGGATATAACTTTTGATTGGTAACTCCGATTGATCCGATTCCAATTGCATTGGAAAGAGGACGACAAGAGCTTCCCTATAAAAGGTGAAAATATTGGTTATCACCAAGTGAGAATGTATCAAGTATAGTAATGTGAGATACCTCACTTGGTGAGAAACCGAAAAACCGCATAAATCAAAATTGTAATAAGATATAAAAGAGGGATCCGATTTTGATGAACAAGAGCTTGTTATGAAGATTACCACAAGCTATATATACTCACATGGATAAGACCAAATAACAACCAAATACGATGATGCAAGTATGCAAAGGTTTGAGCTCTCTCCGAACTATGTGATCGAGTTACTCATTCGAGAGCCCCTCTTGATAGTACGGTTATCTATCCTAAACCCGGTCTTCCACTAATAATATGAGACCGGGAAAAGGAAAAACCTATCAAGATTATACCTTTGCCTTGCGCATTCCACTTGAGCTCGATGTAGATGATCTTTCCCTACTCAAGATGGAACGCCTTTCTTGATTCCTCATCATCGATCCATGATCACCGAGGATGGCAAGCATCAAACATGAGATCTTCTATAGATGGCGCATTTTGAGCGTGCACAACATATCTTCTTCTCATTTCATCGACCTTGAATCCGACACAAGCTCTAAGCGATGCCAATGGACAATTCCTACAAGTATAACTTAATACACACATTAGTCCATAAAGATTGTCATTAATTACCAAAACCACACATGGGGGCCCACATGTTCTTTCACCTGGCCTTGTTGAGCAGGTTTATTAGTCAGCTAGGTGAAAAATCCCTACCACTATATCAACTGATGAAAAAATCAGACAAATTCACATGGACACAGCAAGCTGATAGCGCTTTCCATGAATTAAAGAAAATGTTGGCAACATCACCAATATTAGCATCACCATTGTCCAAAGAGCCAATGTTTCTCTATGTCGCCGCAACCAACAGAGTTGTAAGTGCAGTAATAGCGGTTGAAAGCGAAGAAGAGGGCAAATCAGTCCAAAGGCCAGTTTATTACTTGAGCGAAGTACTCTCTGTATCAAAGAAGAATTACCCTCATTATCAGAAAATGACATATGGGGTATATATGGCAGCGAAGAAGCTGAAGCATTATTTTCAAGAACACCCAATCCGGGTAATATGCGAGGCACCTATCTCGGATATATTAGGCAGCAAAGATGCCAGTGGCCGAGTCGCAAAATGTGCCATAGAGCTAGCACCATATACTCCACAGTATGATAGGCGAGATGCAATTATATCTCAAGTTGTTGCAGACTTCTTTGTAGATTGGATGGAAATGCAGTACGAACCACCACTGCCAGACCCGAATTACTGGAAAATGCATTTTGACGGGTCCAAGACGAAAATGGGTTTGGGCGCCGGGATAGTGCTCACATCGCCAAAGAGGGATCAACTCAAGTATGTGCTACAGATTCATTTTGCTGCTTCCAATAACGTTGCCGAGTATGAATCACTTGTCCACGATATCAAAGTGGCCAAAGAGATTGGCATCAAAAGGATCATGTGTTTTGGCAATTCGGATTTGGTGATTCAGCAAGTCTCTAGACATTGGGACGCGCTGGACCCAAACATGGCATTATATCATTTCCATGTGCAAGAAATTTCGGGATACTTTGACGGGTGTGAATTCCACCATGTCCCAAGAGCAGAGAATGAAGCAGCAGATGTATTATCTAAGATAGGTTCATATCGGCAAGCAATACAACTAGGAATAGCATTGGAACATCTCAGAAAACCATCAATCAAGCCCTCGCCAGAATCCGAGTCCATATTTATTCCGGCAATACAAGAGTCAGACATTGCCCCAATGGACATTGACTCGGGGGCAGGTTCGACTCACTCGGGGACTGACCCGCTCACTTCAGGGGTTGCCGAATCACACTCGGGGACTCCTCAGGTCATGTCGGCAGAACATATGTCGGCGGAGCCAATGGAAATTGATGGTGAAGCAGACCCGGAGCCGCTGATACCAACATGGGCACAGCTAATATTCAACTACTTAAAGGATGGAACATCAATGAATGATGAGATATTGGCAAGGCAAACAGAAATAAGAGCAAAAGCATACACCATAATCAATAAGGATCTGTACAAGAGAAGTGTGATGAGTGTACTGCAGCGCTGCATCAGCTCAGAGAAAGGCCAGGCGATTTTGTTAGATATTCACCAAGGAGAATGTGGACATCATGCGTCATCAAGGGCACTGGTGGCCAAGGCATTCCGACATGGATTTTATTGGCCAAGTGCATAGGCAGAGGCACAAGAGCTAGTTGGAAAATGCAGCGGTTGCCAGCATTATGCATCCAAATCACACCTACCGGCATCTGCATTGAAAACTATACCAATCACTTGGCCATTCGCAGTATGGTGCCTGGATATGGTAGGACCATTCAAGCCAGCAAGGGGAGACATGACTCACATATTGGTAATGATTAATAAGTTCACCAAATGGATAGAGGTGAAGCCTATAAAAAAATTGGACAGTAAAACAGCTGTCACATTCTTAAGGGACATAATCCTAAGATATGGTTACCCACATAGTGTAATCACAGATAATGGCACAAACTTTGCTGAAGGAGCTTTTGCTCGATTCTACGAAAAAACCGAATAAGACTCGACGTAGCATCATTCGCTCATCTAGAATCAAATGGACAAGTTGAACGGGCTAACAGCTTAGTCCTATCCGGAATATAAAACCCCGCTTAATGGAACCACTCCAGAGATCACATGGTTGCTAGATAGAGGAACTACCCTCAGTGTTATGGAGCCTAAGGATAACTCCGAATCGATCAATAGGCTATACGCCATTTTTTCTTGTGTACGGGGCAGGAGCAGTCTTGCCTACCGACATAGAGTATGACTCGCCAAGAGTAAGGCAATACTCAGAAGTCGAGGTAAAAGAGGCCCGAGAAGATGGAGCCGACTTACTCGAAGAAGCAAGGGAACTGGCATTATCTAGATCCTCTATATATCAGCAAAATATCCGACGCTACCATAGCCGGAAAATTCAACCTCGTGTTTTTCGAGAAGGGGATATGGTGCTAAGGCTAGTGCAGCGCACAACTGGAATGCATAAATTATCACCCCCATGGGAAGGTCCATTCATTGTAAGCAAAACATTGCACAATGATTCATATTATCTCATAGATGCTCGTGAAGCGCAAAAGAACAAGGCGGACAGATCAGGAGATGAGACCAAAAGGCCATGGAATGTGGCACTGCTTCGTCCCTTCTACACTTAGGAGAAGCAATGCATGTATCACTCGAACTCTCATATGTCGGACATTTGTGATGGCTATGTGCTGATAATAAAATGGTATGACTCGAAAAACTGACTTGGGGACTGCCCCTTATGTTTTCCCTTTCAATTATTTCATGTCGGCTAGCGTGACACCCAAATCTTATCTCAGAACAAGTAATGTTTACTCGGAACAAACAAACTCTTCGACTATGCTGTTGTCCAAAAACACGGCTTCATGGAAAGCAAGGGGAAAGGATGCATGACGAGTAAACACGAATGTCGGATAAGTACAAGGAGAAACGCGAGTCGATCCTATGTCTTTGTCTAACCCACAGCAGGAAAGTATTGTGTGTTGAATGATCCTTGTCCAAGTGATCTAGGTTTCATACCCGCTAACTATATCCTTAGTACTTTGAGACTCTAATGTCGAACGCCAAAAAAGGTAGATAGGAGCCAAAGTCGAGGAAAGGTGAAACGGCAAAATGAGACTCGGGGACTTGCCCTTGGATGATTCACACTCAAAACATAACAAAATATTTAAAGCCTTATCAAAAGGCACATAACCAAACATATGTGCAATGTATATTACATTTGTACCCGGCATACCGGGGATCTCATCAAAAGTTCAAGTACTTATCCTATTCAGTCTAAGAAGCAGCAGGACTCGGAGGAGCAGCCTTGGAGCTAGGAGCATTGCTTGGAGCATCTTCCGAGTCAGGGGCTTCAGTAGCCGAGTCTTCGGGATCATCTGACTCGGTGGCCTCGTTGTCCGCACCCTCTTCATCAGCAACTTCGATAAGTGGGTCGCCAAGGTCGAGGAAGCTTGGCCCATCGCACCAAGCGTGTACCATGGTGTACTCGATCATGGCGTAGGCTCGCTCCCGGCGTCTCTTGATCAACTCAGGGTCATTCAGCCACTTACCGTCTCCCCTTATGCAAGCAAGAACATCAAGATTGATATCCTCATACCATGAAAGCATGAAGGAGAGGGCCTTGTCCGTTGTAGCTCGGCCGGCCGACTCACGCCATTGATCCAACCTATCCTCAGTGTGGAGCAATCTCTTAGCAAGGGGCTCGATGAGTGCAGGTACATCTTCATCAGGCCAGAGCATGAGAAACGCATGAATAGCCGATTGGAGCAAGTCCATGCTGCAATATTTGAGGGTCTTGACGCGCTCCCACAGTGCTTCGAGATGCTCATCGTGGGTCACCTCGCCATTAGCTGGAGCACCAGACTTGGCTCTCACCTTCTTCATGGCCCGAATACGGAACAAATTCGCTTCGTGAAAATTCTCTGCAAGCAAAAGAGAATCTTAGCGAAGTAACAAACAAAGAGGACAAAGTCAAGAACAAGAAAGCACAGTGCGAAAAATATAAGAACTCACTACCGAGAAAAGAGTTGATGGTGCCGAGTCTGGTTTGCCAAGCCTTGGCCTTGGCTTGGAGTGCGTCCAGATCCAGGTTCGCCGAATCAACCGCCGACTCGGCCTCCTTGAGCAGCTCCCTGGTTTTCTCGGCGCTGGTGGCGTGCTGGTCATCTTTCTCGGTAAGCTCTTCCTTCAGCCCCTTCACCTCGGCCAAGTGTTTCTGTTCCATGTCGGCCATCAGCTTATTTAGTCAAGTCACCTCGTCTCGCTCCTTATGGAGTTCGGCTTGGTGCTTCTCTGCTTATTCGGAACAAACTACTCGTCAGCAGCGATAGAAATATCTTGACCTACCAGGATAATAAGGCAAGAAAATGGCATGAACACAAAACAACGCGAGGAAGGAAAAAAACTTACTCTCCGTCTCGCTGATCTGCGAGTGGAGCGCCTCGATGGTAGACTGGGCAGTGGCTGTGGGAAAAGAGCGAGAAAGACTAAGAAAATGAACCAAAGGAAGATACACCGAATAAAGATAGGGCAAGTAAGAGGACTACCTTGGCCTTGAGTCTCGACTTGCAGCTTCTCATAAGAAAGTTCGAGCTTGTGATGCTCCAGGAGGAGAGCTTGATGCACCTTGGTGCGCTCATTATGCGTGAGCTGCAAAGGGAAAAAGACAGTGAATAAATGGAAAAATCAAGCTCCTAGACAGATAAAGAATGACTCCTATCTAAGAGCTTACAACCGAATAAGTTTCTCATTCGGCAGTAACCTCAGGTACTAGGGATCGAAAATCTAACATGTGAGCTTGTCATAAGGAAATAAAAGGCTAAGTTATTGCTTAGAGCTTACGGCCGAATAAGTTTCTCATTTAGTAGTAACCTCAGGGACTAGGGATCGAAAGTCTAACATATGATCTTGGCTAAGGAAATGAAAGGCTAAGTTATTGCTTGGAGCTTATAGCCGAGTAAGTTCCTCACTCGGCAGTAACCTCGGGGACTGGGTGATATGTATAACGAAAATACTCATTGACACAAAAGAGTAGAAGAATCATTTACCTCGTCCACTTCATCCACGCGAGCCATTAAGGCGATGGCTTGCTGGGTCATATCAGAGACGACCTTGGGGCCCAGCTTTAGTTTTTTGCCAGTGCGGGTGCTGACCTCCTGCTCGCCCACTGCATTCCATGCCAAAGCATAAGGCTCAGCCGAGCCAAGGCCATTCCTGGCGTCGAGTAAGAACTTGACCCATTTCAGGGTAGTTCCTACATTGGCGCGGGTGGCAGCGGCACTAGTATGAAGGGCAATAGCTTTAGAGCCATCACCTGACCTGGCAGCCATAGACCCGCTCGGTTTACACGTTGACGCAAACATTGTTGCTAATGTCGGGGACCGGATCTGAGGAGCGGTACCCAGAGCACAAACCAAGGTTGTTTTTTTGGTGGAGGTGGTCTTGCCGGATGAAGAGCGAGCCAACGAGGAGCCATAGGGGTCCGGTTCTTTGTAAGAGGAGAGTGGCAGGACTGTCAGAGAAGAAAGTGGAGCCGGACATTGGTCTCAACAGTTTCTTTGGCACCAAGATTAGGAAGTTGTTCATTCGCACAGCTTGAGGGCTGATGCCAGAGGAGCTGGTGGTGGAGGTCTTCTCGGCGCCAGCATGGCTGGCACCAAGATCAGGAAGTTGTTCCCCAAGACACTAGGGGCCGAGTCGCCTCCGCCGAATGAGCCACCGGGTCTGACTGACACTGAGAAGCTTGAACCTCAACAGTGGGATCCTCGACTCAGATGGGGTTCTACACCGTAGGATCAGTCGGAGCAGAAGCAGGCCTTAGCGGCGAGGCAATGCTAGGAGTAGCCTGGTTAGCCGACAAAGGTGCATCGCTGAAAACAACAAGGCACGCATAAGAAAATAGTAGAAACATATAAGAAGGAAAAACGTAAAGTAAGCAGAACACAAAATCTTAACCGGTGACAACCGGATCACGCGTTACGCGGCGTGTGACTCGGTGCCCAACAGCTTTCCGAGTCTTGGCTAGCGTAGCAGTAGCAGGAGCATCTGGAGTGGCCTTTCTCTTCTTGGCTAGCTGAGTGCTGGAGGAGGCCTCGCGTCGCTTATTCGGCTTAGCGACGGGGATCTTGCCGACACCGCTCATGGCGAGAGGAGTAGTATCATGTACCTGGACAGCTGCATAAGTAAATGACTGAAGGGTTCGCAGCATAGAAAACAAAAAATTTCCTACGATGGGAACAACTATGTACCAAGATCTATCTACTAGATACAAACAATGGGCGGATGTATATCCGTAGAGAACATACCCTTGAAGACCGACAAAGCTTAACGAGTCCAAACTCGTGGTTGATGTAGACGATCTCTTGCCGATCTCAAGATCGAGAGGAAGTCCTAGCGCCGCAAAACAGCAGCGCATCCGTGCTCGCACACACGTTCGAGGCACCGAGCAACCTCCGCCTCCTCGCTCCAGCGATGCAGTGGAAGCACAACTCTTTCTTGCCGAAAAGCCACCGGGAATATGTATCTCGCTAGTCCGAGACGATGGGGGATAAATGCTAGAGGGGAGAGAGATCCTTCACGGGGAGGGGGGGTGGGAGGGGAGGGGAGGGGGGCCTTTTATAGGGGAGAGGGGGGGCACCCAAGGGGCATGGCGCCCAGCCATGGGGCTGCCCCCACCTCTTCCACATTCATGTGGGTGGAGCTCCCACTCAAAATGAAAAGCCTCCACTCCCATTAAAAAGCCTCCACTCAAAAATCCACTCACATGCATTAAATTTCCACCAAATTTAATGCAAGCTCTCATTTAAATAAAACTCTTTTATTTATTTATTCAGAATTTTGTTAATTACTTTAATTAACAAACATTCACATAAAACCCCTTCTAGTATTCCATTTCACATGCAGAACCAGTTTGCCAATTTCAACCGAAACAGTTTCGGTGTCTAGTGAAATAAATTCCTGCGCTTTCCTTTTCTTTTCGGCATGAAACTTTTTCTCCAAATGGATGTCGGTGTCTCTTAAGTGTGTCACCCTACGGTTTGCGAATAATGCGGACATGATCGAGACCCCTCTCAGATCAATAATCAGAAGCGGGATCCGAGACCCATCGACTCCCACACATTCAACGATGACTTTCTTGTGATCGCTTAACCTTTACGCTAGTATCTTAATCCCTTTGTTTAGCGATATATTACATGTCCGAGATTCGATCATCGGTATCTCCATACCTAGTTTGATCTCAATTCGACATGCACTCTTTTCTCGTTCCGTGATATAACATTCTAGTGATCAAATCACTTGCTTGCAAGCTAATCAATGTGATATCACCGAGAGGCCAGCCCCCAGTATATCTATCCGTCATCGGGATGAACAAATTCACTCTTGATCCATGAGCCTCAACATAACACTTTATTAGTTGAATCCATCTTTATAATCACCACATTACGGTGTGATGTTTGATGTTATCAAGAAACTCTTCCAGTGTTAGTGATTGACATGATCTCATGGTCTAAGGATTAGGATCACTTCGTAAGTTGTTATAGCAATATAAACTCAATGACTTTGATCATAATGCTATACTTCGGATGAATGTTCATCACACCATTACACTAATGTTGTGACCCCGTTATTAACAACATCCAATGTCCATGATCAGGAAACCTTGATCATCTTGTTAATCAACGAGCTAGTTTATGAGAGAGGCATAACTAGGAACTTTCTGTTTGTTTATTAAACACACATGTATTAACGTTCCCGTATTAATACAATTATAGCATGCAAAATAAACATTTATCATAAACAAGGAATATGATAATAACCACTTTATTATTGCCTCTCGGGCATATTCCCTTCAGTCTCCCACTTGCACTAGAGACAATAATCTAGTTTGAAAACTCTGCGTATTGAACACCTATGGCTTTCTGGTGTTCCATATACAATTGCAAGTGGTTAACATAATCTACGGATCGGCCTGTGTCCGTGTGTATTTGCATGTCTTTGCGTCTTCACGCATCACTCATTCTCCAATGAGATGGCATTGTATAAATTTGGTCTTTTGGTGAGACCTTTAGTTCCTTGGGGTTAAAACACATCGATACTATTGTCATACAATATATCTTTAGTGTTAGCCCGTTGCGAACCACACCTTAGTTTGATAACAAACTACTTGACACAAATTCCCTCCTTTGCTGCTACTATAGCAGTCATATACTTAGCCTTTTGTTGTAGTATTCGTCACAATGTCTTAACTTTGGAATTCATCCAAATCCATCATGGAATCTCCTTTCCATTACATTGTGCCACCCATAGTTTAAATTGAGATAAACTTAATTTGTATCTTGTGACAAAACTAGTATCAATGTAACGCTTTACAATGAACTATTTGTAATTGTTTGTCACCTCTACACAAATATACTCTTAGTTCTTCCAAAAGATCATAAGAATATCCTCACTATCGTCCAATGATCATTTTATGATTCATTCTGGTATATGCTCATAACACTTAGAGCATAGGACATATCTGGATGTGTACATATCATGGTATGATTGATCAAAACATTCTCGTGATTGCACTCATCAAGTGTCAAAGCACTTGAATCTTGTTTCACTTATCAAGTGTCGATACACTTGAATCTTGATTCAATTCCTTTCCATGCAACAAGAACTGTTTCTTGTCGTTTCTATATTGAACTCCTTCAATATCTCATATATGTACGTTTGGCATAAACATATTAGCGTTACGGTCATCCACTATAGACATTCATGCTAAATATTCGGTTTTGCCTAAGTCTTTCATCGAAATGAAATTCTTAACCTTTGTCAATAAAAGATACATCATTTCTAATCAACAAGATGTCCTTCACATAATGTATTAGAAATATGTCTCAGCTCCCACTTAATTTCTTGCAAATGCAAGCATCTTCATCGTCCGGATGAAAACTCATTTTCATCATGGTGAAGATTCCAACTCCGTGATGCTTACTTCAACCATTGAAGTTTGCATGCCCTTTAGCATCCTTTGAATTTAACAAAACCCTTTGGACCGTGTCATGTACACGCCCTAGGTAACCATTCTATTAGAAGAACTTTGTTTTGTTTATTCATCTACCATATACCAAATTATATGTAGTGGTTGCTACTTTAATCCGTTCGAGACTAAATATCGCTATGAAAGATCAAATCTTGTCATAGTCAACTCTTTGAACATTGTCATAAAATACTTTACGACATCGACTATTTCATAGATGTGAAACATCCATGTCTGCTTTCTTTATAGATCCAAATCGACCGATAGGTTTTACACCTTTCAGGAGGGTCTTCCAAGTTCAAAACTTGATTTCTCGTGTATGGAACTATCACGGATTTTATGGCTTCAAGCCATTTGACGGAGTCATGGCCCATCATCGCTTCTTTGCATATAGTCAGTTCATCATTGTCAAACAATAATGATTTACTCTCAAATCTCAAGATTTGATTGTTTATTCGACCGACTTGGTTCAATAGGAACTTAGATCTCCGTGGATCGCAACATTTGAGGCACGTAATCCATGAGCATTCTCGCTGCCTCCTAACATTTTCCTGCCATTGCGCAACTCAAAGATATTTAGCTAAGGTTCGCTAACCTTATCAAAGTTCTATTGTCCTCCCACTTAACTTTGACGGAAAATTCCTTTTTCAAGAAACTTCACGTTTCAAGCGACAAACCCTTTTGTCCTTGGTGTTATGGAGGAATAACCAATTGTTATTCGAAATAACCTACAAAGACATGCTCATCCGACTTCGGTTGTAAACATCTTACTTATGTTTAGCATACCAAAATTTAAGAAATGACAACTTGGGTTTTACCCCAAACCATAAATTCCATGGTGTCATTTCACCGGATCAAGATGGAGCTCTTTTCAGTGTAAAAGCGGTAGTCTCTAAAGCTTTAATCTTTTAAAACATAATGGCAGTTTTATAAATAACACCTTTGATCCAACCATGTCTCACAAGGTTTCATTACAAATCTCAAACACTCCATACTCCTATGGTGTTTCGGGAGATGTAAATCTAGGTGTTTTGCTAAACTTGCAACTCAAATAAATCCCTTTATGATAAAATCATAATTCATTTATTTTCTTGTTACACTTGTAACTCAAACAAATCCCTTATGATAAAATCATAAACCATTTATTTTCTTGTTTAAAATGATTTTGCACTTCATCTTGAAAGTCTTTGAAACATTTTCAAATATTTCATACTTCTCTCGCATTAAGTGAACATTCACTCAAATTTTCGGAGAAAGCATATGAAGTTGAAATCCATCGCCATTTACTATACATAATGGACTACATACATCGATATGTATAAATTCCAATAATTTAGTCGTTCGTTCTTCTTTGGCCTTTGAACGAAGTTTTAATTATCACGTGGAAAGTCTCACAAGTGTCACTTGATCAAATCAAAGACTCCAAAAATCCATGAATATGGAGATTCTTCATGTTCTCTTTCCAATATAATTTAAACAATGATGTCACTGTAAGTGATCTTTCAATCATTTGTCTTGCGACATTTTAGCATCAGGTTTTATGGATGTGATTTCTCCAACTAGATTTGTAAATCATCCATCTTATATGGATTACGGTAATTATTTGAACAACCTTTGTTCTCATAATACCTGATTTAAATAACAATTATTAAAACAAATCTTGAAGTCAAGCTTTGATGTCAACGAGAAATACAAACAACGGTTTGTTTGTTTTCGATGAACATCATCACATATTCTCTTGCTAGTTACTTAGGCCATTGTGGTTCATGAATTGCGTCATTCGTATGAAATTTCATACCAACCAATTCGGTATCCAATACCCAAGAACCACATTGTTTAACAAGCAAAGAATACAACCATAACATGTATATCATCCATATACCTAAATTGGATATTTCCAATCTTTTCTTTTCTGCCAAATATATTTTATAGATTGTCTTTCAGCATTTCCTTTTCCTTTTAAAAGAATCTATCAACATCAAAAGTGGCGCCATATACATGACACATAGTCCAAAGCGTGTATATTCAAATAATAATACCTTTGGACTTGCACTTTGAAGTAGATCACCATCATCAAAATGATCGGTATTCTTTCAAAATCCATTCTTTAGTAATCTTTTAGTGTAGTAAACACTTTACATACATCTTCTATTCATCCTTATCATGACGACTTTCATGATCAAGCTACTTTAGCTTATAAAGGCGAATCGTGAGTATAACATTACTTTCCAAAACCCTTTTGGATGATTAGGATGTCTAGCATCTCCAACCTTCGTAAATTCTCATCCAATATGAGAACATATATTATACTCTATCATATTGCAACCAAAACATTGTTTCAGATATCGTTATATCTGCCACACATGATGGTTTCTGAAACAATTCTTTCAGCTCCTAGATAAACTTGATATTAAAACAATCAAGAATCGTGGAGGCGAACATGATACTTAAGATACTAACACTGGAATTGTTACTCTCGATTTAATACCAATTATTAAATTTCACGGAGTAAATAGAGTTTCTTTGAAAGTTTGCAATAGGACTTTAAACTTTGATTGACACTCAACACAATACGATACCGGTTCAGTAAAATATCCGTAATTCTATAGTTCTATTATCTCAATTACAACTATGCATAAGGTGGTGAACGAATGCCAATGACTACAACAAATTATGCAAATTCACTTTGATTTAATTTATGATAAATTGAGTTCTACTAATCCAAATTAGAAATGAACTCCCACTCAAAACGACATCCCTCGTGTCTTTTGGTGATTACATGAACCAAATCCACTACACCAAGTCCGATCATCACGTGAGTCGGCGTAGCTTCAAAGGCGAGCATCCATATGGTCATCATATCAAAACATATGACTCATGCTTAACCTTTCGGTCCGTGTTCCGAGGCCATATGCGTACATGCTAGGCTCGCCAAGTAAGAACCTTAGTATTGGCGTGTGTAATCGTCTTACACCGAGATATGCTCGTGGATTCAAGTACACCCGATCATCACGTGATGTCTTGAAGCGACGAAACATTGTCGGTGCATACTTAAGGAAGAACACATTTTTATCTTGATATCTAAATGAGGGATCATCTTATTATGCTAATAAAACGCCAAACAAGCAATATAAGATGCTATCAAACATCACATGTTTATTAATGGAATGATATGGTTCTCGCATATGATCTCTATCATGTGCATCGTGGTATGATCACTATCATACCTTTATGTGTAAATCCAAGGTCTATGGAGTTTACACGTTATGTATATTGTAAGAGTATCTTCTCATACTTCTACTTACAACATCACCATATCATAACACTAGCCCAGCAACAATCTAAACTAGACGCCAATAATTTATCCATTGCAAATTTTACGTGGCTTAGGGATTTCGAAGATAGAACCATTCTTACCTACGAACATGAACCACAACGAGGATAACCAAATTGTTGACAACTCGTTGCAAATTAGATATTGACTATAGTAGGAGAGACAGACACCCGCTAGCCACTTATGCAAAACTAGTTGCATGTCAAGCGTGGAACAGGTCTCATGTGCGAGGACATGTAAAGTTTGTCCGGGCCGCTTCATCCCACTATGCCACCAATATCCAAAGTACAACTAAGAAGCAATAAAATGATCATCATCGCCCACATACTCATATGTGTACTACCCGTGTAAAGTATCTACGCATAGATCCGGATCGATACCCTTTGAAGGGTTCGCAGCATAGAAAACAAAAAATTTCCTACGATGGGAACAACTATGTACCAAGATCTATCTACTAGATACAAACAATGGGCGGATGTATATCCGTAGAGAACATACCCTTGAAGACCGACAAATCTTAACGAGTCCAAACTCGTGGTTGATGTAGACGATCTCTTGCCGATCTCAAGATCGAGAGGAAGTCCTAGCGCCAAGAAAAGCAAGCATCCGTGCTCGCACACACGTTCGAGGCACCGAGCAACCTCCGCCTCCTCGCTCCAGCGATGCAGTGGAAGCACAACTCTTTCTTGCCGAAAAGCCACCGGGAATATGTATCTCGCTAGTCCGAGACCATGGGGATAAATACTAGAGGGGGAGAGAGATCCTTCACGAGGAGGTGTAGTGTGAGAGGAGGAGAGGGGGGCCTTTTATAGGGGAGAGGGGGGGCACCCAAGGGGCATGGCGCCCAGCCATGGGGGCTGCCCCCACCTCTTCCACATTCATGTGGGTGGAGCTCCCACTCAAAATGAAAAGCCTCCACTCCCATTAAAAAGCCTCCACTCAAAAAATCCACTCACATGCATTAAATTTCCACCAAATTTAATGCAAGCTCTCATTTAAATAAAACTCTTTTATTTATTTATTCTGAATTTTGTTAATTACTTTAATTAACAAACATTCACATAAAACCCCTTGCTAGTATTCCATTTCACATGCGTAACGGTTTGCCAATTTCAACCGAAAGCAGTTTGGTGTCTAGTGAAATAAATTCCTGCTTTCCTTTTCTTTTCGGCATGAAACTTTTGCTCCAAATGGATGTCGGTGTCTCTTAAGTGTGTCACCCTACGGTTCGCGAATAATGCGGACATGATCGAGACCCTCTCGGATCAATAATCGAGCGGGATCCGAGACCCATACGACTCCCACACATTCAACGATGACTTTCTTGTGATCGTCGGAACCTTTACGCTAGTATCTTAATCCCTTTGTTTAGCGATATATTACATGTCCGAGATTCGATCATCGGTATCTCCATACCTAGTTTGATCTCGTTCTTGACATGCACTCTTTTCTCGTTCCGTGATATAACATTCTAGTGATCAAATCACTTGCTTGCAAGCTAATCAATGTGATATCACCGAGAGGGCCGAGTATATCTATCCGTCATCGGGATGAACAAATTCCACTCTTGATCCATGAGCCTCAACATAACACTTTATTAGTTCGAATCCATCTTTATAATCACCTGTTACGGTGTGACGTTTGATGTTATCAAGAAACTCTTCGGTGTTAGTGATTGACATGATCTCATGGTCTAAGGATTAGGATCACCGTAAGTTGTTATAGCAATATAAACTCAATGACTTTGATCGTAATGCTATACTTCGGATGAATGTTCATCACACCATTACACTAATGTTGTGACCCCGTTATTAACAACATCCAATGTCCATGATCAGGAAACCTTGATCATCTTGTTAATCAACGAGCTAGTTTATGAGAGAGGCATAACTAGGAACTTTCTGTTTGTTTATTAAACACACATGTATTAACGTTCCCGTATTAATACAATTATAGCATGCAAAATAAACATTTATCATAAACAAGGAATATGATAATAACCACTTTATTATTGCCTCTCGGGCATATTCCCTTCAATGACAGGCTTACTCGAATAAGTTAGAAGGCTAAGGTCACAAGGCATGTCCCTCCAAAATCGTACAATCATCATCCTCATCATCGTCGGACCAATCTTGTAAGGGGTTATGAGATTGACTCTTACCTGAAGCTGAAGCAGCAGCTGCATGCGGGATGGGCATGAAGCACTCCAAGTCAAACTTGACTTCGTCGGAGTCGGAGCGATCTTTGTTATAACCCCAAGGAGGGACAGTACTATCATCAACCTGGTGAACAAGGTTCTGCGAGAGACAAACATAATGAGTATCGAAAACTAGACTGAGAGTGGCAAACAAGCTAAAGCTGACTCGGCAAGGAAAATGACTCAGAAAACTTACCCAGGGGACAGGCCTAACCCGACTAAACAGAGGGCAGCTCCAAGCCCAATCATCCGCCAAGTTCAGTTTGAAGATCGAGCTTACTCGGCGAGTAATGGAATTATGGGTAAGCTCCTTCGTGGAGTGCCGAGTGGGATCGTGGGAGCCACTCATGAAGCACATCTTCTGGCTGCTGGCTTGGATAGGGCTTACCCGGTGTGAGATGAAGGTGCACATGAGGTCCCTATCGGCAAGATGAAAGTTCTCATCCGGCGAAAGCAACCTTTCCAAGATCACGTTGGCCTTGTTCACCATAGCATCTTGGTCACGCGGGTCAAGATGCCAGAGCTTCTTGCTGGGGACCTCGTTCGAGAAAGGGGGAGCCGGATGTTATCGATGGACCCGCTATTTTTGACATAGAAGAAAGTCCTATGCCATTTCTTGCAAGAGTCAAGGCCAGTAACCCGAGGAAAGATGGAGTCTCTCCTGGGTGTGATGCTAGCGGCTCCGCACCAAGTCGGCCTCTTCTCGGCTCGAGGAGTACCAGGATGGGGAACGACTTGGACCCTAAAACTAAAGTATTTGGCCCACAGAAGAATTGTAGGCCAAATACCAAGGTAGGCCTCGCAAGCGGAAATAAAGCAAGATAGGGAGCCAATCGAGTTGGTAGGAAGATGATGGGTCTGGAGATGGAAAGTGGACAGAAACGAAGAAAAGAAGGAGCTCACTAGAAGAGAAAAACCTCGCTAAAAGTGAGAAAGGAAGACCACCTGCTCATTGGCATCGGGTTTAGGAGAGATTTCACCGGCGGGAAGACGACAATCTACCTGCAGTGGGATGCGCCTGGTGGAGCGGAGCGATTCGACCTCCTCGGTGGAGACCTCTGAGCCCTCCCAGCCGCCGCGCTCGCCGGCGGAAACCTCCTGCTCCTCGGCCCCTTCAGCGCCGTCGCGTGCGTCCATGATCCTCCTGGATTCCGTCTCCTTCGCCGTGGGAAGAAGTTTGGAAGAATAAGCACCCGTAGTGGAATGAGAAGAGGAAAGGGGCAATCTCAAGGCAAGAGTAGAAGGCAAGAGGAACCGCAGAGGGGGAGGTTTGATTTTGCAGGTGCAAGGAAGAAGAAGAGGCAGGGGAATACTGAGCGTGCGAGGGAAGTTGTAACCCCCACACCCCTACTTAAGGGCAGTAGAAACCCCAATCGTGGGATCTCCCTGCGCTGTGCGGCCAGCGTGTGGCCGTGTACCCGACCGAGAAAGCCAATTAGTGGGCTCCACGTGGCAAAAATACACAGAATATCCTCTGCCACGTCACGAAAAGGAAGGACAAGGGGCGCAGACCGATGGGACTACCACAGTGACGGGGAATAACTGCGCAAACGTCACTGTGCGGTCAGGGCTTGGAACAAAATTTGAGGCAAGTAACCATGATTACCAGCTGTTAGTGACTGAGGCGCACCGAAAATGACCCGGAATTGGCCAAAACTACTCGGCACGAGGAAAAAATGAGCCAAGAAGTCAAAGAATGGATCCGAAAACTGTCAGACAAACTCGGCAAGATACGAGATTGCGCAAAACAGTGCGCCCTAAGCGACGAATAAAGACAAAAAAATAAGTTCCAATTACATTAAAGGAACCTAGAGACGCCTAACAGCTAGAACTACTAGACCTTACCAGCTTCGTGGACTAATGTCGGGGGGATAACCCCCGGTAGGGTCACAAGGGGTAAAACATAGCCCAGCTTGGCTTACGCCGAGTGAAGAAAGAACCAGGCCGGGTAAGTACGGCCGGGTAAGAAGATCGCATGAGGCCGACATAGAAATCATGTCGTCCCATATAAGACAAAGATGTAAACCTTGCAGGAACCCACGAGCCGAGTCTCACGAGGAGGGGCCAAGTCAGACAGGACGCGTGGCACCTTTCCGAGTAAGGATCAGGAGGGACCATGGTAAAGCATGGTCAAAAGAAAAGGGCGACGCCGGGTGACACAAAAAGGAGACGGGTGACGCCCAAAGCAAGATCTGACGTACAAAGTTACTCCGTGACGCCAAATGGAATAGGAGGCGACGTACAGGAATACCGTTAGCTGTCTAGATTTGTGGACTGGGCCACTGGGCTTAGGGCAAGCCCATGACCCGACCCACATTGTAGGGACCAAGATCCAAAAAGTAAACCCTCGAACCCAAAGGGGTATAAGTTAGCTAGCACCGCCTATATAAGGAGGGGCATAGCAGTAATAGAGGGAGGTTAGAGGAAGTAGGGAACTAGTGCCCAGAACACTAGATCAAACAGCTCAAGGAGCACTTGTAATTCTGAAAGTATCAATCAAATCCCTAAGTGTGGAGAGTTCATCTTGTTCTTCGTGCATGGCAAGACCGTGCACTCCCTCCCCGGTGACCACAAGCACCCATTCGACCCCCAACTTAAGCCTACCCATGGCATCCTAGTGACACAACCCCGACATTCATAATTTTTCTCCCTGGTCCCCACAGCTCTGAAGCTAGGTAGTCCACCTTCCACCAATGCCATTTCCCCATAACACTCCGAAAAACCCTAACCCATATCTCACCTCCGGCTCCTGCACCACCGCACCGGAGCATCCCGTCACGATTCGACGGCATACACGACCCAAGCCCCTATCTCACCTCCAGCCCTGCACCACCAAGACCGAAACATCCCCGCCCAGTTCACGCCTACTCACTACCCAACCCCTATCTCACCTCCAGCTCCTACACCACCACACTGAACATCCTCGCAGCCCGCCCTACCCGCCACCCAACCTCCTATCTCACATGCAGCTCCTGAACCACCGCACCGGAACATCCCCGGCATACTACGCCGGTCCACACACCACCCCAAACCCCCTATCCCACCTCCGGCTTCTGTACCGCCATACTTCGCCGGCCTGCACGCCATACCTCATGATACCACATACACCTCACCAGTCTGCCGGATCAGCCGACGTCCTCCTTACCGAACCTAGTTCGCTGACTCCCACGTCCACAACACCTGACCTGCTTCACCTACGCCGGTGTGCGCTGCATTCGATCTACTCCATGGACTCAATAGTCCGCTACACCAGATCTGCTTCACCGACGCTCTTGAGAAGATCCTCGAGTCCATAGTCGGTAGTAACAGATCTGCTCCACCGACGACGCCGTGCACTACACCGGATCTCCTCCAGCGGACATCTTATCAAGCAAGTGACACCCATCAACAACCTCCACAGATCTGCTTCACCGACGCCGTCGTGATCTATCTGCTTCGGAGCGACTCACCACTATCGGGCACACTCAACGTCCTTGACATGACCCGCAAAGATGCCGTGTATGCGTAGATGACGTCGTGACCTAGGTAAACCAGATCTGCTTGTTCGTTTCAATATAGTAGGTATAAGCCTGTGACAGTGAACTGCATTTCTATATTCGTGGTAAATTCCTACCTTAATACTGGCTTAATTAATATCCGACTCTCCCTTTATAAATCTGGTGTAGTCTACGTTAAATCCAGGCATTAAACTACTCTCTCTGTTTTAAGGAATAAGGCGTCCTTATCTTTCCATGTTTTTTCTTTGACCAACAATTACTCTTAATATAAAAAAAATTTAGTAGTACAAAACTAACATCATTGGAGCTCATTGCTGTTATGCAGTTCATGGCAAATATTAATTCACTGAACATCTAAAACTGCCTACATGTTAAGTTCGCAAGTTATGTCATCATAATGTGCATTTGCTTTGTCCATAGCTACAACACGGACTGCATGTAATTTTAGAGTTCATTCGTAGTTTTAAGCCACTAAACATGTAGGTTAACATTCCCTACTCTACAAATTCAGAATTTATGCTATTTTAATTTCAATCTGGTTTGTACTAAGCAACGATAGTAACTGCCTTTTTATGTAATTAATCACAAATTTTATGTCATTAAACGTGTTGGTTTTGCATTCCCTCTGCATGGTATGCCATTATTATTTATATCTCATTTCAATTAACCTCCGACATTAGCTACATCCTATTATATACTAGATTTGTTCCATAAAAGAAGGCCTATACTTTTTAAAGTCAAACAATGATGACTTTGACTAGGCAGATATAAAATATATTAACAGTTAATTTGTATCATTTGTGACTATAAAAATACATGTCTCGGTGTATCGAATGGTATTAGTTTGGCATGGTATATGTTCCTTGTTTGTTCTACAAACTTGGTCGAGTTTTGCATCGACTGACACTACAAGAAATGTGTCAAACTATGACGTTTTGGTAGTGACCCTTGATGAAATCGTCATAGTTTTATGACGATTCCGCAATAGATGGTCGTAAGCTATTTGAGAGGGCCAAAACATTATTAAACTATGACGATTTCGCTCTAAAACGTCGTAATTTCTGTGGATGAAATCGTCATAATCACTACACAGGTTGAGATATAAGAGAAAGACAATGCACGCCGTTGGATGTGAATAGAATGAACGGATGGGATTGTGATCTATAGGAAATTCTCGTGGATCAATGACCTGGCATAGAACCCATCACGCGCGCACATAGAGAATATTTCCACGTCGTCCCGCCCTCCACCCAACCGCATAGAACCCTAATCTCTCCGCCGCCACCCCGTCCCACCCCGTCCCACCCTCGTCAGTCCCGATCCGATCTAGAGAATCACCGCGGCCACCACCTCGCCCCTCCACCGCGGCCACCACCTCTCCCCTCCACCACTGCCACCACCTAACCCTTAGTCCCCCAGCACCACAACCTCTCTCTCTCCCTCGCTCGGCCTCCACTTCTCCCCAACACCATCCATGGCGGCGTAGCTCGTCTACGTGCCGCTGAAAGTCCTGCAAGGAAGGGGCACACAGATGCGGACGAGTATGAGTCCGCCAGGAGGAAGAGTACTTCGACTACGGTCAAGGGGAAGTCCCCAACAAGATCTTGGTGGTTGACATGGAGGGCACCGAGGAGTGTTGGCCACCGCCGGGTCAAGGAGAGCTTCAGCCCGACGCCATCTTCCGACTGTGAGCAGCGCGCATGATTCCATCCATGGATTTTTTAATTCTTATATGATCCGCACCGTATTCTTTGCTCTCCGTCCAGCATCGGATTCTCCCTACAGTCGCATTTTTTGTCACTGTGCCCACGATTTTCTCTCTTTCTCCAAATCGCGTTCTCATATAATAAGCCTGCAACACCTGCCCGGATGTCTAGCCGTGCTAGATTCTAGGTATATTCAATTTCAGATACATGTGCAACTCGTCTTATTGTGGCACATGCCGCTCACAGTTTGACGCCGCTTTGCCTTTGCTCGTTGTGGGGATTAGGGGACCACCGGGATGCATGCGATGCAGAGTTTTTCAGTTGGGAGGTGGAGAAGACAGAGCATGAGAATAACTGTCGCTATTAACAGGCTTTGCCGTGTTGAAATGTCCCCGCAGATGAGCTGCTGCATGCATGAGATGTGGACTTGTACTAGTAGTAGTAGTAGCAAGCACACAGACGGAGGCTTTGGGAGTTGACTTCTGTTATGCAGGGCAGTGTCGTGATCCACATGTTCAGTAGATCAGGCTGTCATCCTCAACTGGGAACTGTCGTGGTCCACATGCTCAGCATATCAGGCTGACATGCTAAACTAGGATCTGTGCAATCTTGCTCTTTGCCCAATTCGGTGCGGTGCATGCTGATTCATTAGATCTGCTATCTTTCCTTTCTTGTTCATGGCATTGTTTATGCATGAGGAAAATCGAACTGTGTGTGTTGTCAGATTAGAAACCGCTAATTTGGTTTTGCATCCATTCTACTAGGTACATAAATGGTACTCCCTCCGATCCTTAATAAGTGTAGCTATAGCCTGTACAACTTTGTACTAAATCAACAACACTTACTATGGATCGGAGGGAGTATCTTTTTTAGCGACCGACTGGTTGTATCTGTTTGCACCTCTAGCCTTTAATTTTTTTCAGTACATGTCCTCACTTAAAGTTTATGTATATCTGCGTCACATTATTCTACAGATGTTCCTGGCCTTGACATCAATGAACAACATTATATAATGGAATCCACATAAAAACATTTAATTTGGGTATAAGTACATAATATGTCACCTTCTTCTATTCTTCTTCTTCTTTAACTGATAAGTGAAGTCGTTATCTGCAAGCCATATTACTCGGTTGCAACAGAAAATTCTTGTCCTGAAATACGTAATTCTTGACCTGATTTCAGAGCCATGCGGGTCTTCTGAATCTATGCATTGTTGTGCTGATTGCAGTGAACAGCAGGCTCATCATTGAGAACTTAATGAAGGTTTGGTTACTTTCCTATTTGAATGCAGTTCATTCTCATTTCTTTTTTCTGCAATCCATCCACTCTAGAAGTAGCGGTTTTAGTACTCTATGAGTGTTTTATACGAGCTGACACATTACCATGATCTGAATTGCTCCAGTATGGCCTATTAATAAGAGCTGGATTTTGGTTCAGTGCAAGATCACTGGGAGATTGGCCACTTCTGATGTGCTGGTAGATATAATTACTCACCAGTTTTGGTCTAGGTTTCATGAAACAGTGCTAGATTTTGTACAATTAATCAGTCTGTGAAATGCAGCCTCACTTTAGCAGTTTTCCCACTTGCTGCACTCATGACCGAGAAGTTGGCTCAAAGAAAGCTCATTCATGAACATGTAAGTTTGTTTCTCAACATTCTGTAGCCTTTATCATCAGTTCTTCCCAGAATGGCAAAGTCTTTTCATCCAATATTCATGCTTTTTTTATGTTATGTTTCTTTTGTGTAACTTCTCTAGGCATCATTGTTATATGGTAAAAAAATTGGCATTTACTTGAACCTTTTTAAATTCAGTATTTCCTAAGTGTCAATTGCTCATGCTTTGCTATACCTCTTGCAGGTGGCCATTCTTCTCCACATCGTTATTACAACTGCTGTCCTTTTCTATCCAGTTGTTGTGATTCTTAAGTAAGCACATTTATTCTAATTTGGCTTTGCAGTTTGTTTGGATGCATCTACTTTTGACATTTTCTGAGCTCTTGTATATGGTGGTTTAAACTTTGAAGCACAATCAGTTCGTTTCTTATTCATTTTTGTTTTTGTATCTAATGATGTGGAGATGTGTTCAGTTCATGTGGTTCAAACATGTTTTTAACTATTTCCTTTAGTTGTATGCTAAACAATGCCCAATACAACTCAACTATCACCTCCTGCTGCAAAATGATATTTACATGCTTATTGTTTCAAAATTGAGAGTCCAATTTTAAATTGTTACATTGGTAGGTTGCAATTGAAAAATAAATGCCAGCAATTTAGATCATTTGAGAAATATGATACAGGAGCTGCTAATAATTTCTATTGGGTGGTATCAGGTTATCTAAATTTTAATACGTGTCATATGCCT
The DNA here is from genome assembly GCA_030063025.1 of Avena longiglumis. Taxonomy (NCBI): domain Eukaryota; kingdom Viridiplantae; phylum Streptophyta; class Magnoliopsida; order Poales; family Poaceae; genus Avena; species Avena longiglumis. The sequence continues at coordinate 115,562,662 of CP125975.1, forward strand.
GGACATGTTAACATGTGTCATGGTTAGGCCTGGGCGTTCGGTTTTAACCAAAATTTTGGTTCGTTTTTTCGTTTTTTTTTATAATTCGGTTTCCTAATTAAATGGTAGTTCGGTTAACTGAGATTTTGGTTCGGTGTTCGGTTTTTAACCGATTTGATCAAACATGTTATTACGATCCATCATATGACATGCAGCAGCTAGGCACTCGCTGAGTTGCTATGACCAGAAGCCACCTCCACGTATGCCGAACACTACCGAGAATGCACACATCAGTACACTACTACTCATGCCTCCAAAAAACTATACAACTATGCACTAGTTAAATACTATTTAAAAACTATACAACAATTTATTTCCATATATGTTTTTTTGGGTTTGGTTTCCAATGTTAGCTTCAGTTCAGTGGCTTACAAAGCTACTCCATGTAATATATCATGTACCATGCCAATGTTATCTTTAGTTCAATGGCTTACAAAGCTACTCCATGTAATATCATGTTAATTATTAAACGAGTTCTTGGAGTGGTGCTTGTAAATGAGTTATACAAGATCCATAGTATTTACAGTGATAGGAATGAGTGAATAGAACTTTTTCAAATCTGATTTAAACTTAATCAAATGATTAGAAAGCTTTTGTGGATATGAAACCACTGATTATGAATGCTAATACATTATGTAAATTTTCTGCTACCCCTGCTCGGATTGCTAGAACTATATGTAAAATTTTCTCGCTACCCATATTCAAAACTACAAGCTTTGTTCATGTTTCGGCAGATCGTGCTAGAGTGGAGCTGCGCCACTTCGGGAGAGCGGAGGAGCTTGTTCGTGCAACGATCCGAGGAGCTTGTCCGAGGTGTTGCAATTGGTGCTATTTGCTAATAAGTGAATGTAAATAATGAATTGTAATCTTGGATGTGCATTTGTGAGCCTGCTATTTGTTGATAAATTATCGCATCCGTGTATTTGCTAAAAATGGTGTATTTTATTGATGTATTTGGAAACTCTAGTGTATTTTCTCGATTTATTGCATGGCTAAAGCAATTCCAGAAATGAAAATGCAAATTCTAGTTAAAAATAGCAGAAATCTGGACTGGATGAAATATATTTGGGCTCTAAAAGGTCAGGCCCAAAATATATTGTAACAAATCTGAAAATAAATAAGTGTACCATAAGAAGGCAAGGCCCAAAAGTGACAAACCTAAAAGGCCAAGGCCTAGCAAATAAAAGGCTAGAATTATTGGGCACCCATTTAGATCACTAAAATGGATGGGCTGATTTTGATTTAAGACGATTTCATTTCGTCACAATTTTGCCACGTAGGATCGACCACGTAGGATCCGAAATGGCTGCTAGATGGTCTATGACGATATTGGATCGTCATAGACGTTATGACGATTCAATATCGTCATAGACGGTTATGACGATTTTACCAAAAACGTCGTTATAGTTCATTTGCGACGCCCAGCTTTCGACGATCTCAAAATCGTCATAGAATCGTCATAAACGGACTACTATGACGATTTTGTGACGAAAATTGAGGGTCATATATAGACAGATTCCTTGTAGTGTGACTTGTGAAAAATTTATATTCCTTAGTTTTTGGATTAGATATAGTATTATGTGGGAAGTTTTAAGGCATTTAACATGGTTATCTGCATTTCCTGCTCTATAAATTCAAGTTTTTCAATTATAATTTTTGGAGCAGCAGTATCTACCTTCTATTATATTGTTCATGGCATTTTAAGTCACTTCACATGTGTTTGCATTTCCTGCTTTATAAGTTAATGAGGTATATTATTGTAATGTCTATGTTGTTTGTCCTAATGTTAATGCAGTATCTGCCTGCTCCGTAGATCATGGAAAATTTTATGGCACTTCACATATTTGTTTGCAATCCCATTTCACAAGTTAAAACCATTTTCCATTGTAATCTGTCTCATGTTCGTGCTAAGGACTGACTGTATCTGCATTCTATTTTGTCGCCATGGCAAACTTTATGTCATTAAAATGTTTGTTTATATTCCACCATTCCCTGCTCTACTTGTTCACAAGTGGAGAACCAGGCGCTGGCCTAGTAGCTGATACTATGGGTGTGGAGGCCAGCCCGCCTAGGTTCGAGTCCCAGCATGGGTAGAATTTCGAGTCTCCACTAAGGCATGAATAAACAGATGTCTCACCTACCTAACAACGTATAATCAAGGGAGGGATCATTCCCCTTTTGGCAATGTTTTTACTTGTTTACAAGTGATTATACTATAATTTCTATCTAGATCTTTGTAAATAACAACATGCACGATCTAATATTATTTCCTCTCACAGGGAACATGGAGAATCTTAGAGTTAATCACCCCTACAATCTTGTAAGGACCGGTTGCTTCTATTGCTGGATGCAAACCTATTTTATGTTAATGAGTGGCCGGAACCTATATGTAGAGGAGCAACAATAAACCAGATGAATCATCTATCCAAGTGATGGATGTGGTGGATGTCTTCAAGGAACGAACTGACAACAGGATGTCCTCCAATGGGACTGCACAAAGAGAAATAGTAAGTCACTTGTTTCTACCGAGATGTGCTTAGTGTCAGATGCTTGTTTGTATGCGGCACCACATGAGTTGGCTAATGATTAGAACAAGATTGACCTTAAACAAGACTGGGCAAAAACCAAACGTGAATCCCTCGATTATAATTCAATGTGCTCACTCGATCATGGTGCTGATCTATTCTTTCTATATTTGACTTATGTTCATCTATCTATCTATCTATATATATACGTTAACTAGACCATGATTTGGTGGTGGTAATTTATGTATATCTACTTTTATGCTATATTTTTTTTCTATGTAATAAAGACCAAATGTAAATATCTTGATTTATAGTTCAATTATCCCACTCAATCATGGTGCTGCTCTATTAATTTCTATATTTGACTCACCATCAAATCTATCTATCTATGCGTTAACTAGACTATTATTAGGCGGTGGTAATTTAAGTATATCCACTTTTATGAGAATTTATAGTCTATTGTAGTATTTTTCTGCTATTAAGAGTTTGTATGAAACCTGTAGGTAGTCATATTATAGTGTTGGCATCATATGAGTTGGCCAATTATTAGAACAAGATGACCATCAACGCAATGTTCTCCCTGGATATAAAAATCATAATTAAGCTTCGTATGATACTTAGTTACTATATATGTATTATAACCATCTTACTATGATCTCGAAGTCTATCGTGCACCTGGTGTTTGATTGCTTAATTCATTACCTCACTATCTACTCTACATGATGCACATATAGATTCTATTGCCAATTTGATTCTTTAGTTTGCTCGTGTTTAGAGCAATGTCATGATTTTCTTAACTTAAACGATGACAATTTCTTTGAGAATACAATTGTTGATTACTAAGAAACATGAGCCATTATGCAGATGTTCTGACTTATGTCTACTCGATTTAATCTATAGATGATCAGATGATCTTGCTAGTTTAATATTAGCCACCAGATGGTTCAATTGGTTACGAGTCCTTTGCATTTTTAGTTTACTTGTGATTGCAACAATGCGATATTGTGTCATGGTTTCTATCTTTATAATGTGGATAACAGAGCTCGTACATGTTTACTTGACATTATATATGTTGGATATCTATTTTCCAAATAGCAGTTTATATGATGCATACGGCGTTGCTACATTTCCTAGCTACCAACTCTATATGGTGAACAAAGTGCTTCTATCGAAAGAATTTCACATTCTGATTTATTTGATCTTCCACTTCATACCAGCCATACATTGTTCAAATACTTCATTGATCTTGCAAGGTATACAATGTATCAGTTGCTTGTTTGTCTACTCGATTTTCTTAGTTGCCTGGTTATATGCACAATGATACTGTCAGCGGTTGGAAATACAATAGTTATAGACATTACAAAGAAGGTTTCTGCTACTTTTTGGCTGCATCCAACTATTGTTTTGGCAACAAATGACTCATCTCTTTGTTTCTCTTCTTTTTATATACTGGCCTGACAATCAAAATATATGAATGATCTGGCTACTGAAAAATAGTGGTTGATATCTCATTTCTCTGAAAATATGCTGGTAGTCTATTTAAGACACACACACTTGATCTATTGCTTGTTTTTCTAAGGTACTATCATAGTTTGTTGATGATTAAAACAATGCCACCTTCTATGGTTGGAGGTCCAACCATAATTTCTCGAACTGCCCACTGATCTAGCTAATTTGTACGATAGACCATTTGTAAATGCTATTTTTATATTATAGGTTAATGCTTGTTGTCTTGACCAATTCTAAGCAGCTCAAGGGATCACATACACCTATTTTTGTTATATTTTCTATATTTTCATTAGGCAGTGATATGATTTGTTTATGAGGGAAAGTGTAGTTGATTGGTTCACTACATTCACTTCCAAACAAGTTTAGTTAGACTACATGAGACACATGCTGATTGTTTGATTTGCTATATTAGGACAATACTTATTTTGAAAATCTTTGACAACAAACACAATGTTTCTTTGCCTGCTTTGCTGCACTAACTTAATATGTATTAGTTTCAGCCTGCAAATAATTTCTATTGTTTGTTCCACAGAGCGGCTGTGATACAGGCACATGCTCGCATTGGTCCATGACGTCCACTCTTCATGTTATTCTGGAAAGAGATGTATGAGGCACATCATTGATTGTTCCTGGCCAATGATGCATTACAATTATTTTAAATATAAGTTGGCTGCTAGTTTGTCGATATGCTGTGCTGACTTGTTTTCTTTGTTTCACGCTGCACATGAAGCTATGGAGGCATAAGCGAGGACTCCTAGTTAAGTATTTAGGTTATTTCACAAAGCAGCAGTGACAATGGTTATTGCTTGCATCAGCCCACTGTTTCAGTTTTTCCAGCACAAAGAGGTGTTACATCTACACTCGAAACAATTGATTTAATGAATAAGAAACAGAGGAAACAAATGCAATAATCATGATTACACGCGAACAGATACAGGAACTGAAAGATCCACAAGATTGGACTGACCGTCTACTTGATAATCTCTTCTATAGTTGTCATGGTAAGCATGTTGTTATTTGTATGGCGATGTAAGCTCTAACAGAAACCCTGTTCCAACCCATTACTGGCGATGTCTATGTAATGCATCCTTTTGTTTTTATTGAAATTCTGGTCTGTAATAAATTTCAGTATTTTCCTTTTGATGTAATATGCTGATTCTCATGCGGCATTAATGAGATGAAATATTAACGGATTGTTTTAAAGAATAATTGCGCCATAATTATAGAATACGATATGCCGACTAGCATACGGGCTCAATATACAGCAAAGGCCTGAATCACGGCAGGCCACATAAGCTGCCATAGGCCTTAAAATGTACCTGCCAAAAAAATAACGGGCCAATAGCAAAAGAGAAACAAGCCAAAATAGTAACATGCCAAACAGTATCATGCTAGAACAATAACAAACCAGAATAGTTACAAACCAGAACAGTAACAAACCAGAACATAAATAGGCCTTAATAGTAACTGGCGTGAACAGTATAGAACAAAACATGAGCAGGCCAGAACAATAGCAGGTTGGAACAGTAACAGGACGGAAATACTACCTGGTTTAGAACAGTTGAAATGGATCGTATGGGCACCTAGAGGGGGGGGGGGACGAATAGGTGCTACTCAATTTTTAGTTCTTTTTTAATATTAGTCTTGACATAAAGTAAATTCTCTAGATATGCAACTACGAGAATTTCCCTATATGCAAACCTAGCTACTAAGCACATAAAGAGAGGAGCGAGAAAACCGTAGTGGAGCTACTAACACAAGGATTTGTTTTACCGTGGTTCCTTCCTTGTTAAGGGAAGTATATCTGCGTTGGAGGGGTGGGCAGTTCTCAGACCACAACGCTGTTGGAGATATGCCCTAGAGGCAATAATAAATATAGTTATTATTATATCTTTGTGTTTATGATAAATGTTTACATTCATGCTATAACAGTATTAACCGGAAACATTAATACTTGTGTGATTTGTAAACTAAATTAGAGTCCCTAGTAAAGCCTATTCATAATACTAGCTTGTTGGTTAATATATGATTGTGGTTTCCCTATCATGAACAATGAGATGTTATTAACAACAAGATCATATCATTAGGATAATGGTATGATGGACATACTCCTATAGATAAGCGTAGCATAAAGATCAAGTCATTTTAATAGTTCAATTGCTATAAGCTTTCTGATACAAAGTAACCTAATTCCTTCGACCATGAGATCATGATTATCACCATCACCGGAAGGATGCTTTGATGACATCAAACACCACACCGTAACTGTGTGTCTATAAAAGTGGCATTGAGTGTTCGGAAAGTATGGGTTGAGACACATGGATCAAGAGTGGGATTTGTCCATCCATATGACAGATAGATATACTCTGGGCCCTCTCGGTGGAATGTCACCCAATTAGCTTGCAAGCATGTGTCTGGCTCACAAGGGATCACATACCACGGGAACGAGAAAAGAGTACTTATCGGTAACGAGGTTGAACTAGGTATGCAGAGATACCGACGATCAAAACCTCGGATAAGTAAACTATCATGAGACAAAGGGAAATTGGTATCGTATGTAAGTGGTTCATTCGATCGCAAAGTAATCGTAGAAATATGTGGGAGCCATATGAATTTCCAGATTCCTCTATTGGTTATTGATCGGAGAAGTGTCTCGATCATGTCCGCATAATTCACGAACCGTAGGGAGACACACTTAAGGATTCGATGTTGTTGAGTAGTTATGGAATGATGAGTAAGAGACCGAATGTTGTTCGGAGTCTCGGATGGGATCCGGGATATCACGAGGAGATCCGGAATGGTCCGGAGAATAAGATTCATATAAGGAAAGTCCTGTTTCGGAGTTGGGGAATGATTCCGGTGTTTTCACCTGGAATGTTCTAGAAGGGTCCGGAAAGTCTGGCACTCCGGAGGGGAAGGGTACATGAATGTGTCATAACAATATGGAATGGTTGCATCATGTACTAGGTCACTTGGCTGGGCAAAATAAAGGGAGAAATCAAATCCTAGTTTGAAAGTCAAACGCCAATTTGAAAAAGTCAAACGGCAAGTTTGTTTAGTTGAGGGAGAGTAGGAAACCTACTTGGGGAGGAGTTCCCCTCCCTCCACCCGCCGGCCAAGGAGGCCGAGTTGGGGGAGGACTCCCTCCTCCCAACCGGACACCCTCCACCTATATAAGGAGGGGTAGGGCGCCCCTACCCCTCACACCCAACACACCGAAAAGCCTAACCTCCAACTCGCCGGCGCCAACACCTCCCGCTGCCGCCTCCTAGGGCACCTCCAACTCGGCGAGTTGGGGTGATCTCCAAACCCTAGCCGCCGGCTACACCTCTCCCCTTGGTGCTTCTAAACCCTAGATCGCCAAGGCACCTATCTTGCTCCACCATACTTGCTCCGTCTTAAGGTGAAGCCCTGCGAGATTTCCCCTCTACTTCCGGTACCACGTCGTCGTGCTGCCAGAATCGCGAGGAGAGTGCTACAACCTCTGATGCCTGCTGGAACAAGGGAGAGGAAGGTCTTCATCGAGTACCGAACGTGTGACCGACTGCGGAAGCGCTGACGGAACACAGCGCCGGAAGGATCGTCTACACGATCTTGAGATCGGCAAGAGTACGACTACATCACCCACGAGAATCTGCTCTCGTTAACCGCTTTGGAATCTTCGAGGGTGAGTTCATCTATCGACTCGTTGCTACAATCTAGTAGATAGATCTTGGCTTGTTTTTTTGCATGCGATAGAAATTTTTTGTTTTCCATGCTACGAACCCCTACAGTGGTATCAGAGCCGTGTCTATATGTAGATCTGTTGCACGAGTAGAACACAATGGTCATTGTGGGCGGTGGTGCTTTTATTACCAATTGCTTCTTGTGTACTTTGCATCTTGCGGTATGATGGGATGAAGCGGCCCGGGCTAACCTTACATGACATCGTTCATGAGACTTGCTCCACGCTGAACATGCAACTTGTATTGCATAAGTGGCTTGGCGGGTGCCTGTCTCTCCCATCATAGTATAGATCCGATTTACAACGGGCACTTGATAGTTCAAAAATCAACGTTGTGGGTATTGTTCGTAAGTTAGAGCGACACTTATTGAAAGCCCCAAACCACGTAAAATATGCAAAGAAAATTAGAGGCGTCTAACTTTATTTTGCAGGGGTGTGCTGTGATGTGATATGGCCATGATTGTGATTATATTTGATGTATGCAATGTTACTTATTGTAAGTTGGCAACCGGCAGGAGCCATATGGTTGTTTTTAAATTCCGTTAATACCCGCGTGTCTATTCAAAGTAGTTGTGTCACATCCCAAGATTTTCCAAATCTTGTAATGTGAAAATAAATTAATAAAATAAAACTTTGTTCGATTTTCAGAGCCAGAAGAAACTTTTTGAATTCAATTGGAACTTCAAACCCATTTGAATTAAATAAAATCCTAAAGGGATTTAAAAAGATAAACATTTTAAAGGAAAACAAAATATTTTGGAAATACTATTTTAGATCTTTTAAATAAAAGGATTTGGCTTTCAAAGAAATAAAAGTTTTATAGATAAAGATTATTTTATAAAGCCCAATTAAACCTTGGCCAAACTTTGGAATTAAAACATTTTGTTTTGAATAAAAATAGCAAAGGTTTATTTAAATAAATTAATAAGGATTTAATATCCAATTTTATATAAATAAAAGGCTTTACCATTTTAACTAAAACATTAAAAAAAATTTATTAAATTATTTTAAATAAGTTTTCCAAATATTCTATAATCTCGAATAAAACCTACTGAAGTGTTTTAGCTTTATTTTAGATTTCAAAATAAATATTTTAAATAAAATAAATCCTAGTGATTTTATAATGAAGGTCTATTGTATTTAATTATTAGTGGACCCTAAAATAAAAGGTTATTTTATTTTATTTTAAACAAGCTTTCCAAGTATTCTTTACTTTCAAATAAAACTTACTGATTTAGTTTTAGAAAAGATTGGGATTTAAAATAAAAGCTTTGAAATAAATCAAATCCTATTTTTATTTAAATAACCAAGGTCCAATTTTATTTAATTATTAATGGACCCTATTATTAAAATTATTAATTTGAATTTGGATTTTGGTTCATGTTACTGAACATAACCAATTTCAATATTAAAAAGTTTGGGTGTTGTTTGAATTGATTTGAACCATGTTTGTTTGATAGAAATTTCAAAACAGAAATTGAAGTTGGAAAAAGAAAAAGGTTTTCAGACAGAAAAAAATAGAGCAAACGACCCAAATTTAAAAGCCCAACTCAGCAAAGAACCCACCTCCTTCCCAAATAAACGTTATTTTTCTCACTCGCCTCGCACCATGGCATGACCGTGGACCCAACCCCCTTTCCTTCTCTATCGCTGACAAGACGACCCCACTCCCCCTGTTCTTCTTTCCCACCCGCACGACCTCTTCTTCCCCCTCGCCGGCCGTTGCAGACTTTGATTTCGCGGCATCAATTCGCCTTAACGCGGCCGCATTTACTCGCTCTGATCATGCACCTTAAAGCGCTCGCCCCTCCTCTCCGTTTTCCCCCTGTCACCCCGCAGTACCACGCCCCCAGGCCGTCTGAATTTCTCCCCGAGCATCCTCTGCTCCGACGAGGTTCTCGACCGATTCCGGCAGCCCCTCGCCACCCTTTGCCTCCTCAACCATACTCACGTGATCCCCACCTCCTGGCGATCATCCCCGTAGCGCCAGCTCGCCCCCGAGCACTCCAGAACGTTGGCAACGTCTCCACCTGTACGCCACCGACGACCCCCGCGACTCCGGTAAGCTCTAGCACTCGACTCCGTGCGCGCCTTGATCAGTGAATCATGCCGTTTGATTAGTCCGCATCTTCTGCATCGCTAGGTGGTCGCCAATCACTCGCGTGTGGCCTTCAACCTCGCCCCCTTCGACGACTGACCACGCCCGAGGCGCAGCCCCACTCCGGCGAGAAATCAAGCCCACTCCAGAGCACCCCTCGTCGAACCAACAACGCCTTGAGCATCTCCAGGCTATTGCGAACCAGGTGAGCTTACTCTTTCCCTTTCTCGCTGCCTCGCCAGCGCCGCCGCTCAGCTTCGCCGTTAACGCCGCCGCCAGTTCTTGGCAAAGCGGTAAACACCGTTCGATTCAGATCGAGCGAATACGATAGATCCACTTAAGTCGCGAAGAGGTACGCATAGGTACCATGCAATCTAACTTGATCCAACGCCGCGTTGCCAATCGAACGAACCGGTATCGGCGGTGAGATAGCGGCCGTGGCGGTGTTTGAGTTAAAACAGATTTTTGAATCAGATTTATTTGCAAACTTCAAACCTTTGTAACTTTCAAACCACACGTCCAAAAATTATAAATTTTATATCAATGGATTCAGGAGAGCAAGACCTATCCAACCATACCCTTGGTTTAGAAAATAGTATCTGTTAGCTTACTTTTTTTTGCAGATTCATTTGTGTGCTTATTTAGAGTAGAAAAATTGTTTAAAATTGATTTTGGGATCAAAACTTTTGCAAAATGGTTTGATGTGATCTTACTGACCCTAGGAACCAACCCTTGGTGTTGAAAATGATTTTGGTAAAGTTTAGGTTAGATTATTTAACTTAGCCATTTTCTAGCCAAATAAAATTATTGATTTTATTATGAAAATGTTTTTGTAAAGAAAACTTTGGGAAAATGCTTTAGACCAAACGTACTGACCCAAAACACCAAGTTTTGCAATAGCAACTCAATTGGTGAAAAACATAAAGTTTTGCTTTGATAAAAATGTTTTCCACCACATGAAATGGTACTTTGTTTTGAAAATGGTTTTTAAAAGTGAAACCTTTTGCAAATGACATTGCCACCTTACAAAATGGCCATTAGGTGCTTTCAAATGCTTATGAACCATTAAGAACCTCTCTTTTCAAACAAAACAAAACTTGGCATGCTTGCATGCATTTCTTTGACTTTGTCATTTTATGTGTTGTTTGCTTGATTGGTAGATTGAACTTGTGCCTTGCTTGATTGATTTGTAGTGACTTTAAGAGTGTGATTGTTACAAGGACAAGAAGTGAACCTATACCCTCTACCAAAAAGGCAAGTGATGCTTCATACTTTCTATCCCATTACTTTCACTATGCATTAGTGATTTTGCTAAGTAAACTTGCATGGATTTTGCTAAGTATAGACCTTGCTATAGTAAAACCTAGTAGATGAATCCTTAGTAGGATTTCCTAAGTTAAAGATTCCTACTACTATCAAGCTTAGCCTAGCTAATAGAAAACATGGGTGGAAAATATATTCACACTATGGAAAAATATTCTAAGTCCGAGGACTTGTGATTTTGTCTAATAAAACAACTGAGTTAATGAATCACCTGGGTGGAATGGGATGGCTTGGTGGTGTTTGGTTGAGTGGTTCACAAGGCCATGGACTTGGCTTGTGTATCTCACTTGTGGTGTGCCACCCAGGAAACAAAGAGATTTGAGATGTCAAATGTTGAGAAGCTTCAAGTGCAACCACTTGGCAATATGGGCTCTGCCATGATCATATAGGTTGCAAGAACTTAGCCATATGGACAGTGGGTGGTAGTGTTTGATAGGTTGGAACACGTCCATTTTGGTACAAGGGAAGGCTTCTGAAAGATCTTGTCTTGGGAAACCAAGTCTTGTGGGGAAAGTGCACCACCTCTGCAGAGTGTAAAAAAATCTAAGTACTTAGCCATGTCCCTGGTAAAGGACAATTTGAGCGTCAAGACATGGAAGCAATCAAGAATCTCATCATTCAAATTTCTAAGTTAAAATCTTGTGGTTTGAACAAGGGTTGTTTGAAATATTAAATCTTTGGTTGGTAGATGCCTTGGAAAGGATCTTGAATCTTTGATTGAGAAAAATGATTTTGTCAAGCAAAAACTTAGTATTTTCAAAATGATAAGAAAAATCTATTTTGAGCAATGCAAGCCTCAACTCCACTTAGCCAAATGCATATAGATAATAGACTCCACCATACTACCATAGTATCACTTGCCAATACAATTCAAATGTATTGACCCTTTGTGGCTGTAACTTGTATGTTGCAGGTTTGATTGATTTTAGAGAAGATTGATTGTTTAGGATTACAAAGTCTACAACCAACATCTGCCTGTGGCACTTTGAAGATGAAGGACCCCATGCTTATAGTTATTCCGCTGCAATGTAATGTAATAGCCAATTGAGCTATGTATGATGTAATAAAATTATGTTATTCCTGGTTATAAAGTTATATTATGACCTTTGTTTCTTGATATTACATCTTAACTGTGGATGCTAGCTATTGATCCAGGGACTAGCATTGTAAAACACAGGAGGCTCTATCTTATTAAAGATTGGGACCTCTACAGATGGTATCAGAGCATTGTGTTGCATGTAGGATTTGTAAACCCTAGGATTAGACAAAAACCCTTAGAAGAATAGGAGTTATATTTTGATCCAAAACTTATTTACAAAAACACTTGCAAACTCTTTCCTCAATCATTTTGGTTTCAACTCTACATCTCTTCTATTTCAACTTGATGGAAAAACCTACCCCATGGCCAAAGACTACACCATGTGCAAAGGACTTCTTCAACTTCTTCAACTCTAATGACTTCAACATCTTCAACATGTTCTCCAAAGACTTCCAACTTGGATATCACTAAGGACTACAAGTGAGACAAGGAAATCTTACTCAAGATTTAGAGACTGAGGAAATGCAAAATAAGAAGGAGCCATCAACAACTTTGAAGTATTGTAACCAAGAGTTTATCTCAAGGAAACCATGATCTCATGCAAGAAGAATCATGTATGATGGAAAGATCACAAGTGAACCATATAGATGGACCACCATATTGTAGTTAAGGCAAAACCACCAACTTATGTGGTGTAACAAAAATATTTTGTTGCCTAAGTATGTGCTTGAACCTTGTTTGAGTGAAATGTTTGTTTGTGATTGCTTGCACATTGCTTGTGTGAATTGTGATGTGTGTGATTAGAAATATTTCCTTAGAAATATCTTGCCTATTCTAATCTCCATTCAACCCAAACAGATGAATACTCCAAGAGACTCCAACATCAAGGTTGATGACAACAACAACAACCAAGAACACAACATGAGAGAACTTATAGCAACCCAAAACCAGTTGAGCCAAGAGACAACTCAGCTTTTAGCCAACAACAATGGACTAGACCCAGCCATACAAAGGATTTTGAAACTTCAATCCCAATTGTTGCAAGGATTAGTTACTCAAATGATCAACATGAGAGAAAACTTTTCCCAAGGAGATAATGACACCAAGGATGACAAAGAAGCTAATCTAGAAGGAACCCAAGCTAGCAATATTTTTAGATACAAGGATCTTGCATCCAAGGAACATGAAGATCAATGCCTCAAGAAGAGAGAAAGATCTCCCACTCATGAAGAACGTGAACTAGAAGAACTCCTAGCTTTGGAGAGACCCAAAAAGAAGAAAAAGAAATGCCCCAACACTAGCAAGAGGGATATTACACAAGTGCAATGTTTCAAATGCAAAGAGATGGGACACTATGCCAATGAATGCCCAGAAAAGGAGAAGAGCCAAGGAGACAAACAAAGGCTAGTGAAACCCAAGATGAGGAAGGATATTAACCAAGTGATATGCAAACACTGCAAGGAGTTAGGACATTATGCATCATACTGTCCAGAGAAGCCACCTCAAGACCTCAAACTTATAACATGTTTCAAATGCAAGGAACTAGGCCACTATGCAAACAATTGTCCAGAAAAGATGAGGGACAAGTTAAACAAGTCTATGAAGGATCTCAACCTTGGCCCATGAGTCAAGCATGGAAACAAAGGACTCAATGCAAAGGTTTGCTCAAAGAAGTTTTCCGAGGATTCCAAGAAGGACAATATGTAATTTTGTTTGAAATTTTTTAAGGGTGGTAGTACCCTAGTTGTTTTGAACATGCTTGTAATCCTAACCTTCCCAAATCTCGGGACGAGATTTATTTTAAGGGTGGTAGCCTGTCACATCCCAAGATTTTCCAAATCTTGTAATGTGAAAATAAATGAATAAAATAAAACTTTGTTCGATTTTCAGAGCCAGAAGAAACTTTTTGAATTCAATTGGAACTTCAAACCCATTTGAATTAAATAAAATCCTAAAGGGATTTAAAAAGATAAACATTTTAAAGGAAAACAAAATATGTTGGAAATACTATTTTAGATCTTTTAAATAAAATGATTTGGCTTTCAATAGAAATAAAAGTTTTATAGATAAAGATTATTTTATAAAGCCCAATTAAACCTTGGACAAACTTTTGAATTAAAACATTTTGTTTTGAATAAAAATAGCAAAGGTTTATTTAAATAAATTAATAAGGATTTAATATCCAATTTTATATAAATAAAAGGCTTTACCATTTTAATTAAAACATAAAGAAAACTTATTAAATTATTTTAAATAAGTTTTCCAAATATTCTATAATCTCAAATAAAACCTACTGAAGTGTTTTAGCTTTATTTTAGATTTCAAAATAAATATTTTAAATAAAATAAATCCTAGTGATTTTATAATGAAGGTCTATTGTATTTAATTATTAGTGGACCCTAAAATAAAAGGTTATTTTATTTTAAACAAGCTTTCCAAGTATTCTTTACTTTCAAATAAAACTTACTGATTTGGTTTTAGAAAAGATTGGGATTTAAAATAAAAGCTTTGAAATAAATCAAATCCTATTTTTATTTAAATAACCAAGGTCCAATTTTATTTAATTATTAATGGACCCTATTATTAAAATTATTAATTTGAATTTGGATTTTGGTTCATGTTACTGAACAGAACCAATTTCAATATTACAAAGTTTGGGTGTTGTTTGAATTGATTTGAACCATGTTTGTTTGATAGAAATTTCAAAACAGAAATTGAAATTGGAAAAAGAAAAAGGTTTTCAGACAGAAAAAATAGAGCAAACGACCCAGCCCAGCTAAAATCCCAACTCAGCCCAGCAACCCACCTCCTTCCCCAGCGAAACATTATTTTTCTCACTCAGTCTCGCACCCGCTAAGTAGCTGACTGGTGGATCCAACCCCCTTTCCTTCTCTATCGCTGACAAGACAACCACACTCCCCCTATTCTTCTTTCCCACCCGCACGACCTCTTCTTCCCCCTCGCCGGCCGTTGCAGACTTTGATTTCACGGCATCAATTCGCCTTAATGCGGCCGCATTTACTCGCTCTGATCACGCACCTTAAAGCGCTCGCCCCTCCTCTCCGTTTTCCCCCTGTCACCCCGCAGTAGCACGCCCCCAGGCCGTCTCAATTTCTCCCCAAGCATCCTCTGCTCCGACGAGATTCTCGACCGATTCCGGCAGCCCCTCGCCATCCTTTGCCTCCTCAACCACACTCACGTGATCCCCACCTCCTGGCGATCATCCCCGTAGCGCCAGCTCGCCCCCGAGCACTCCAGAACGTCGGCAACGTCTCCACCTGTACGCCACCGACGACCCCCGCGACTCCGGTGAGCTCTAGCACTCGACTCCGTGCGTGCCTTGATCAGTGAATCATGCCGTTTGATTAGTCCGCGTCTTTTGCATCTCCAGGTGGTCGCCAATCACTCGCGCGTGGCCTGCAACCTCGCCCCCTTCGACGACTGACCACGCCCGAGGCGCAGCCCCACTCCGGCGAGAAATCAAGCCCACTCCAGAGCGCCCCTCGTCGAACCAACAACGCCTTGAGCATCTCCAGGCTATTGTGAACCAGGTGAGCTTACTCTTTCCCTTTCTCGCTTCCTTCCTCGCCAGCCGTATGGCTGCCGCTCGCCATCGCCGTTAACACTTCGCCGCCAGTTCTTGGCAAAGCAGTAGGCACCGTTCGATTCAGATCGAACGAATACGATAGATCCACTTAAGTCGCGAAGAGGTACGCAATAGGGACCATGCGATCTAACTTGATCCAACGCACCGTGTTGCCAATCCAGACGAACCGGTATCAGCCAGTGAGATAGCGACGCGTGGCCAGTGTTTGAGTTAAAACAGATTTTTGAATCAGATTTATTTGCAAACTTCAAACCTTTGTAACTTTCAAACCACACGTCCAAAAATTATAAATTTTATATCAATGGATTCAGGAGAGCAAGACCTAGCCAACCATACCCTTGGTTTAGAAAATAGTATCTGTTAGCTTACTTGTTTTTGCAGATTCATTTGTGTGCTTATTTAGAGTAGAAAAATTGTTTAAAATTGATTTTGGGATCAAAACTTTTGCAAAATGGTTTGATGTGATCTTACTGACCCTAGGAACCAACCCTTGGTGTTGAAAATGATTTTGGTAAAGTTTAGGTTAGATTATTTAACTTAGCCATTTTCTAGCCAAATAAAATTATTGATTTTATTATGAAAATGTTTTTGTAAAGAAAACTTTGGGAAAATGCTTTAGACCAAACGTACTGACCCAAAACACCAAGTTTTGCAATAGCAACTCAATTGGTGAAATACATAAAGTTTTGCTTTGATAAAAATGTTTTCCACCACATGAAATGGTACTTTGTTTTGAAAATGGTTTTTAAAAGTGAAACCTTTTGCAAATGACATTGCCACCTTACAAAATGACCATTAGGTGCTTTCAAATGCTTATGAACCATTAAGAACCTCTCTTTTCAAACAAAACAAAACTTGGCATGCTTGCATGCATTTCTTTGACTTTGTCATTTTATGTGTTGTTTGCTTGATTGGTAGATTAAACTTGTGCCTTGCTTGATTGATTTGTAGTGACTTGAAGAGTGTGATTGTTACAAGGACAAGAAGTGAACCTATACCCTCTACCAAAAAGGCAAGTGATGCTTCATACTTTCTATCCCATTACTTTCACTATGCATTAGTGATTTTGCTAAGTAAACTTGCATGGATTTTGCTAAGTATAGACCTTGCTATAGTAAAACCTAGTAGATGAATCCTTAGTAGGATTTCCTAAGTTAAAGATTCCTACCACTATCAAGCTTAGCCTAGCTAATAGAAAACATGGGTGGAAAATATATTCACACTATGGAAAAATATTCTAAGTCTGAGGACTTGTGATTTTGTCTAATAAAACAACTAAGTTAATGAATCACCTGGGTGGAATGGGATGGCTTGGTGGTGTTTGGTTGAGTGGATCACAAGGCCATGGACTTGGCTTGTGTATCTCACTTGTGGTGTGCCACCCAGGAAACAAAGAGATTTGAGATGTCAAATGTTGAGAAGCTTCAAGTGCAACCACTTGGAAATATGGGCCATGATCATATAGGTTGCAAGAACTTAGCCATATGGACAGTGGGTGGTAGTGTTTGATAGGTTGGAACGCGTCCATTTTGGTCTAAGGGAAGGCTTCTGAAAGATCTTGTCTTGGGAAACCAAGTCTTGTGGGGAAAGTGCACCACCTCTGCAGAGTGTAAAAAAATCTAAGTACTTAGCCATGTCCCTGGTAAAGGACAATTTGAGCATCAAGACATGGAAGCAATCAAGAATCTCATCATTCAAATTTCTAAGTTAAAATCTTGTGGTTTGAACAAGGGTTGTTTGAAATATTAAATCTTTGGTTGGTAGATGCCTTGGAAAGGATCTTCAATCTTTGATTGAGAAAAATGATTTTGTCAAGCAAAAACTTAGTATTTTCAAAATGATAAGAAATATCTATTTTGAGCAATGCAAGCCTCAACTCCACTTAGCCAAATGCATATAGATAATAGACTCCACCATACTACCATAGTATCACTTGCCAATACAATTCAAATGTATTGACCCTTTGTGGCTGTAACTTGTATGTTGCAGGTTTGATTGATTTTAGAGAAGATTGATTGTTTAGGATTACAAAGTCTACAACCAACATATGCCTGTGTCACTTTGAAGATGAAGGACCCCATGCTTATAGTTATTCCACTGCAATGTAATGTAATAGCCAATTGAGCTATGTATGATGTAATAAAATTATGTTATTCCTGGTTATAAAGTTATATTATGACCTTTGTTTCTTGATATTACATCTTAACTGTGGATGCTAGCTATTGATCCAGGGACTAGCATTGTAAAACACAGGAGGCTCTATCTTATTAAAGATTGGGACCTCTACAAGTTGTAATAGTTGAAGCTGGTGGACGACAACCATGAAACGATGCCATTGACCTTGACGCCATACCGGTGATGACGGAGATCATGTTCGTGCTAGAAGATGGAGATCGAAAGCACAAGAAGAAAGGCCATATCATGTCACATATTATGAATTGCATGTGATGTTAATCCTTTATGCATCTTGTATTGCTTAGTTAACGATGGTAGCATTATAAGATGATCCCTCAAGCACACAAATTTCAAGTTTTAAAGTGTTCATCCTTAGTAAGCACCGTTGTAAAGCTCATTGTTTCGAAGCACCACATGATGATCGGGTCTGTTAGATTCTTTGAGTGTATACAACATGAGCAAGCCAGATTTGCTCATGCGGAAACTAAGGTTTGATCTTGAGGAGCCTAGCATGTACAGACATGGTCTCGGAACACGGATCACCGAAAGGTAAAGCATGAGTCATATAGTAGATATGATGAACATGTTGATTGTTCGCCATTGAAGCTACATCAACTCTCGTGATGATCGGTTTTGATGTGGTGGATTTGGTTCGTGTGATCACTAAAACAATGTGAGGGATATTGTTTTGAGTGGGAGTTCACCTAGATTAATTTAACTATTAATTAGAACCTAATTTGTCATAAACTTAGTCTAAACTATTGCAAATATGTTGTAGATCAATGGCGGCCCCTACCATCAATTTTAATGCGTTCCTAGAGAAAGAAAAGTTGAAAAACAATGGAAGCAACTTCGCGGATTGGTTCCGCAATTTGAGGATTGTCCTCAATGCTGGTAATTTGACCTATGTGCTGGATGCACCGCTGGGTGACCCGCCTGCAGTTGATGCTACCGATGAGGTAAAGAATGTTTTCCTCGCTCAGAAGAATCAGTACTCCAAAGTTCAGTGTGCTATCTTGTATGGTTTGGAATTGGAGCTTCAGAAAAGGTTTGAGAACCATGACCCACATGATATTGTCCGTGAACTCAAAATGATATTTGAGGCTCACGCGGCAGTTGAGAGTTATGAGGCTTCTGAAAAGTTCTTTAACTGTAAGATGGAAGAGGGAAGCTCCGTCAGTGATCATGTGCTTAAGATGTCTGGGCACGCAAACAAACTCCAAAGTTTGGGTATAATGATTCCTAATTCTTTGGGGATTCACCGTGTCCTCCAATCACTACCACCAAGTTACAAGAACTTTGTGATGAACTACAATATGCAAAACATGGACAAGACGTTTCCAGAACTCTTCTCCATGTTGAAATCTGCAGAAGTGGAGATCAAGAAAGAGCAGCAAGTGTTGTTGGTCAATAAGACCACCAAATTCAAGAAACAAGGCAAGTCCAAGCAAAAGGGAAACTTCAAGAAGGGTGGTAAGAAAGTTACCGTGCCGACGAAGAAGACCAAGGCTGGGCCTAAGCCTGATACTGAGTGCTTTTACTGCAAGCAAAAGGGTCACTGGAAGCGGAATTGCCCAAAGTACTTAGCGGATTTGAAGAACGGCAACATCAAGAAGAAAGGTATATCCGATATACATGTTATTGATGTGTATCTCACTAGTACTCGTAGTAGTGCCTGGGTATTTGATACTGGTTCGGTTGCTCATATTTGTATCTTGAAACGGGTGCTGCAGAATAAACGGAAGCTAGCGAAGAACGAGGTGACGATGCGCGTTGTAAATGGATCAAAGGTTGATGTGATCGCGGTCGGCACGCTACCTCTTCATCTACCATCGGGATTAGTTTTATACTTAAATAATTGTTATTTGGTGCCTGCGTTGAGCATGAACATTATATCTGGATCTTGTTTATTGCGAGACGGCTACTTGTTTAAGTCCAAGAATAATGGTTGTTCGATTTATATGAGTAATATGTTTTATGCACATGCACCTTTGATAGATGGTCTATTCTTATTGAATCTCGATTGTAGTAATACACACATAAATAACATTGAGGATAAACGTTTGAAATTGAGCGATAACACAACACATATGTGGCACTGTCGTCTTGGTCACATTGGAGTGAAGCGTAAGAAGAAACTCCATTCCGATGGACTTCTTGAATCACTTGATTTCGAATCACTTGAAAGATGCGAAGCATGTCTGATGGGTAAAATGACTACGACTCCATTTTCTGGGATGATGGTGCAAGCTACGGACTTATTAGAAATCATACATACCGATGTGTGTGGTCCAATGAATGTAGCATCGCGCAGTGGTTATCGTTATGTTCTTACCTTCACGGATGACTTGAGTAGATATGGGTATATCTATTTCATGAAACATAAGTCCGAAACTTTCGATAAGTTTAAGGAATTTCAAAGTGAGGTAGAGAATCAACATAACAAGAAGATTAAATTTCTACGATCTGATTGTGGAGGTGAATATCTAAGTTACGAGTTTCGCGAGCATTTGAAGAAGTGCGGAATACTTTCACAATTGACACCACCGGGAACACCACAGCGTAATGGTGTGTCCGAACGTTGTAATCGAACTCTCTTAGATATGGTTCGTCCTATGATGTCACTTACAGATTTACCGCTATCATTTTGGGGTTATGCATTAGAAACAGCCGCATTCACTTTAAATAGGGCACCATCTAAATCCGTTGAAACGACACCGTATGAATTATGGTTTGGCAAGAAACCTAAATTGTCGTTCCTTAAAGTTTGGGGTTGCAAAGCCTATGTAAAGAAGTTACAGCCGGACAAGCTTGAACCCAAAGCGGAAAAATGCGTCTTCATAGGATACCCAAATGAAACTATTGGGTATACCTTCTATCATAGATCCGAAGGCAAAATCTTCGTTGCCAAGAATGGATCCTTTCTAGAGAAGGAATTTCTCTCGAAAGAAGTGACTGGAAGGAAAGTAGAACTTGACGAGGTTGTTGAACCTTCTCTCGAACTTGCGAGTAGCACAGCACCGGAAGTAGTTCCTGTGGCGCCTACACCAATAAGAGAGGAAGCTAATGATGATGATCATGAAACTTTGATCGAAGTTGCTACAGAACCTCGCAGGTCAAGGAGAACTCGTACCACTCCTGATTGGTATGATCCCGTTATGAGTGTCATGTTGGGATAACACCAATGACCCTTCGACATATGAGGAAGCGATGATGAGCCCAGATTCCAATAAATGGCAAGAAGCCATGAAATCCGAGATTGGATGCATGTACGAAAACCAAGTATGGACTTTGGTGGACTTACCGGATGGCCGGAAGGCTGTCGAGAACAAATGGATTTTCAAGAAGAAAACAAATGCTGATGGTAATGTTACTGTCTATAAAGCTCGACTTGTTGCAAAAGGGTTTCGACAAATTCAAGGAGTTGACTACAATGAGACTTTCTCACCAGTAGCGAAGCTAAAGTCTGTGAGGATTATGTTAGAAATCGCTGCATATTATGATTATGAGATATGGCAGATGGATGTCAAAACAACGTTCCTCAATGGAGACATTGATGAAGAGTTGTATATGATGCAACCCAAAGGTTTTGTCGATCCTAAAGATGCTAACAAGGTATGCAAACTTCAACGGTCCATATATGGATTGAAGCAAGCATCCCAAAGTTGGAATCAATGTTTTGATAAGGTAATCAAAAGTTTTGGTTTTATACAAACTTATGGAGAAGCTTGTATTTACAAGAAAGTGAGTGGGAGCTCTGTAGCATTCTTAATACTATATGTGGATGACATATTGTTGATTGGGAATGATGTAGAACTTCTTAATAGTGTCAAGGAATATTTGAATAATAGTTTTTCAATGAAAGATCTTGGCGAAGCAGCTTATATATTAGGCATAAAGATTTATAGAGATAGATCGAGACGCCTAATATCATTGTCAAAAAGTACATATTTGGACAAAGTTCTAAAGAGGTTTGGAATGGAAGATAGCAAGAAAGGGTTCTTGCCCATGTTGCCCAATACGACCTTGAGTAAAACTCAAAGTCCAGCAACGACAGAAGATAGAGAAAGGATGAGTAAGACTCCCTTTGCCTCAGCCATAGGATCTCTAATGTATGCCATGCTATGTACGAGACCCGACATTGCATATGCTGTTAGTTTGACTAGCAGATATCAAAGTGATCCAGGAGTGGATCATTGGACAGCGGTCAAAAACATCCTTAAGTACTTGAGAAGAACTAAGGTTATGGTTCTTTCTTATGGAGGTGATGAACAACTCGTTGTTAATGGTTACACCGATGCTAGTTGGAACACCGATCCGGATGATTCTAAATCTCATTCTGGATACGTATTTACTTTGAATGGTGCAGCAGTTAGCTGGAGGAGTGCAAAGCAAAGAGTTGTGGCGAGATCTTCAACTGAATCGGAATACATAGCTGCTTCGGAGGCTTCATAAGAGGCGATATGGATGAAAGAGTTCATTACAGAGCCCAGTGTGGTTCCAAGTGCGCTAGACCCAATGTTTATCTACTGTGATAACATGGGCGCCATAGCCAATGCGCAAGAACCAAGGTCACACAAGAAGCTGAAGCATATCAAGCTACATTTCCACGCTATTTGAGAACATGTTCAAGATGGTGACATAAAGATTTGCAAAGTACACACAGATCTGAATGTAGCGGATCCATTGACTAAACTTCTCCCGAGGGCAAAACATGACCAACACCAAACTGCCATGGGTGATCGGTATATTACCATGTAATCTAGATTAGTTGACTCTAGTGCAAATGGGAGACTGTTGGAGATATGCCCTAGAGGCAATAATAAATATAGTTATTATTATATCTTTGTGTTTGTGATAAATGTTTACATTCATGCTATAACAGTATTAACCGGAAACATTAATAATTGTGTGATTTGTAAACTAAATTAGAGTCCCTAGTAAAGCCTATTCATAATACTAGCTTGTTGGTTAATATATGATTGTGGTTTCCCTATCATGAACATTGAGATGTTATTAACAACAAGATCATATCATTAGGAGAATGGTATGATGGACATACTCCTATAGATAAGCGCAGCATAAAGATCAAGTCATTTTAATAGTTCAATTGCTATAAGCTTTCTGATACATAGTAACCTAATTCCTTCGACCATGAGATCATGCTTATCACCATCACCGGAAGGATGCTTTGATGACATCAAACACCACACCGTAACTGGGTGTCTATAAAAGTGGCATTGAGTGTTCGGAAAGTATGGGTTGAGACACATGGATCAAGAGTGGGATTTGTCCATCCATATGACGGATAGATATACTCTAGGACCTCTCGGTGGAATGTCACCCAATTAGCTTGCAAGCATGTGTCTGGCTCATAAGGGATCACATACCACGGGAACGAGAAAAGAGTACTTATCGGTAACGAGGTTGAACTAGGTATGCAGAGATACCGACGATCAAAACCTCGGATAAGTAAACTATCATGAGACAAAGGGAAATTGGTATCGTACGTAAGTGGTTCATTCGATCGCAAAGTAATCGTAGAAATATGTGGGAGCCATATGAATTTCCAGATTCCTCTATTGGTTATTGATCGGAGAAGTGTCTCGATCATGTCCGCATAATTCACGAACCGTAGGGAGACACACTTAAGGATTCGATGTTGTTGAGTAGTTATGGAATGATGAGTAAGAGACCGAATGTTGTTCGGAGTCTCGGATGGGATCCGGGATATCATGAGGATATCCGGAATGGTCCGGAGAATAAGATTCATATAAGGAAAGTCCTGTTTCGGAGTTGGGGAATGATTCCGGTGTTTTCACCGGGAATGTTCTAGAAGGGTCCGGAAAGTCCGGCACTCCGGAGGGGAAGGGTACATGAATGTGTCATAACAATATGGAATGGTTGCATCATGTACTAGGTCACTTGGCTGGGCAAAATAAAGGGAGAAATCAAATCCTAGTTTGAAAGTCAAACGCCAATTTGAAAAAGTCAAACGGCAAGTTTGTTTAGTGGAGGGAGAGTAGGAAACCTACTTGGGGAGGAGTTCCCCTCCCTCCACCCGCCGGCCAAGGAGGCCGAGTTGGGGGAGGACTCCCTCCTCCCAATCGGCCACCCTCCACCTATATAAGGAGGGGTAGGGCGCCCCTACCCCTCACACCCAACATACCGAAAACCCTAACCTCCAACTCGCGGGCGCCAACACCTCCTGCCGCCTAGGGCACCTCCAACTCGGTGAGTTGGGGTGATCTCCAAACCCTAGCCTCCGGCTACACCTCTCCCCTTGGTGCTTCTAAACCCTAGATCGCCAAGGCACCTATCTTGCTCCACCATACTCACTCCGTCTTAAGGTGAAGCCCTGCAAGATTTCCCCTCTACTTCCGGTACCACGCCGTCGTGCTGCCAGAATCGCGAGGAGAGTGCTACAACCTCTGATGCCTGCTGGAACAAGGGAGAGGAAGGTCTTCATCGAGTACCGAACGTGTGACCGATTGAAAGCACTTAGAACCTTGGCCGGAAGGATCGTCTACACGATCTTGAGATCGGCAAGAGTACGACTACATCACCCACGAGAATCTGCTCTCGTTAACCGCTTTGGAATCTTCGAGGGTGAGTTCATCTATCGACTCGTTGCTACAATCTAGTAGATAGATCTTGGCTTGTTTTTTTGCATGCGATAGAATATTTTTGTTTTCCATGCTACGAACCCCTACAGTGGTATCAGAGCCGTGTCTATATGTAGATCTTTTGCACGAGTAGAACACAATTGTCATTATGGGCGAGTAGAACACAATGGTCATTATGGGCGGTGGTGCTTTTATTATCAATTGCTTCTTGTGTACTTTGCAACTTGCGGTATGATGGGATGAAGCGGCCCGGGCTAACCTTACATGATATCGTTCATGAGACTTGCTCCACGCTAAACATGCAACTTGTATTGGCAACTGAAGCCCCTGATAAGGATGGCAATGGGCAGGTATGGGTAGGATAGAGCAATACCATACCCATACCCGTGTAGTGAATGGGTACAAAAGCTTACCCATACCCGTACCCGCGGGTATAAAACTTTACCCATACCCATACCCGGCAGGTACCCGTACCATTGGGTACACGACAGGTATATCCAATAGTACACAAGTATTCAAAATTTTACTTTCATCAACAGCATATTTGAAAAAAGACAATAATCTCTACTTACTAATAGTAGACGAGTACATAAAGTATCAAATTAAAGTTTAGAAGTTGCAATCTCATACTCGTCCATAGAATTCTCGGCTGCATAGGGTGAAACTCTATAAGTAAGTTTGACATGTCAGTTTAAATGGGTATACCTATGGGTACAAGTCTATACCCATGTCCATACCTGTGACTTAACGGGTAGGGTATGGGTATTATCCATGGGTATAAAAGTGTGCACATACCCTACCCATGGATAAAATTGCCATCCTTAGCCACTGAACAAGCTCGAGCTCGGCTCGCGAGCTGATGAACAAGCTCGGGATCGGCTCGTCTAACACTCACGAGCTCCAAAAGATCGTTATTTATTATTTATAATATTTAATTTTAATTAGTTGACAAGCACCTTTGGTCGCTCGGCCAAGAAGTCACCATTCTACTTGTGTGACCTGCTCCCACGAGCCCCTTTTTGTAGCAGTAGTTCCAGCCGCATTCTCCATCGGCGATCGAGGTGGGACTAAAAAAGTGCACAATCTATCACACTGGGCCGTACTACCGCACATTTTTTCCTGGAGTTGGGCTAGTTTCTCTTTTTGCTGAAAGAGCATGCGTACGTGAGGTTAGACAAATGACATGTAGTTGGGCCAAGTGAACATAGAATGACCATGTACATATTGTTTATGAAATAGTATATTCCTTCAAATAATATGGACCATGCATTTAACACATACTAATGAACTTTGACGAACTGTTTGAGCTCGAGCTCGTCCAGCTCGCGAGCTTCAGGTGAGGTTTGAGTTCGGCTTGTCTAGCTATCAAGCCAAACTCGAGTCGAGCCTATAACGAATCGAATTCAAAATGTTTGTCGAGCTTGAATATTTTGACAGCCCTAGTACGGGCGGATTATCCGCGCCCCAAAAATAGTTTCCGTTTCCTTTTTAAGGAAGAGATTGCAGCACTTCAACACACATTAAATAATCCTTGATATTGTTATCTAACACATAAAACACTAGGGATCATGAAATGTTCTTTCAATCTCTTCCTTTTTGGTGTCAGATGACAATACTAGGATATGCAATGAAAACCTACTAACAGCATCTTAAGGAAATGAAAGAGGCTCCCCCTAAATGTGTGCATATTTATAATTTGCATTTGAATACAAATACACACACTAAAGAGCAAGCCAATTTCATAACAAAGACAATTTAAAACACGGTGAGTTAGGAAACAAAGTCATATCACCGGGATGTGAAAATAGCCAATGTGAATAATGAGATTATTAGGCCTCAAGGACATCCCACAATATTGATGCAACCAATAGATAATTCCATAATTCCATATGCCATCAATACAATACCATACTCCATAGATAAATCCAGAATTCCATAAGAGTAGTTCCACAAGATAAATCCAGAATCCCAGAGATCCATACACGCGCACAAAGTAACACACGAGAAAGTCTTATACAAACAATGCAAACCAAGCACACAAAGTTCAACGCTAAAAGGGCACAAGCAAGCAAATCAAACGAATGAAAAAGAGGCGCCCGACCCATGCAAATCCGTGACCTAATAGAACTACTTCTCCCCCTTTGGCATCAAAACGCCAAAAAGGAAGAAGAGTGATGCTAGCGTCCCATAAGATCACTCCTCCTTATCCTCGTCCTCGTCGTAGTCATCCTCGTCCCCTTCCGCGTCATCATACTCATCACCATCATCAACTGGAGGAGTAGGTGACCTCGGTGGTGGAGGAAATAGGCGACTCTTGAGCTCTCCATAGTTGATCCCTAACGTATTCCACTAAGCATATGGTTCCGGAGCTGTAGGAGGTGGTGGATGGCCAGTTGCACCAGACACATGGTGAAGAATGAGCTGCTGGGTGTGGGCCATCTCATGGCTCCTCCGGTATTCCTCATACTGTCGCTTGTGAGTATCTTTGCCCATGCAAAGAATGTGCTGCTGAAACCAATTGAGCTGCTTGACCTCACATGCCATTGGGTACACCGCGGGATGACGACCACTAGACCTTGCATCACGCATGAAGGATTCAGGGGTAGTGGAAGGGTGAGAGGTCTTCTAGGCCTTGTTGTAGATCTTCTTTGGCTTGTGAACACCATACAAACCAGTATCAAAGTCCTCATGTGGCAACTTGTGCTTGATGAGAATCATAATAAAGGGAGCATATGGGATGGAGAGCCGGTTGAGCATAGCATCAGTCATCTCATGATAGATATAGTCCATAACGTCCAGCTTGTAACTGTAGACGAACCAACATTGGTGGCACACTCATGAGCAAAAGCAAGAAGGGGAACCAGGTGACCGCGGATCTTATCATTGTTTCCCCCACTTGGAGAGACGCTGTCCCGAAACATGCCAACAAGAGTGGCATACAAAGGAGAGAGGCCAGCGACGGTACCAGCAATTCCATCAGATGTCAAACATGGAGCAAGAATAGTGTCCTTGGATGTCCTGAGCGGAGAAATGATGCGTTGGCCAGAAGCTGTGTCACGCCCATGAAAATCATACCCAAGGACCTGACCAAAGTCACGGAAGTCAGACTGAATGATCGTTGTCCCGGTCATCCACTTCATTGTGCGAAGCTCATCTCCATAGATCACAAGGGTGGAGAAAAACTACTTCACCACCGAGGAGTCATAGTGACACTGAAGAGTCATAAGGTGATGAAGCCCCATCTTATTAGTCACATCCAAGGCTTCACGGAGTCTTGCCTTGGTTTGGGCCTTAGTCATATTCATAAGATGCATAGGGCGAATCTTGAGAGGAACATAAACATCATCATGAATAGACCGAAAGTGAGAGCACCAAAACATGGAATCCTCCGGAGAACCATCACTGTCAGCATTAGCATAATAATCGGTTTGGAGAATGGAGGAGTACTCAACGCTGTCCATGGCCTTGTAGTTGGGCCGGGACTGCTTGCCCTTTCCCTTGCGAGATGAAACCCTCTTGGTTTTCTTTGCTACCTCAGCCATCCGTTCAGACTCTCTTGCCAACCTGTGGACCTCAGTTTCGTCAACAAACTTGCCCTCTGCAGTGGGCCTGAGATAACGGGCACGGGGACGACGCTTGTAGGTCTTAGGAGTACTTGAAACACCTGTGAAAACAATGGTAGAGGTAGCATGGGGATACGCGCACACACAAGTCCAAGAGTAATATTAGAAATAGTAGGAAAACAATCCATGGTCCAAAGATGTGCATTGTGGAAATCTCCAGGCCGGATTATCTGGCCCTGGCAGGTGCGGATAATCCGCCCCCCGCAAAAATTTTCTGATTTGGCCCAGATTCATCAAGGCAACACAGATCAGGCACTAGGGTTGCAATACTACTGATTCTAACAAACAGGGGAAACACAAAGTATCTTCTACAATGATATTTCCACCAAAAAAAATAAATCCCATACAAAGGAGATGGATGAGGTAGTTACCCTCACTCATTGGAGGAAAAGCTCGGAGGAGAAGGTACCGAATGCGTGGGGAAGAAGATCTAGGGAGGGCCCGGAGAATCCGGTGGTCGAATCGACTCCGGGAAGGGGCGGAGGCTCCGGCGGTTGCTGGGGGCAGGGCACGGGTTGGGGGAGGACTGGTTGCTCAGTTTGAGCCCTTCCTCCCTAAGTCCAGCCCATAAGAGGCAAATTTTGCCCGGGGCGGATAATCCGGCCCCCACTTGGGGCGGATAGTCCGCCCCCTCTGAATTTATGTCAACACTGATTCAGGCCGGAGCACTCCTTGCAAAACCCCTCTAAAGTGTGTGAAGGACTTGTGTGCAAGAATAGATGGTTCAATGAGGAAAAAGGCTTAGGTTTAGAGAAACAAACTAATATGGTACTACACACCCAAAGTTGCAAGAACAAATCAACCAAAAGCCAAAATTGGGCGTGTTTTCCATAAGAACAAGAGATATGTGAGAAAAACCAAGGAGAGCCAATAGAAACCAACTCTTCTCAAAGAAGAGGCGGTGGCCGAAGCCACCATGTTGTAGCGAATGGCATGACACCGCAAAGATGTATCTTGAGTTCAGAACCAATGCTCATCGATGACCCACATATCACAAAATGATATTAAGGGAAATGATTTTTCTTGCTTTCGGCATTATGGGGGGATGGTTAGCCCAATCAATTAGGACCACACTCCCCCTATGTCTATGCCCGCATCTAAACCAAATACATGAAGAAGAGTAAGTGAGTATGCACAGGTAGTCAAGCCAAGCTCCTTGAATCTATGATATTTAGCTCATTCCTCAAATAACAAAATCTTGCTTCATCAAGAGGCTGTATCAGCAAGTTGGTTCTTGGCTCACAAAAGATAGTGCAATATCACCATGAGCAACATGATCCCGAATGAAATGATTGCGAATCTCAATATGTTTTGTTCTTGTATGCTACACCGGATTGTAAGCAATTTTAATAGCACTTTCATTGTCACATAAAAGAGGCACTTTGTCACAATTGACACCATATTCCTTTAAAGTTTGCCTCATCCATAATAATTGTGTACAAGCACTTGCAGCAAAAACATATTAAGCTTCGGTGGTTGAGAGTGATATGCAATTTTGTTTCTTCGAAGACCAACACACTAGAGACCTGCCCAAGAATTGACATGCACCAGAAGTTGATTTTTGATCATATTTGTCACCAGCCCAATCTGAATCAGTGTAACCACATAGAGAGAAACTGGAGCCTTTGGGATACCATAAACCAAAATTTGGGGAATGAACCAAATATTTGAAGATTCTCTTGATCGCCACTAAGTGGCTTTCTTTAGGAGTGGCTTGGTACCTTCCACACACTCCTACACTCAACACGATATCGGGCCTAGATGCGCAAAGGTAAAGCAGAGAGCCTATCATGGATCGATATACCTTTTGGTCCACGTCTTTACCCTTTGGATTAAGCTCAAGATGACACTTAGTTTGCATTGGAGTAGCAACGCCATTGAGATCCGTCATCTTGAACCTCTTGAGCATGTATTGGATGTATTTAGCTTGATTAATGAAAGTTCCCTCTCTAAGTTGTTTGATCTCGAATCCAAGGAAGAACGTCAATTCTCCCATCATAGACATCTCAAACCTGTCAGTCATAAGCTTTGAAAATTCATCATTAAAATCTTGGTTAGTAGAGCCAAAGATAATGTCGTCTACATATAGTTGGCATACAAAAAGCTCCCCATTAACCTTCTTAGTAAAAAGAGTGGGATCGATTTGCCCAACTTTGAATCCACGGTCTAACAAAAGCTCTTTAAGGTGCTCATACCACACACGTGGGGCTTGTTTAAGGCCATGGAGCGCCTTATCGAGTTTGTAGACATGGTTCAGAAATTTGGGATCCTCAAATCCTGGGGGTTGCTTGACGTATACCAACTCATGTAGTGGACCATTAATAAAAGCACTCTTAACATCCATTTGCTGTAATTTAAAATTATGATGAGAGGCATAGGCAAGAAGGATACAGATGGACTCAAAACAAGCCACGGGAGCATAAGTTTCACCGAAATCAATGCCTTCCACTTGAGAGAATCCTTGAGCCACTAGCCTTGCTTTATTCGTTACAACAATGCCATTTTCATCTTGTTTGTTCTTGAAAATCCACTTGGTGCCGATAACATTACGACACTCTTTGGGTTTCTCTACAAGCTTCCAAACCTTGTTGCGCTCGATGTTATTGAGTTCTTCATGCATTACAACCACCCAATCGGGATCTTCAAGAGCATCAAATACCTTCTTTGGTTCAACCATTGAAATGTGAGCTTGATGATCACAGAAGCTAGCAAGTTCTCTTCTAGTAGATACTCTTCTTCCTAGATCACAGACAACCTTGTCAATAGTGTGGCCCCTTAACTCAAGGTTTCGATCAGCGCGAGCTTTACGACGAGCCTCAATTTCCTTATTGTTTCTAGAAGGAGTTGATTCAGCATTTGGGTCCTTGTCTTGGCCACTACCTTGCCCTTGATCTTGATCCGAGTGATGTGAGAGGCATTCTTGAACATGTTCTTCAGGGCCGGACAATATGCCCCTGGGTGGGGCTGGACTATCCGGCCAGGGAGATGCGGCTGCATTTTATTCTTCCCGAGTGTCCCTGGCAGAACTTGGAGTTCCAGGGCCGGATAATCCGCCCCTTGGGGCCAGAGAATCTGGCCTGGGATTTTATTGGCCGTTTTGTTCTTCTTGATGTCCACTGGAGCAAGTTGGAGTTCCAGGGGCGGACTGTCCGTCCCTTGGAGGAGGCGGATAGTCTAGCCTGGGACTACCATTTTGCCCAGAATACAGATGATCTTCAGCAGGTTGAGGTGTTCGTGCAGAGGTTTCTCCAGCGGTAGGGGCTTGTTGATCTTGTGTAGATGAGGGCTCCACTTGAGTGGAGCATTGTCCTTCCCGATCCGCCACAAGGGGTTCCTCAATGGGCGGAAAATCCGCCCATTATTCTTATGGCATCTTGGGGTATTTCAACATCTGCATCACAAACATCAACTTGCCCCACATGGGAGCCATCATTTTCATCGAATTCCACACTACAAGATTCTACAAAAATTCCGGAGAGCTTGTTGTAGACTCGATAAGTGTGGGATTTGTCACCGTAACCAACAAAAATACCTTCTAAAACCTTAGACAAAAATTTAGACAAGCATACTCCTTTGATGAGAAAGAAACACTTACAACCGAATACCCGGAAGTACGAAATGTTGGGCTTGTTACCGGTAATTATTTCATACGGAGTTTTGTACAAGATCTTGCGGAGGTAGATCCGATTTTATGAGTGACAAGCGGTGGATATGGCTTCAGCCCAAAAGTTGTAAGGAGACTTGAATTCAGCCAACATTTAATCTGGCCATATACATCAAAGTGCGATTCTTCCTCTCGGCTACACCATTTTGTTGAGGAGTGTACGCAGCGGAATATTGATGTCTTATACCCTCTTCACTTAGAAATTCATTTAACGTGTAGTTATTGAACTCGGAGCCATTGTCACTTCTTATTGCCAATATGGGAACATTGCGTTGATGCTGAACCTCATTGGCGAAGTCAATGACCGTTTGTTGAGTCTCACTCTTTAGCTTGAAGAAATATACCCATGTGTATCTTGAGTAATCATCGACTATCACCAAGCAATATTTCTTCCCACCGAGACTGGCATGAGATGGAGGACCAAATAAGTCCACATGAAGTAATTCCAAAATTCTCTTTGAAGAGATAATAGTTTTACTCTTGTGGGTAGATTCATGCATTTTGCCTTCAACACAAGCCCTGCAAACACGATCTTTGGCAAAGGAAACATTGTCTTTTAGTCCAAGGATGTGGCCACCCTTGTGAAGACTTTGCAAAGTTCTCATGTTGACATGGGCTAAACGGCGTTGCCATAGCCAGCCCACGTCGGCATTTCCGAATAAGCACAGTGGACCCGAAGTGGTTTTCCCCGAAAAGTCCACCACATACATGTCATTTTCGACATACCCAACAAAAGCGACCTTTAGAGACTTTCTCCACAAGAGTACCACCAAATCATCATCAATGAAAAGAAGCAAAGCCCATCTTACCAAGGGCACGGACAGAAAGTAAGTTGTAACCGAGGGTCTCAACAAGCATGACGTCCACAAGAGAGATATCGTGGGCGACCACAACCTTGCCAAGACCCAATACCTGAGATTTAGACTTATCACCATTGGAGAATGTAATATTATCATGATTGGGTCGCATCTCCATGATGATATATTTGCTTCTGGTCATATGACTAGTGTACCCACTGTCCATCACCCATTTAGACCCACCGGAAGCATAGCCCTGCAAGAGATTTACTTCTTGGTTTTAGGTACCCATTTTTCAATGGGTCCTCTCATGTTAGTAACAAGGGTCTTTGGAACCCAAATAGACCAAGCAACATATTCATCAAAAGGACCAACATAATAAGCATACACATCGCCATAATAATCACAAAAGAGTTCATAATTTGGATTGTGAGACCCTGCAAAACCAATTTGGTCAGTTTTGTCTTTTGTGACATTCTTCTTAGCGGTGTTTGTCTTTGATTGTTCACCCTTGGTATTCTTCTTCTTGTTCTTCTTCTTCTTGGACTTGGTGACATATCCAAGTCCTGAAGGGAATACGCCCAAGAGGCAATAATAAAGTGGTTATTATCATATTCCTTATTTAAGATAAATGTTTATTTGACATGATATAATCGTATTAATACGGAAACGTTAATACATGTGTGTTTAATAAACAAAAAAGAAGTTCCTAGTTATGCCTATTGTAAGGTTCCCAACCTTTAACAAGGTAGAGATCCCTTTGTTTACAATGCTAGTCCCTGGATGAATAGCTAGCATCCACAATTAAGATGTAATATCAATAAACAAAGGTCAAAATACAACTTTATAACCAGGAATAATATAATTTATTACATCTTACATAGCTCATTTGGCTATCTCATTACAATGCAGCAGAATATAACAATAGCATGGGGTCCTTCATCTTCAAAGTGCCACAGGCAAACATGTTGGTTGTAGACTTGTAATCCTAATCAATAAACTTTACTAACATCAAACAAACCTGCAACATAACAAGTTACAGCCACAGGGGTCAATACATTTGAATTGTATTGGCAAGTGATACTATGGTAGTATAGTGGAGTCTATCATCTATATGCATTTGGCTAAGTGGAGCTTAGGCTTGCTTTGCTCAAAATAGTTTTTCCTTATCATTTGAAAACACTAAGTTTTTGCTTGACCAAAATCACCCAAGGCATCTCCCAATAGAAATTGGTGATCTTTTAACCCTTGTTCAACCACAAGATTTTAACTTAGAAATTGGGATGAGGATATTCTTGATAGCTTCCATGTCTTGATGCTCAAATTGTCCTTTACCAGGGACATGGCTAAGTACTTAGATTTTACACTCTGCAGAGGTGGTGCACTTTCCCCACAAGACTTGGTTTCACCAAGACAAGATCTTCGAAGCCTTCCCTTAGACTAGAATGGACGCGCTCCAACCTATCAATCCCCTACCACCAACTGTCCATTTGGCTAAGTTATTGCAACCTATATCATAATGCCAAGTGGCTGCACTTGAAGCTTCTCAACATTTGACATCTCAAATCTCTTTGTTCCTGGGTGGCCATCCACAAGTGAGATACACAAGGTAAACCATAGAAATGGGCCTTGTGAACCACTCAACACAAACCATTCCTTCCATTCCACCGGTGATTCATTCACTTAGTTGTTTTATTAAACAAAACACAAGTCCTTGACTTAGAAATATTCCATAGTGTGAATATATATTCCACCCTTGTTTTCTACTAGCTAAGCTAAGCATGATAGTAGTAGGAATCTTAACTTAGGAAATTTTACTAAGGTTTCATTTACTAGGATTTCCCATGGCATAGTTTACACTTAGCAAAAATTCCATGCAAGTCTTACTTAGAAATATCACTAATGCATAGTGAAAATAATGGGACAAAAGTATGTAGCATCACTTGCCTTTTTGGTAGAGAGTATAAGTTCACTCCTTGATCTTGCAACAATCACACTCTTCAAGTTCCACTACAATTCAATCAAGCAAGCAATATTTCAATCTACCATTCAAGCAAAACATCACATAAAATAATAGAAACAAAACAATGCATGCAAGCATGCCAAACTTTGTTTTATTTACAAAAGTGGTTTATAATAGGTTATAAACATTCTAAAACACTTATTGGTCATTTTATAAAGTGGCAAAACTATTTGCAAAAGATTTTACCTATAAACCATTTTTAAACCAAATCATTATTTTATGTGGTTGAAAATGCCTTTATCAAAGTAGTAATCTTCATAGGGTTCACTAAATACATTTTTAAATCATAAAACTTGGTGCTTGGGGTCAGTGAATTTAAATCAAAACATTTCCCAAAGGTTTTCCTCCAAAATCATTTTTAACAATTAAACCATATTTTTATTTGACTAGAAATGCTTTAATTCAAGGTTTTATTCTTTTGCTTCACCAAATATGTTTTTGAAACCACAAATTGACTTCTATGGTCAGTAGGTTCAAAACAAACCATTTTCCAAAGATTTTATCTCAAAATAATTTTAGAACAATTTTTATATTCCAAATATGCCTACACAATTTTAAACATTCAATTTAACCAAAACATTTTACTAAACAAAGTGCATGGACAGAAAGTACTTGTTCTGCTGAATCTATTGATATTAAATTTGCAAAATTTGGACGTGTGGTTACAAAGTTATGAATTTTCCAAATTGGCACATCAAATAGAACATTTCTGCTTTTATTCAAACAGACAGGGCCACGCGTCATGATTCTATTCGCCCATACCGTTTCGCTCGGATCGATTGCTGACAGCCATTGGATTTAAGTGGTATTTCACGGCTCAGAAGCAAGTGTACCCCTTCGGTTAAATTCTATCGTGGCCACGCGATCAAGATCGGACGGTGCACAGCGTGCCTGCCATCGAGTGGCGGCGGCAGGTGGCGGCGCTGGCTCTGGCTACGGTGTCGTGGTGATTACAGGAAGCAAGGGAGGAAGGGGAATTGGTCACCAGGTTCGTGTGGTGTCGCTGATGCTCGTTGTGCTCGCGAGAAGGCAAGGGGCGCACAGTGGTGGCGTGGATTCCTCGCCGGAGTTATGCTACGCCTCGAGCTCATCTGTTCGTCGACGGGGGCGAGTCTACGATTCACTCCAACCCAAACAAACAACGCCATTAGGTTCGCGAGAGAAATGCGAATGCGGGAGTGTCAACTAGGGAGAGAGGGGCGGTCGGGTTTACCGGGGAGAGGTCGCCGGAAACGAGACAGACGTCGGTGCTGTTTCGTCGAAGATGCAGTCGACGTTGCAGGGCAAGCGAGAGCGAGCTGGCGGCGCTGGAGTGTGCGCCAGAGGCTGGGGAATGTTTTTGCGTGGTCGAGGAGTCGAGGGGCGGAGGAGGCTGGCCGGAATTGCCGTAGGAGCTCGCCGGAGCAGAGGGCGGTGCAGGGGAGAATTGGGGACAGCCTGTGGGCTCCGGTGGGGCGACGACTGGGGGGAAAGAGAGAGGGTACGCAGGCGATTAAGAAAGCATGGTTGCGGGGTGGTTTTACTGCGGCGTTAACGCGAATTAAGCCGATCTTTAATCGACTACAACGGCCGGCGAAGTGAGGGGCGGGGTCAGCGGGGCGAGGAAGATGATGACGCGGCCGAGTGGGGTCCGTTGGCGTGAGTGAGAGAGGAGGAGTGGGGCCAGGTCGTCAGCGACAGAGTGGGTTCTTTCCGCGGTGAGAAAACGTTTCGGGGGAGAGAGGGAGAGGTGGGCTGCGAGTGGGCTTAGTGGGCTGGGCTGGCCAGATTCATTTTTTTGATCTGAATGCTTTCCCTTTTTCTTTTCAAATATTCTTTTTTGATTTTTAT
Source organism: Avena longiglumis (assembly GCA_030063025.1). Lineage (NCBI taxonomy): Eukaryota > Viridiplantae > Streptophyta > Magnoliopsida > Poales > Poaceae > Avena > Avena longiglumis. Next base: position 115,599,264 of record CP125975.1, read on the forward strand.
TAATCAATTCAAATACTCATTTGAATTCAAACCTATGCCAAATTTTGTGAATAATCAAACACTGATTAGAAATACATTCTGAAGTCATAATTAGAACAAATCTTTAATTCTTTTTAGGGTCTTTTAATTATTTAAAATAGGCTCTAGTTTTAATTAAATAAGATTTAATAATATTTTTCAATCTCCATTTGAATTCAAATCACCACCAAACTTTTGGTGAATTTTAATTCTGTTTATCAACATATTTCAAAGTCCAAAATAAAATAATTCTTTTATTCTTTTAGGATGTATTAATAATTAAATAAATAAACCATAGTCTTTCAATTCAAATAGGTTTTAATTTATTTTAAAACTCTTTTTGAAATCTAAATAATATCAAAATCTTTTCAGTAGGTTTCATTTGAAAAACTAAAACACTTGGAAATCTTATTTAAAATAAATTAACAAGTTTTAGTGTTTATTTAAAATGGAAAAGCCTTTAATTTAATAAAAATGGATATTAATAAATCCTCATTATTTTATTTAAATAAACCTTTACTCTTTTTATCAAATAGAAATATTTTTTTTCAAAAGCTTGGTCAAGATTTAATTTGGCTCTATAAAATAATCCTTATTTATATTTCTACCTTTGGTTTATAAAAACCATATCTTTTTATTTTAAAGATCCAAATTAGTGACTCCAACTATTATAATTTTATTCATTATTTGTTTATCTTTTTAAATCCTTTTAGGATTATTTGCTCACCATTTGGTAGGGATTTTAGATAAGGGCTTTATTAGCTTTGGACATTCAATTTCCTTATCTTATTAAATTCATAAGATTTTATCTATGGCTCCAAATTAAGTGAATCCAATTCATATGGTTTTATAATATTTCTAATAGTCATTCTTGATCAATTTGAAATGTTTGTTTGGCCAATTTTTATATGGGTCAAATCCATAGGCTTGGAGATAACTTGGAAAATGATTTCCTTCCATTAGGGTTTTTGGGTTTTGGTTTATTTCTCAAGTGTTTAAATTTCTAGATGCATTTAAAGAGAAATGCATTCCACTTGATTTGAATTTTGTTGGTTTCAAACATTAACCAAAGTTTGTTCAAGATGGGATTTTAAGTTTCCATTTAGAAACAAAAGTTTCTTTTCACCCTAAATTTCAACAATTGTTTATTTTGTTTATTTATTTTTCACATTACAAGATTTGGAAAATCTTGGGATGTGACACCTATCTTATAAATTAGCTCGTTGATTAACAAGATGATCAAAGGTTTCCTGATCATGGACATTAGATATTGTTAATAACGAGGTCACAACATTAGTGTAATGGTGTGATGAACATTCATCCGAAGTATAGCATTACGATCAAGGTCATTGTGTTTATATTGCTATAACATCATACGAAGTAATCTTAGTCCTTAGACCATGAGATCATGTCAATCACTAACACCAGAAGAGTATCTTAATAACATCAAACGTCACACCATAATAGGGTGACTATAAAGATGGGTTCAGTGCTACGAAGGTGTTATGTTGAGGCTCATGGATCAAGAGTGGAATTTGTCCATCCCGATGATGGATAGATATATTCTGGGCCCTCTCGGTGATATCACATTAGTTAGCTTGCAAGCAAGTGATTTGATCACTAGAATGTTATATCACGGGAACAAGAAAAGAGTACATGTCGGTAACGATTTCAAACTAGGTATGGAGATACCGATGATCGAATCTCGGACATGTAATATATCGCGAGACAAAAGGATTGAGTTACATGCGTATAAGGTTCAGACGATCACATAAGTCATCGTTGAATATGTGGGAGTCAGTACGGATCTCCAGGTCCTGCTGCTGGTTATTGATCGGAGAGGGGTCTCGATCATGTCTACATTATTCGTGAACCGTAGGGTGACACACTTAAGGGATACCGACACCATTTGGAGCAAGTAATATGCCAGAGAAAGAAAAAGGAAAGCGCAGGAATTTATTTCACTAGACAAAAGCTTTTGGTTGAAATTGCTGAAACTGGTTCTGCATGTGAAATTGAATACTAGCAAGGGGTTTTATGTGAATGTTTGTTAATTAAAGTAATTAACATAATTATGAATAGATAAATAAAATATTTTTATTTAAATGATAGCTTGCATTAAATTTGGTGGAAATTTAATGCATTCGAGTGGATTTTTGAGTAGAGGCTCTTTTATGGGAGTGGAGGCTTTTCATTTTGAGTGGGAGCTCCACCCACATGAATGTGGAAGAGGTGGGGGCAGCCACCATGGCTGGCGCCATGCCCCTTGGGGTGCCCCCCTCTCCCTATAAAAGGCCCCCCTCTCATCCTCTCAAAGCACACCTCCTCGCGAAGGATCTCTCCCCCCTTTAGAATGTCCCTATGGTCTCGGATTAGCGAGATACATGATCCCGGTGGCTTTTTCTGGAAGGATTTGTTGCTTCTGCTGCTTCGCTGGAGTGAGGGCGTGGAGGTTGTCGGGGTACCCGGACGTGTGTCTGAGCCTACTTGTAACCCTAGCCTCCCCAAATCTCGGGACGAGATTTATTTTAAGGGTGGTAGCCTGTCACATCCCAAGATTTTCCAAATCTTGTGATGTGAAAAATAAAGGAATAAAATAAAACTTTGTTGCTTTTCGGGTGAAGAAACTTCTTGAATCCAATTGGGAACTTTCAAAACCTATTTGGATCAAATAAAATCCTAAAGGATTTAAAAGTTAAATAAACAATAAACTTCAAATTATTTAAAATTACTGTTTTTGGATCTTTTAATAAAAGATTTTGTTTTTAAAAGAAAAGGTGGATTTATAAATAAAGATTATTTTATAAAGCCAAATTAAACCTTGGCCAATATTTTGAAATAAATGTTTTGTTTTGATAAAAATAGTAAAGGTTTATTTAAATAAAATAATAAGGATTTAATATCCAAATTTTATTTAAGTAAAGGCTTTTCCCATTTTAAATAAACACTAAAACTTATTTATTTGTTTAAATAAGTTTTCCAAATATTTTATATTCTCAAATAAAACCTACTGAAGTGTTTTGGCTTTATTTTAGATTTCAAAATAAAGTTTTTAATAAAATAAATCCTATTTGAGTTAATAATGAAGGTCTATTGTATTTAATTATTAATGGACCCTAAAATAAAAGGTTATTTTTTTAAACAAGTTTCCAAATATTCTTTATTTCCAAATAAACCTACTGATTTGGTTTTGAAAATATTTGGATTTCTAATGGAGATTTTATTAAATAAATCAAACCCTATTTGATTAAATAACTAAAGGTCCATTTTATATAATTAATGAATGGATCCTAAAATGAATAAAAATATTATTTTTTTATTTTTTTTATTTTGGAATTTTGGTTTATGTTACTGAACAGAACCAATTTCAAAGTTGTGAAGTGTGGTGATTGTTTGAATTGCGAATGTTTGAATAGTTGATTGAAATTCAAAAACAGAAATTGATTTAGAAAAAGAAAAATGTTTCAGACAGAAAAAAATAGGATCTGGACCAGCCCAGCCGGCCAAGCCAACAAGGCCCAGTACCAGCCTCTCTCTCCCCCGAAGCATTCTTTTCTCACTCACCAGACGACCCGCTAAGCAGCTGACTGGTGGACCCACGTTTCCTCTTCCTTCTCTCGCTGCCAGAGGACCCCACCGCCACGCCCCCTTCTTCCCCACCCGCAGACTACGCCCTCCCCCTCGCCGGCCGTTGCAGGCGAATTAAGCGCGGCGTAATACGCGTTAACCACACCATTACTCGGCCCCTTGACCACGCACCTTAAAGCGCTTGCCCCTCCTCTCCGTTTCCCCTCTGTCACCCCGCAGTAGCACGCCCCCAGGCCGCCCCAATTCCTCCCCGAGCACCTCTGTCTCCGACGACCTCCCTTGCCAATTCCGGCCAGCACACGCCACCTCTTGCCCCCTCGAGCACGCAGCTGTGATCAGCATTCCCCAGCGGACCCTTCTGCAGCCGCTTGCTCAGCGCATCCACAGCGTCGGCAGCGTCTTCCCGAGCCAGCCGTGCGCTCAAGCTGGCGACGTCTCCCCGGTAAACCAGACCTCCCCTCTCTTCCTCGTGGACACGGTGACGATCTCCATACTCTTGCGAATCTAACAGTGCCTCCCATTTGTCCTAGGGTTCCCCTAGCCTCGCTTCCGTCGGCCCGACCGCACCGAGGCCCAGAACAACTCCGGCGAGCAATTGAAGACGAACCCGTGCGCCCCTTCACCAACTAGTACCACGTTGAGCATCAGCATCGTTCAGCGAACCAGGTGAGCACTCTCTCCCTCCTTCTCGCTTCTGTACGGCATGACGCCATCGACAAGCCGCAGCCGCCAGAGTCCAGCCGCCAGCCGGTTACGGTCGAGAGCCGTTAGATCTAGATCGGAGCGATAGGATAGTTCACTTAAACGAAATGGGTAAGCGTTGATCTGAGCCGCACATGCCCCTTTTAATCCTGGTAGTGCAGATCGCTCGATCCACACAAACCGTTTTTGTCCAATCAGAGACAGACACGTGGCCTGTAGATGATTTAAAAGACTGAATTGATCTATTAGGATTCCAATTTTGTAAATTGCACAACTTTTAAACCACACGTCCAAATTTTGCAAACTTTATATCGTTGGAATCAGTAGAATAAACCCTAGCCAACCATGCCTTAGTTTAGCAAATAGTATCTGTTAGCTTGTTGGTTTTTGCAGAAACTTTTGATTGCTTGTTAAGGATGTAAAAATGAATTTCGGGTTAAAATCTTTTGCAATTGGATTGCTTTGAACCTACTGACCATAGGAAACACTTTGTGGATTCAAAAATGTATTTGGTAAAACAAAATAATGATTCTTTGATTTAAAACCATTTCTAGTCAAATAGAAATGTGGTTTATCTAAATGATTTTAAAGGAAAACTTTTGGGAAATGTTTTGTTTTAAACTCTCTGACCCCAAACACCAAGTTTTGTGATTTGAAAATGTTTTTTTTGGTGAACCCTATAGATTAATGCCTTAGTAAAAATATTTTTACCCCACATAAAATGACACTTTGTTTTGAAAATGGTTTTTGAAGTGAAACCTTTTGCAAATGACTTTGCCACTTTACAAAATGACCATTAGGTGTTTTCAAATGTTTATGACCCATTAGGAACCACTTTTTCAAACAAAACTAAGCTTGGCATGCTTGCATGCATTACTTTGACTTTGTCATTTTATGTGTTGTTTTGCTTGATTGGTAGATTGAGTATGTGCCTTGCTTGGTTGATTTGTAGTGACTTGAAGAGTGTGATTGTTGCAAGGACAAGGAGTGAACTTATACCCTCTACCAAAAAGGCAAGTGATGCTTCATACTTTTGTCCCATTACTTTCACTATGCATTAGTGATTTTGCTAAGTAAAACTTGCATGGATTTTGCTAAGTATAAACCTTGGTATAGGAAAACCTAGTAGATGAATCCTTAGTAGGATTTTCCTAAGTTAAGATTCCTATTACTATCAAGATTAGCCTAGCTAATAGAAAACATGGGTGGAATATATATTCACACTATGGAAAATTCCTAAGTCTGAGGACTTGTGTTTTGTTTAATAAAACAACTAAGTTAATGAATCACCTGGGTGGAATGGTAATTGCTTGGTGGATTTTGGTTGAGTGGTTCATAAGGCCCATGTCTATGGTTTACCTTGTGTATCTCACTTGTGGATGGCCACCCAGGAACAAAGAGGTTTGAGATGTCAAATGTTGAGAAGCTTCAAGTGCAACCACTTGGAAATATGGGCTCTGCCATGATCATATAGGTTTCAAGAACTTAGCCATATGGACAGAGGGTGGTAGTGTTTGATAGGTTGGAACGCGTCCATTTTGGTCTAAGGGAAGGCTTCTGAAAGATCTTGTCTTGGGAAACCAAGTCTTGTGGGGAAAGTGCACCACCTCTGCAGAGTGTAAAACCTAAGTACTTAGCCATGTCCCTGGTAAAGGACAATTTGAGCATCAAGACATGGAAGCAATCAAGAATCTCATCATTCAAATTTCTAAGTTAAAATCTTGTGGTTTGAACAAGGGTATTTGAAATCTTCAATCTTTGATTGAGAGAAGCCTTGGAAAAGATTTTGTCAAAACAAAAACTTCGTATTTTCAAAATGATAAGGAAAATCTATTTTGAGCAATGCAAGCCTCAACTCCACTTAGCCAAATGCATATAGATGATAGACTCCACCATACTACCATAGTATCACTTGCCAATACAATTCAAATGTATTGACCCTTGTGGCTGTAACTTGTAATGTTGCAGGTTTGATTGTTTTAGAGAAGATTGATTGATTAGGATTACAAAGTCTACAACCAACATGTCTGCCTCTGGAACTTTGAAGATGAAGGACCCCATGCTTATAGTTATTCTGCTACAATGTAATGTAATAGCCAATGAGCTATGTAAGATGTAATAAAAATTATGTTATTCCTGGTTATAAAGTTATATTATGACCTTTGTTTCTTGATATTACATCTTAACTATGGATGCTAGCTATTGATCCAGGGACTAGCATTGTAAACACAGGGGACTCCACCTTATATTGTATAAAGGTTGGGACACTCCCTCTACAGATGGTATCAGAGCATTGTGTTGCCTGTAGGATTTGTAAACCTTAGGATTGGATAAAAGACCCTTAGAAAAATAGGAGTTGTATTTTGTTCCAAAAACTTATTTACAAAAACTTGTAAACTCTTTCCTCAACCATTTTGGTTTCAACTCTACTTCTCTTCTACTTCAACTTGATGGAAAAACCAACCCCATGGCCAAAGACTACACCATGTGCAAAGGACTACTTCAAATCTAATGACTTCAACATCTTCAACTCTAATGAATTCAACATCTTCAGCATATTCACCAAGGACTTCCAACTTGGATACCACTAAAGACTACATGTAAGACAAGGAAATCTTGCTCAAGATTTGGAGACTGAGGGAATGCAAAAGTTAGAAGGAGCCCACATCATTTGAAGCTTTGTAACCAAGAGTTTTTCTCAAGGGAACCAAGATCTCAAGTAAGAAGAAGCAACCAAGAATGATGGAAAGATCACAAGTAAACCATATAGATGGACCACCATATTTTAGTTAAAATCAAACACACCAACTTATGTGGTGTAACAAAAATATTTTGTTGCCTAAGTATGTGCTTGAACTTTGTTGTTTGAGTGAAGTGTTGGTTTGTGATTGCTTGCACATTGCTTGTGTGAATTGTGATGTGTGTGATTAGAAATATTTCCTTAGAAATATCTTGCCTATTCTAATCCCTACCCAACTCAAACAGATGACTACTCCAAGAGACTCCAACCTCAAGGTTGATGACACCAACAACAACCAAGAGGACAACATGAAAGAACTTATAGCAACCCAAAACCAGTTGAGCCAAGAGACAACTCAACTTTTAGCCAACAACAATGGACTAGACCCAGGCATACAAAGGATTTTGAAACTTCAATCCCAATTGTTGCAAGGATTGGTTACTCAAATGATCAACATGGGAGAAAACTTTTCCCAAAGATCTAATGACAACAAGGATGACAAAGATGTTATTCTAGAAGGAACCCTAGCTAGCAATACTTGTGGATACAATGATCATGCATCCAAGGAACATGAAGATCAATGCCCCAAGAAGAGAGAAAGATCTCCCACCTATGAAGAACATGAACTAGAAGAACTCCTAGCTTTGGAGAGACCCAAGAAGAAGAAGAAATGCCCCAACCCTAACAAGAAGGACATTACTAAAGTGCAATGTTACAATTGCAAAGAGATGGGACACTATGCCAATGAATGCCCAGAAAAGAAGAAGAACCAAAGAAACAAACAAGAGGCAATGATACCAAAGGAAAAGAAAGATATCAGCCAAGTGATGTGTTTCAAATGCAAGGAACTAGGCCACTATGCAAGCAATTGTCCAGAAAAGATGAAGAACAAGTTAAACAAGTCTATGAAGGATCTCAACCTTGGCCCATGAGTCAAGTATGGAATCAAAGGACACAATGCAAATGTTTGCTTAGAAAAGTTTCCCCAGGAGCCCAAGAAGGCCAATATGTAAATTTTGTTTGAAAATTTTTAAGGGTGGTAGTACCACTAGTTGTCTGAGCCTACTTGTAACCCTAGCCTCCCCAAATCTCGGGACGAGATTTATTTTAAGGGTGGTAGCCTGTCACATTCCAAGATTTTCCAAATCTTGTGATGTGAAAAATAAAGGAATAAAATAAAACTTTGTTGATTTTCAGGGTGAGAAGAAACTTTTTGAATCCAATTGGGAACTTTCAAAACCTATTTGGATCAAATAAAATCCTAAAGGGATTTAAAAAGTTAAATAAACAATAAACTTCAAATTATTTAAAATTACTGTTTTTGGATCTTTTAATAAAAGATTTTGTTTTTAAAAGAAAAGGTGGATTTATAAATAAAGATTATTTTATAAAGCCAAATTAAACCTTGGCCAATATTTCGAAATAAATGTTTTGTTTTGATAAAAATAGTAAAGGTTTATTTAAATAAAATAATAAGGATTTAATATCCAAATTTTATTTAAGTAAAGGCTTTTCCCATTTTAAATAAACACTAAAACTTATTTATTTTTTTAAATAAGTTTTCCAAATATTTTATATTCTCAAATAAAAATATACTGAAGTGTTTTGGCTTTATTTTAGATTTCAAAATAAAGTTTTTAATAAAATAAATCCTATTTGAGTTAATAATGAAGGTCTATTGTATTTAATTATTAATGGACCCTAAAATAAAAGGTTATTTTGTTTTAAACAAGTTTCCAAATATTCTTTATTTCCAAATAAACCTACTGATTTGGTTTTGAAAATATTTGGATTTCTAATGGAGATTTTATTAAATAAATCAAACCCTATTTGATTAAATAACTAAAGGTCCATTTTATTTAATTAATGAATGGATCCTAAAATGAATAAAAATATTATTTTTTTTTTTTTTATTTTGGAATTTTGGTTTATGTTACTGAACAGAACCAATTTCAAAGTTGTGAAGTGTGGTGATTGTTTGAATTGTGAATGTTTGAATAGTTGATTGAAATTCAAAAACAGAAATTGATTTAGAAAAAGAAAAATGTTTCAGACAGAAAAAAATAGGATCTGGACCAGCCCAGCCGGCCAAGCCCAACAAGGCCCAGTACCAGCCTCTCTCTCCCCCGAAGCATTCTTTTCTCACTCACCAGACGACCCGCTAAGCAGATGACTAGTGGACCCATGTTTCCTCTTCCTTCTCTCGCTGCCAGAGGACCCCACCGCCACGCCCCCTTCTTCCCACCCGCAGACTACGCCCCCCCCTCGCCGGCCGTTGCAGGCGAATTAAGCGCGGCGTAATACGCGTTAACCACACCATTACTCGGCCCCTTGACCACGCACCTTAAAGCGCTTGCCCCTCCTCTCTGTTTCCCCTCTGTCACCCCGCAGTAGCACGCCCCCAGGCCGCCCCAATTCCTCCCCGAGCACCTCTGTCTCCGACGACCTCCCTTGCCAATTCCGGCCAGCACACGCCACCTCTTGCCCCCTCGAGCACGCAGCTGTGATCAGCATTCCCCAGCGGACCCTTCTGCAGCCGCAGCTCACTCAGCGCATCCACGGCGTCTTAGCGTCTTCCGAGCCAGTAGCCTGCACTCAAGCTGGCGACGTCTCCCCGGTAAACCAGACCTCCCCTCTCTTCCTCATGGACTCGGTGACGATCTCCATACTCTTGCGAATCTAACAGTGCCTCCCGTTTGTCCTAGGGTGCCCCCTAGCCTCGCCCCCCGTCGACGTCTGACCGCACCGAGGCCCAGAACAACTCCGGCGAGCAATTGAAGACGAACCCGTGCGCCCCTTCACCAACCAGTACCACGTTGAGCATCAGCATCGTTCAGCGAACCAGGTGAGCACTCTCTCCCTCCTTCTCGCTTCCTGTAACGCCGGCGACGCCACTGACAAGCCGCCGCCGCGCGTCAGAGTCCAGCGCCGCCAGTTTCTGGTCGGGGCACTGAGAGCCGTTAGATCTAGATCGGAGCGATAGGATAGTTCACTTAAACGAAAGGGTAAGCGTTGATCTGAGCCGCACATGCCCCTTTTAATCCTGTGGTCTGTATCGCTCGATCCACACGAACCGTTTTTGTCCAATCAGAGACAGACACGTGGCCTGTAGATGATTTAAAAGACTGAATTGATCTATTAGGATTCCAATTTTGTAAATTGCACAACTTTTAAACCACACGTCCAAATTTTGCAAACTTTATATCGTTGGAATCAGTAGAACAAACCCTAGCCAACCATGCCTTTAGTTTAGCAAATAGTATCTGTTAGCTTGTTGGTTTTTGCAGAAACTTTTGATTGCATGTTAAGGATGTAAAAATTGTTTAAAAATGAATTTCGGGTTAAAATATTTTGCAATTGGATTGCTTTGAACCTACTGACCATAGGAAACACTTTGTGGATTCAAAAATGTATTTGGTAAAACAAAATAATGATTCTTTGATTTAAAACCATTTCTAGTCAAATAGAAATGTGGTTTATCTAAATGATTTTAAAGGAAAACTTTTGGGAAATGTTTTGTTTTAAACTCTCTGACCCCAAACACCAAGTTTTGTGATTTGAAAATGTTTTTTTTGGTGAACCCTATAGATTAATGCCTTAGTAAAAATATTTTTACCCCACATAAAATGACACTTTGTTTTGAAAATGGTTTTTGAAGTGAAACCTTTTGCAAATGACTTTGCCACTTTACAAAATGACCATTAGGTGTTTTAAAATGTTTATGACCCATTAGGAACCACTTTTTCAAACAAAACAAAGCTTGGCATGCTTGCATGCATTACTTTGACTTTGTCCTTTTATGTGTTGTTTTGCTTGATTGGTAGATTGAGTATGTGCCTTGCTTGGTTGATTTGTAGTGACTTGAAGAGTGTGATTGTTGCAAGGACAAGGAGTGAACTTATACCCTCTACCAAAAAGGCAAGTGATGCTTCATACTTTTGTCCCATTACTTTCACTATGCATTAGTGATTTTGCTAAGTAAAACTTGCATGGATTTTGCTAAGTATAAACCTTGGTATAGGAAAACCTAGTAGATGAATCCTTAGTAGGATTTTCCTAAGTTAAGATTCCTATTACTATCAAGCTTAGCCTAGCTAATAGAAAACATGGGTGGAATATATATTCACACTATGGAAAATTTCTAAGTCTGAGGACTTGTGTTTTGTTTAATAAAACAACTAAGTTAATGAATCACCTAGGTGGAATGGTAATTGCTTGGTGGATTTTGGTTGAGTGGTTCACAAGGCCCATGTCTATGGTTTACCTTGTGTATCTCACTTGTGGATGGCCACCCAGGAACAAAGAGGTTTGAGATGTCAAATGTTGAGAAGCTTCAAGTGCAACCACTTGGCAATATGGGCTCTGCCATGATCATATAGGTTGCAAGAACTTACCCATATGGACAGAGGGTGGTAGTGTTTGATAGGTTGGAACGCGTCCATTTTGGTCTAAGGGAAGGCTTCTGAAAGATCTTGTCTTGGGAAACCAAGTCTTGTGGGGAAAGTGCACCACCTCTGCAGAGTGTAAAACCTAAGTACTTAGCCATGTCCCTGGTAAAGGACAATTTGAGCATCAAGACATGGAAGCAATCAAGAATCTCATCATTCAAATTTCTAAGTTAAAATCTTGTGGTTTGAACAAGGGTATTTGAAATCTTCAATCTTTGATTGAGAGAAGCCTTGGAAAAGATTTTGTCAAAACAAAAACTTAGTATTTTCAAAATGATAAGGAAAATCTATTTTGAGCAATGCAAGCCTCAACTCCACTTAGAAAAATGCATATAGATGATAGACTCCACCATACTACCATAGTATCACTTGCCAATACAATTCAAATGTATTGACCCTTGTGGCTGTAACTTGTAATGTTGCAGGTTTGATTGTTTTAGAGAAGATTGATTGATTAGGATTACAAAGTCTACAACCAACATGTCTGCCTGTGGAACTTTGAAGATGAAGGACCCCATGCTTATAGTTATTCTGCTGCAATGTAATGTAATAGCCAATGAGCTATGTAAGATGTAATAAAAATTATGTTATTCCTGGTTATAAAGTTATATTATGACCTTTGTTTCTTGATATTACATCTTAACTGTGGATGCTAGCTATTGATCCAGGGACTAGCATTGTAAACACATGGGACTCCACCTTATATTGTATAAAGGTTGGGACACTCCCTCTACAGTAGGATAGTTCACGTCATGAGTTTTAAGTTGTCTCGAGGCATAAGCCACAACCTTACCGTCTTGCATAAGTACGGCACCCAAACCTTGATGAGACGCATCACAATATACTTGGAAATCCTTTTCCAAATCTGGCAGACATAGAACTAGTGCTATCACAAGTCTCTTCTTTAACTCCTGAAAGCTGACTTCACAACCTTCAGACCAAGCAAACTTCTTGTCTTTCTTTAACAATTCAGTCATAGCTACCTTAGAAATTCTCGATGAACCTTACGTAGTAACTGCTAAGCCAAGGAAACTACGAACCTCTTTCACGTTCTTAGGAGATTCCCATTCATCACAAATTGAAACCTTAGCAGATCAATGCTACACCATACTTTGTCATAACATGACCAAGAAAACCAACTTCTTCTAACCAGAACTCACACTTGCTGAATTTGGCATAAAGTTTATGCTCTCTCAACTTCTCAAGTATCAAACGCAAGTGCCCTTCATGCTCTTCTTTGCTCTTGGAGTAGACTAAGATGTCATCGATGAAAACGACAACAAACTTGTCGAGGAATTCCATGAACACTTTGTTCATCATATTCATGAAGTATGCTAGAGCATTGGTCAAGCCAAAAGGCATTACAGTATACTCATACAATCCATACCTTGTGGTGAATGCTGTTTTAGGTATGTCTTGCTCTCTTATCTTGAGTTGAAAATAGCCTGACCTTAGATCAATCTTTGAGAACACACATGCTCCTTCAAGCTGATCAAATAAGTCATTGATTCTAGGCAAAGGATATTTGTTCTTGATAGTTACCTCGTTGAGTGAACGGTAATCTATGCATAACCTTTGACTTCTGTCTTTCTTCTCCACAAACAAGATTGGGGCTCCCCAAGATGAAGAACTGGGTTGTATAAATCCTTTCTGCAACTGTTATCCTAGTTGCTTCTTGAGTTCTTTTAGTTCATCCACTGACATTTTATATGGCCTCTTTGTTATTGGTCCTGAACCTGGTACCAAATCTATCAGAAACTCCACATCTCTATCTGGTGGCATTCCCGGCAATTCTTCCGGAAATACATCCGGATACTCACACACAATTAGCACTGCTTGTCTATGCTAACCCCTTAAGAGAATTAAGCATACTCCTTTTTGCTTCAAAGCTGGTCTTGAATCTGATCCTTTTATTTTCCGGAGTTGTGAGTGAAACAGTATGGCTGGCACAATCTATCACTCCTTTGTACTTAGTCTTCCAGTCCGTTCCCAGAATGACGTCCAATCCTTGGGAGTTTAGTATTATCAAGTTAACGGGAAACTTATGTTTTCCAAATTCTATTACTAGATCCCGGCATCCAAGACTTATTATCATTTCTCCATTCGGAGAACTAACTTTTATTGGACACCCAATGTTTTCAGACAGAAACCCATTTCTATCAACAAATGCCTTTGATATGAATGAATGCGATGCACCAGTATCAAAGAGTACAAATGCTGGAATGGAATTGAGTCTGAACTTACCAGCAACAGCGTCAGGCTCCTCATAGACCTCATCCACATTGATGTGGTTCACCTGTCCTTTCTGGAAAGGATTGGGCTTGACAGGTCCTTCAACTTTCTTTTCGGGGCACTCATTTGCATAGTGTCCCATCTTCTTGCATTTGAAGCATTCAACCTGACTGATGTCTCTCTTAGCAGACTGACTTCCACTCCCACTACCATTACCACTGTGGTGGCTCTTATGTCCACTCTTGTGGTTCTTGTACTTGTCATTGTCATGACTGCGATGGTGCTTGTTCTCATGACGGTTGTGGTTGTGGTGCTTGTTGAATTTCCCATGCTTGTGGGATCCTGAGCTTCCACTGTCATCATAGTGAGATCGTTTGTGAGACGATCCCGAGCTCTGCTTGTCGGAGTGCTTTCTCTTTCTACTCTCGACTTGCTTCATTTTGTTCTCCAATATAGCAGCCTTGTCACAGAGCGACTGATAAGTGGGAACATATGCCACAGCCAACTGCAGATTCAACTCATCATTCAAGCCTTCCAGAAATTTTTCCTTTCTCTTGGCATCTGTGTCAACCTCATCTGGTGCATAACGCGCCAGATTGTTGAACTCTTCAATGTATTCAGCCACGCTGCGGTGGCGCTGCTTCAGATTGTGGAACTCCTTCTTCTTCAGTCTCATTATTCCTGATGAGATATGAGAAGTGCGAAAACCATCCTCAAAGATAACCCAAGTCACCTCATCTATAGGAGTGGTGATTTGGAAGTTGTCCCACCAAGTGGCGGCTGGCCCTTCCAGCAGATGTGCTGCAAATCTGACCTTTTCAGCGTCCGTGCAGCCCACGGTTACTAAGTCCTTGTTTACAGAACGTAGCCAATCATTGGCCACCATGGGATTAGTTGTCCCCGAGAACTTAGCTGGCCTCAATCGCAGAAATCTGGTGAGCATATCAAAGCCTGGAGGGTTGTTGTTGTTGTTGTTATTGTTGTTGTTGTTGTTGTTGTTGTTATTGGGGTTGTTGTTGTTGTTGTTGTTGTTGTTGTTGTTGTTGTTGTTGTTATTGGGGTTGTTGTTGTTGTTGTTGTTTTGGTTCTGAATGAATGTTGTCATCATCTGCATGAGCTGTGTTTGAGCATTCATCATTTGCTGCATTTCCGGAGAGATGCTGTTGTTGTTGTTGTTGTTGGGGTTGGGGTTTGCACGACGGGGAGGCATCTGTGGTTTGTTCAAATAGAGATAAGAATGAGATACCCATAGATGTTTTCATGCACATTACATCACATAAGCAAACACAAGCATGCAACAGAAGATAAAAGTTCAACAAACAAATAACAAGTTCTCAAAGTAAAACACACAAGTGGCAAGCCATCCACATGTCGGATGGTCCAATAACAAGTTCACAAATAACAAGTACGGTAATAAAAGATAAACGAGTAGTCAAGTCTACTCATTAGCATCAATCTCCTCCTCGAAAAAGGTAAGACCTGCGTTCTCCATCGCGGTCTTGTTCTCCTCAATGGTAGTGGTCAAGGACTCAATCTTGGCCTTGAGAGCCCTCTTCTGGGAACGAAGCCTCTCTATCACCATCTGCTGCTGCTCTAGCTCGAAGTCCTTGGACTTCAGTTCTTCAGTCATGTACCGAATCTTCTTGTTCCTATCCTGGACACGTTTCTCCTGACTCTTGAACTTCCGGTCCTGGGTCTCGAACTTCGCCTCCATTTCCTTGACTATCTCGTCCTGCTGCGCGAAAAGCTTGTCCTTCTCGTGAAGCTGCACCTGGAGCTCGTCATTACTGAGCATGACATTGGTCCTGTCCGTGTCCACGTGCCTAATGAGAGACTCTAAGTCCTGGAGATACAGACGTATCGGCTCTGGTGCATCCCTCGAGTCGTCCTCGAAGTCGATGGACTCTCCATCCTCATCACGTCTTCCGAAGACATGGAAGTGGGTGCCTCTAACCTGTCGAGAGTGCCGGCCTAGTAGATGTCCTATCAGGTCCTGCATGACTACCTCCATGCCTCTCTCCCTGTCGTCGTGCATCAGCTTGAAGACGATGGCCTCTGTAGTAGGCTCTGTCTGGCGTCCGGGCTGGTTCACCTTGAAGCCCCAGAGGTCCTTCCTCTCGAACTTGGTGAGTGGATGCACCATGATGGTGGGAAGAGGGAGATTGAGCAAAGTGGTAAGCTCAACGATACGAGGACCAAAGCGGGTAACCTGGAACTCCTCAATAGTGCTGATGGTAATAGGCATCTATTTATAAGATAGAAAAGTTAGAACAACACTATTTAAGATAAACAAAGACAAACATCACATCCATATCCTTGGAACACAAAATCACACAAGTCATGCATACATGAACCCATTACAACAACCAAGGTCCAAACTTATTTAAGGTATCATTTTGGAAAATAAGGTGATAGGTGGTGGTCCAACTATCGAAGTACGCTTACAATCCTATCTCCTTTGGATCTGTTGGCTAACACAATGTTCCTAGAGGCAATCAGCCTATCTTGCTCACATGATTCCATCACTAAGTCTATAATATCTCCTCTTAAGGTTTGGTTGGTGACTTCCAACTCTTTGGTATGTTCCTTCTCTTTCTCTAAGTCTTTTTGGAGGTTGAGCATTCTGCACTTGACTCTAGAACTAAGTTCTTTGATAGTCCTCCAAGTCGCTTCTCTTGCGACTCAAAGAATGTGGTGTGCACCAGTGTTGGTGTACATGCAGAATCCTCTTTCTTTGTGGTTGTCTTCCTTGCTTTTGTACAAGTGAAGTTGCACCCACGATTACTCAACTCCTTCATCCATCCTGGAAAGCCTTTGTACACATTGCGCCATGTATTTCCATTGCCACCATGAGGTCCTTGAGAATTTTGGGAAACTCGGTTTCACACTCCAAGGTCATGGTCATGAGTGGTCCTTTCTTTCGGCTTCGTTGATGGAGTTCATCTACAAATAGAGATGAGAATGAGAAGATTAGAAAAGTTCTGAGAATAATAGACAAGTGTAGAAGTAGTTGAAAATTTTTCCTTAGTGGTTTCCAATCCTAGGGTCATAATCCTACAGGCAACACGGTGCTCGATACCATCTAAGATCCCTCCTTTGTAAAGGAAAAGGATCCTGTGATTGCAATGCTAGTCCCTGGATCATTGCTAGCATCCAGTTTAAGATGAAATACACAGATACAAAGGTCATTTATTACATCCATTCCGGAGATAAAACATAGTCTTTTTACAACTCAAGGCCACAGGCCTAATACAAGAGTTTTGGAATAAGTAAATAAACATAAGTCTTCATCTTCATGTGCCACAGGCAAGCATGTTGAGTGTAGACTCATGACACCTAATCATCATCGGAGTAACCTGCAACATCACAAGTTACAGCCACAGTGGGTCAATACTTTGGAATAGTGTTGGCAAGTGATACCTTAGTAAATTTTAAGTGGACTATAATACTATATGCAATTTGGCTAAGTGTAGCTTGGCTTGCTTTGCTCAAAATAGGTTTTCCCTATTAGTTGAAATCACTAAGTTTTTCTTTGTCAAAAACATTTCCCAAGAAACCACCAATAGACATTGGGGTCCTTCACCCTTGTTCACCCACAAGTTTTATTTAGAAGTTGGAGTGATGAGATTCTTGATAGCTTCCATGTCTTGATGCTCAAGTTGTCCATTGCCATGGACTTGGCTAAGTACTTAGATTTTCCATCTACATAGGTTGTGCACTTTCCCCACCAGACTTGGTTTCCCAAGACAGGACCTTTCAGAAGCCTTTCCTTAGACCAAATGGACGCGCTCCAACCTATCATTCCCACTACCACCAACGTTCCAAATGGCTAAGTTCTAGCAACTTATGTGATCCAGGCAGAGCCCATATTGCCAAGTGGCTGCACTATAAGCTTCTCAACACTTGGCCTCTAAAATCCCTTTGTGCCTGGGTGGCATACCACAAGTGAGATACACAAGGTAAACCATGTCCATGGGCCTTGTGTAACCACTCAACCAAAAACCACCATTCAAGTCCCATTCCACCCAGGAGGTTCATTGACTTAGTTGTTTTATTAAGAAAAACATAAGTCCAAGGACTTAGAAATATTTTCATCATAGCATGTATATACTTTACCAACCCTTGTTTGCTACTAGCTAGGCTAAGCATGGCATAGTAACTTAACTTAGGAAATTTCCTAGCAATTCTACAACTACTTAGGATTTCCCAACACAGCATTTGGCAAAATAGTAACATGCAAGACTTAGCAAAATATTTCTAATACTTGTACAAAATATAGGGATGGAAATATTCATGAAGTACCACTTGCCTTGGTAATGGGGAGACTAGCACTCTTCACAATCACAATCACTAGCACCAAAATCTACACAAAGATTATAACCACAATCACATACAATTCATATACAAACAAAAAAATATGTATGCATGCATGCAAGAATGCTAAGTGATGTTTTTTGAAATTCCACCAAGCAAGTGCAAGATACTGAAACATAAGCAAGTCAAAATCTTGCCAATCCAAGTTTATTTTGCCCTAAAACAAAATCCTAAACAAATCCTATACTCAAAATAGTCCTAAATAATTTTCTGCATAAAAAGACATTTTAACAGAAACTTTTTACTAAACACATTGCATAAACAGAAAGAGCTTGTCTCCCTGATTCCAACGACATAAAATTTGCAAAAATCTAACGTGGAAATCAAAAGTTATAGCAATTTCAAAATTGGATCTAAATCTGATTTCAAATCTGTTTTTGAATCTAACCCTAGCCACGTGTCTTAACCCTACTGGCGCGTACCGGTTCGGACGGATCGAGCTCTGCGGGCCTTAGGATCTAAGTTAGATCTGGCGGCTCAGATGCGCTCTTACCTCTTCGCTTAAGTTCTAATCTCAGCCGCAGGATCTGCATCTAACGCTCCTAATCGCTTTGACCAAATACGAGCGGCGCTAATGGCTGGCGTTCTACAATCGTCTTGGTGTGGGGGAAGTGTCTTACCAGATCCGCAGGAGGCTGCTGATGCTCAAGGTGGCGTTGGCTCGGGAAGGGGCGCACGGGCACGGTCACTAGGGCTCGTCGGAGTTGCGGGCGGTGTCTGTCGCTTGCAGTCGAGGTTGTTGCCGAGGTTTGGCGTCGCCCTAGAGCGAACCAAAGGGATCAGGAGATGCACAGGACGCAGGAAAACACTCTCGTATGAAAGAGGGGGCAAGGGGCGCTCAGGTTTTACCTTAATTGGTCGCCGGAGTCTAGCGGCGGCGCAGGTGGTTGCAGGCACGAACAGGGATGACGGCTTGGGTCACAAGAATGCACACGAAGGGTATCAGGGGGTGCGCGAGATCAAGCTGGTTGCAGTGGTTTGAACGAGAGAGAGGGGGCGATCGAGGCTTACCGAAATTAGTCACCGGAGCCGTCAGTACTGCGGTGCTTCGAACACAAATGCGCGCAGCCTGGTGGCGGAGTGAGCGAGGAGAGTGGGGGGAAATGATCGTGGTGCAGAGGGGATTAAATAGGCCCAAGCGCGACAGGAAACGCTTGCGGCATCAAGGCTAATTACGCCGCGCCATTACCGGCATTGACAGCAGCGGCGACGTGGTCTGCGGGCGCGTTTTGGGAAGACGAGGGTGACATGGAGAGGGCCCGCTCGTCAGCGAAACGCGCAGAGAGGAGGTGGGGTCTGGTTGTCAGCGACTGCTTGGGTGCGATTGCGCGTGCGAGAGAGTGTCACATCCCAAATTTTAGATTTGGTCTTGCATATCATTCATTGCATCGCATCATATCTTACCATGCATTACCGTCGAGTAGAGAGGATCGACGAAACGCTATTTGCGAAAACCTATTTTACTTCGCTTCGAGTTTCCTGCGGGAGGCTTCAGAGGGGCTTGCAACAACCACCCCTGTAGGTTCGAGCTTTCGCTCAAACTTCGATTGAAGGTTGTGCCCCTCGACGATACGAACCCGTAGGCGCGAGAATCGCTCCAATCGGAGTTCGTATGCAAAAGACTCGGACGTTTTAGTAAACCAAGAGACTTGCAACAACCACCCCTGTAGGTTTGAGTTTTCGCGCAAACTTCGACTGAAGGTTGTTCCCCTCGACGATACGAACCCGTAGGCGCGAGAATCGCTCCAATCGGAGTTCGTATGCAAAAGACTCGGACGTTTTAGTAAACCGCCGGAAAACGGTCCGAAAATCCGGACCGATTTCCGAATCGGAGTCAAATCTGGACCGATTCGGGTCAGGATTTTTTTTTCTTTTTCTTCTTCTCACGCGTGGGACTATTTGAAGGGGCCCCACCCCTGCCTCGATTCCCGTGCCTCCCAGAACCCCGCCGCCACAACTCCCTGGCGCGCCTCCAGCGTGAAACGCGCCGCACTTTTCGCCTCGCCGCCGCCATCCCTCTCCGTCGCCGTTAAATCGCGTCATTGCGGGTTCGTCTCGCCGCCCTTTCCGTTCCCGTGCTCCGCGTCTCCATCCGCCGCCGCCAACTGCGCCCTGCGGATCGCCGCGTACGCGCACGCGTTTATTATTCCGGGAGCCGTAGTTGACTGTGTGCATACGTGCAGGTAGAACCACGGCCGAAGCCGTCACCGCCGTCCGAGCTCGCGGAGTTCGTTTGCGATCTTTCGGTAAGACAGCAGCCACGTCGGATCTCAGATCAGCGGCTTAGATCGTTCGTTGACTGGTCAGCACTCGCGTTGACTAGTCGACGCTCGACGTTGACTGGTCAGACGTCGATCGGTTGATCATCAAACACAGTTGACTGGGTCAAACTCGTTAATCCTATTAGTTGGCAGATTTCGGTAGAATCTTGTAAATTGCGTAGAAATTAAACTGATTGGCCAAAAAATGCAAATAAAATATGTACGCGTTCAGTGAGTCGTGTAGAATCTCGCTGTAGCTTTGGTTTAGACTTTTACCGTCAGGTTTAGTACAGTTTAATCAAACTAGTTAGTGGCCTTTTCGGAGTAATAAATTCGTAGTAAAAGTTTCGTAGCTCCAAAAATCGCGTGTGATATGTCTCTGAACTCGTATGAACGAGGGGAATCTCATCGTGAAATAAAAAGATAGGCTTACAGTAAAAACTTCTGCAGTATTTGTCTAATGGATTTCTTCAGTGTTTTAATTACTCGGGATGTTTTATAACTCCTTTTTGAGTAATTCCAATTGGTACTGTTTTTTATCAGCGATGCCTATGCGGTAGAATTTTTCCAAGATTTTACAAACAGTATACTACCGGTAGCGAATTTTTTTAAGTTCTAGCTCTAGTAGTGATCACTACGTTTGGTTAATAGTTTCCCTTGCGCCAAATCTATTTTCCATGCATGTATTCGGTAGTAATATGTATTAGTATTATGTGGTGCAGCTGTAGCACCAATTCACTTGCCGTTCTTGCATTCATGCATCATCTTTGTTGCATATGTTTGTGAATTGTTTGTTTATGAATGCAATTGTGTCGTGTAGATAGTGTGGAGTGCAACCCTTGCTCGTGTGTGGATTGTTCCTCCGACCGCTACAACCAAGGCAAGTAGATGCTACTTTGTTCATGATATCGTCCTACTATTTTCTATGCATTGTCGTGTATTTTGTAGATGCATGTGTAGGATGATACTATCGCTATGCTATGTCCTATTATGTGGTAGGACCCTCTTTGTAGATGAACCACCGATGGTAGATGTGCTTAGCCATGCTTGATGAACGAGGGCTGGGTCACATCATTGACACTTGTTTTCTCAAAGTATTGGTTTGTAAAAACTAAAACAACTTAATCAATGAACCCCCTGGGTGTGATGGTATTGATAAATTTTGGTGGTTTCATTGCGGAAAGGCACCCAGGTATCAAGAGAAATTGATTGGCTTCTTTATTCTGTAGCTTACGTGTACAACCATGTGCCAATAATGGAATGAGCGGTTGGTTGGACTTAGTAGGTTGTGGTAACTCGAACCCGCGTATCCAGAGATGTAGAATTTTGGTAGGTTGGACCGGTGCGCGTCGGGATTGAGGAGCTACTTCCCGAACAGTCTCTTCTTGGTCTTCTCCCTATCATCACCCAAAATGAGAGTGATGGTACGAGCTGGGCTGGCCAAGTCACATGGGTAAAGTGTACTAACCTCTGCAGAGTGTATAATCTAATCGATTAGCCGTGTCCCCGGTTATGGACAACTGAGTTGCTAGATATTGATTCCATGACATGTTTCTCGCTCATTCTAATTTCATAATTGTTTTAATATTGTTGGGTTAACTTAATTGGGATCTTTTCAAAGAAAATTCAAAACTGTTTATGAAAGTAGGACAAAGTTATTTGCAAATGCAAGCCAGACACAGCTCCACTTGCCAGATATGCATGTATATGTTAGTACTAATGTCTCCATTACTAGCTCTACTTGCCATACATTCCATGTATTGACCCTTCGGGGCTGTTGCGTTTTATGCTGCAGGTTATTCTGATTCTGATTGATCGTTATAGGCCACGATACTCCACTCGGCACTTGTTCACTTGTGGGCAATTTGAAGATTGGAGGATTTACTCGCTTTTGTTGCTACCTGAACAATTTGAGCTAGCTTTATGCTAAGCCTTTACATTGTAATAATGGTACTCTGGATCTTGTAGATCATGATACACGGTTATTTGCTATGATTATCTATCTTACTCTATTGTGGGCCAATGAACCGATCCAGGGATTGGCATGTCACATAGAGGCCACGGTCTTATCAGAACCGGGGTGTCACAGGATGGTATCAGAGCCCGTGTGTCGACTGTAGGATCGTGACCTAGGATTGGATTAGGAAGCCATAGAATTATTAAGCTTATATTAACACTGTCTTTCCTCTTATGCCTTTCACCCTCGTATATTCTTACCATATGCTATTCTCACACTTTCCTCTTTTACTTGATAGATGGGAGACGTCAGGGCTGAGTATGTCACCATGGAGTCACCAAGGCCCTTTGCAAGGCCGTTAGCTCAGCTCTCTCAGTCATTGGGATTGCCACTGCCTATGTTCAAGGGAAGAAGGTTGTACACCTATGGATATGGAGAGGATGCATGGGAGATCATTACCTTCATATTCAGAGATGCCGCCCTGCCAAACCCCGCGCACTTGGTCTACACCAAGATATACTGCAACTGGGGACTTGGAATCAACTTGGCTGTACATGAAGCCCTGTCTCGCCAGTGCCACTATGTCCGACACCTACTGCCTGCAGATTCACCCTACCGTGATTATGGAAGGCGTGATGAAGATGGGAACATTGTGGTTACCCCGAGTGACAGGAACAACATGCCGCCCCGTCGGAGGCACATAGAGGACATGGAGAGAGAGAATGGAGCTCTAGCAGAGAAGGTGAGGATGATAAATGAGATTGCAGATTTTACTAGCAATGGTATGGTGGTCCAAGGACAGGAGATTGACACTTTGCATGAAGCTGTGGGAGTTCTGGAGACTTCCCTGATAGCCAGAGATGAGACCATAGCCCATCTTCATGGTACTGTGCAAGAGAACACTCAGAACATACAACAGTTGCAAGGGATCGTCCAGGAAAGGGACCAAACCATTGAAGTTATGCCAGCCAGTTGCGCTCTCCAAGCACAGCTGAATCCACCCTCTGATGATGACAATGGAGATGATGATGACAGTGAAGATGATGATGATGAGGAGGACGAGGATGATGATGATGGAGACGATGATGGTGGAGGAGATGAAGGCTGTTCTTGCGGTGAGGATGAAGAAGAGGAGGATCCAGAAGAGATGGAGTTTGAAGTCTCAAGTGATGGTTCAGGAGAAGTGTACACTCCGCCGCCATGGTTGTACCGCGAGCCGAAGCGCCAACGCATGACCGCAAGGACCTACCTCAATCTCTTCAAGAAGTAGATAGAAGTCCACCAATTAGTCCACGTTAGGCGAATTCGTTAGGATTAGTCTCGATCGTTGTGAATCTTAGTTCGTGCTAGTTTAAAAGTGTTTAGTTGTTTATTTGTGTACTCCAATATCCCAGGAATTATTTGTGCGAATTTTAATGAAAGAGTTATGGCAATTTGGTTATCATCTGTGTGTTTTTCGCTGCAGTTTTTCTGCTGATACAGCAGTACTGTGCGATTTTTCATATTTTTCTGGTAACTCGGAAAAATCTGAAAAAAATTGGGCTGATGCGAAAACTCTCTGTGCCATATGCACAAAAATTGGCTAACTTTTCTGACGAGTTTAAGTCAGGCGGAAAAATTCGTGAAAGCTGCTGGACTGTTCTGGCAGAATTGCTGTTTTGGTTGATTAGTTGATCTATTGTTTAGTTAACCATTGCCAACTCTTGCCAAACTATTTCAGTAGCTATATACTGCTAGGATAACACCTGGGATGTTGCTGGACCGTTTGTTTGTTGATGTGTTGCTTGCTTGTGATTGTTTGCTATTGTTTGTTGTTGTTTGATCATATGCATGGGTAGAATCCTATTGTCGTAGTTGGTTCTTTCTAAACATACCTATGCTGAACCGCAGATGCCTCCCCGCCGCCAACCCACTGAGTTGGAGCAGCTCATGGCAGCTCAGGCACAGCTGACCCAAGTGATGACCCAGTTCATGGCGAATCAGAACAACAACAATGGAAACAATCAGCCTCAGGGAGATGCTCTCACCAGATTTCTGAGGTTAAGGCCAGCTAAGTTCTCTACTGCAACGGAACCAATGGTTGCTCTCATTGGTTGCGTTAGTCAACAAGGATCTAGTAACTGTCGGATGCTGCTGCTGAGAAGGTGAGGTTCGCTCACCTCGGAGGGACCAGCCGCTTCTTGGTGGGACACATTTGGATCACCCACCCTGGATACCGTGACTTGGCTATGTTTGAGGAAGGTTTTAGGACCAACCACGTGTCTTCGTGGAGTTATGAGCCTGAAGAGGAAGGAGTTCATAACTTGCGCCACACCAATCGCAAGTGGCGAGTACATTGAGGAGTTCAACAACTTGTCCCGTTATGCACCTGAGGATGTTGACACTGATGCCAAAAGGAGGGAGAGATTCCTGGATGGCCTCAGTGATGAGCTTTCAGTACAGCTACTGGTGGTTTATTGCACCACTTTCCAGGAGCTTATGGACAAGGCCAGAATCTTGGAGGGGAAGCACAAGCAAGTGGAGAACCGCAAGAGAAAGAGCAATACTCATCACTCTGGTTCACACCACAAGTCTCGCACTTCATATGATGGATACTCCAAGCATGGAGGAAGTGACCATGGGAGCCATGACCGCCGTGATGGACATCGTCATGACAACCATAGGAACAGCCACCACAACCACAAGGGAGGACACTCTCACCACTCTGGAGGACACAGTGGACATGACCGCAACCGTGATCGCAACTTCGTGAAGAAGGATCTGAGTGAGGTGACGTGCTTCAAGTGCAAGGAGAAGGGACACTATCGACAACTGTCCAGGAGAGGAAAGGACTGAAGCCAACCAACGGTGAGAAGGCCCGTGAACCACATGAATGTGGAGGAGATTCCAGATGAGCGACCTTGTGATTGGTAAGTTCCCAATCAACACTTACCTGCACTTATACTTTTTGATCTTGGTGCATCGCATTCATTCATATCAAGGGCATTTGTGGATAAGTATAAGTTACCTCGAGTCTATGAAAAGGTCTATTAGAGTGAGTTCACCGGAGGAGATATGATAGCTAGTGCGGGATGCCGTGACTTGTTGTGAGGATTGGAACACACAACTTCATCGCACATCTAGTAGTGTTGGATTCACATGGATTAGGCGTTATTCGGGTATGGATTGGATGTCTATGCATGGGGACACATAGATTGTGCACGACTGTTTCACTCAAAACCCCGGATGGTAAGAGGATTAGATTCAAGTCAGCCGCACGACCAGGAAGGTGTAAGCTGAATTCTCTTAAGGGGGTTAGCATGGATACTGTGCCAGTGATTAGGGATTACCCCGACGTGTTTCCGGAAGAGCTGCCAGGGATGCCACCTGATAGAGATGTAGAGTTTCTTATCGACCTGATGCCGGGAACAGGACCTATAGCAAAGAAACCATATAAGATGGATGTCGATGAGCTGAAGGAATTGAAGAAACAGTTGAAGGAACAACTGGAAAAGGGATTCATTCAGCCTAGTGCGTCGTCATGGGGAGCACCTGTTCTATTTGTGGAGAAGAAAGACAGCACCAAGAGATTAGTGGTAGACTATCGCTCGCTGAATGAAGTAACCATCAAGAACAAGTACCCTCTGCCAAACATAAATGACTTGTTTGATCAACTGGAAGGAGCAAAGGTGTTCAGCAAGATTGATCTGCGATCAGGCTATTTCCAATTGAAGATCCGAGAGGAGGATGTACCAAAAACCGCCTTCACCACTAGGTATGGTTTATATGAGTATACAGTTATGTCTTTTGGACTAACAAATGCCCCGGCATACTTCATGACCATGATGAAAAAGGTATTTATGGAGTATTTGGACAAGTTCGTGGTGGTGTTTATTGATGACATACTGATATATTCCAAGGATGATGCCGAGCATGAGAAACATCTGAGGATGATTATGGAGAAGCTGAGGGAACACAAGCTGTATGCCAAATTCAGTAAATGTGAATTCTGGCTTAACACTGTTGGGTTTCTTGGACACGTAGTGTCAGGAGAAGGAATTAATGTTGATCCAAACAAAGTGACTACAGTAACAGAGTGGGAAGCACCCAAGAATGCGGGAGAGATTCGAAGCTTTTTGGGACTTGCTGGCTATTACCGAGGGTTCATAGAAAACTTTTCTAAGATTGCTAAGCCGATGACTAAACTTCTGAAGAAGGAGAGGAAGTTTGAATGGTCAGATGTATGTGAAGCCAGCTTTCAGGAACTGAAGCGTCGACTAGTGACCGCGCCTGTTCTATGTTTACCAGATCTTCAGAAGGATTTCCAAGTGTACTGTGATGCCTCATGACAAGGACTTGGGAGTGTGCTGATGCAAGATGGGAGAGTAGTGTCATATGCCTCGCGACAACTCAAGCACCATGAGCGGAATTACCCCACACACGACTTGGAGTTAGCGTCAGTGGTTCATGCGCTCAAGGTATGGAGGCATTACTTAATGGGAAAACAACGTGATGTGTACACCGACCACAAGAGCTCAAGTAAATATTTACAGAAGTATGAACTGAACATGAGACAAAGGAGATGGTTGGAACTTATCAAGGATTATGATATGAATCTACAATACCACCCAGAAAGGCCAATGTAGTAGCAGATGCTCTCGGTAGGAAGGTTTATGCCAATAGATTGACAATTGGTGAATTGCACGAGGATTTGTGCAAGCAATTCAAGGACCTTAGACGAAGTAGTATCCGAGGATATTTAGCTACAATGGAAGTCCAACCTTCTGAGACAGGATCGTAAAGGCTCAAGTGGGAGACAAGGAAATAGAAGAAATAAAGGAGAAGATGAAGGAGAACCGGGAAAAGGATATTCGCGAGGATGAGCATGGTACCTTGTGGTATGGAGATCGTTTGTGTGTTCCCAACGATCCCGAGATAAGGAAGTTGATTCTGCAGGAAGCCCATGACTCGCCGTATTCCATACATCCGGGCAATACGAAGATGTATATGGACCTAAAGGACAGATTCTGGTGGAACAACATGAAGGGAGACATCGCGGAGCATATTGCCCTATGTGATGTATGTGGCAAGTGAAAGAACACCGAGAAGCCAGGCTGCTACAGCCATTGCCGTGCTTGGGATTGGAAATGGGATAGAGTGGGAATGGACTTTATCACAGATGGCGGACCAGGTCAGGATATGACTCTATTTGGGTAGTGGTCGACCATTTGACCAAGGTAGCCCACTTTATACCGGTGAAGACGACCTATACGAGTGCAAAGTTGGCCAAGATTTACATGGACAAGATTGTGTGCCTACATGGAGTTCCCAAGAGTATCGTATCTGATAGAGGCACCCAATTTACCTCGCACTTCTGGCGCCAGCTGCACGAGTCACTTGGTACTAGATTGGAGTTTAGCACAGCGTTTCACCCACAGACTGATGGACAGACCGAGAGGGTGAATCAGATTTTGGAGGACATGCTAACGCTTTGTTTGGATGTTCATATTGGTAGGATAGACATTATATTGGGTTGAATGTCCAATAACTAGTATATTGATATTGAGCTCGAATGCCAATATATGTGTTTGGATGTGTTAGATATTCAGAAGAGAAGTAGATATTGAGATTGAATGCCAAATGTTGTTTGGACGGCCAAACCGATGAATTGCAGCTATATAAGACTGATCATTATACTGTAATATATAGGTGCAAAAATATTACGCAACAACTAGAACATTCTAGTATACTCGCAACAAGCAATAACAAATATACTTACAAACAATAATATTAAGGAATTAGTTTGACAACAACATAACATCGAGTTGCAACTACAATTCTAATTCTTCGGACATGTTGCAACTACAATGTAGAACAATTTTATTAGCAAGTAATCCATTGTTTCAGAAATTTAAAGCAAGCGCTATCAGACATCAAAAGCATTCAACAAACCATGAGCACCTTATGCGACACTCAAGACATATCAAGAAGACAAGGAGAGAGTAGGGAGCCAAACGTCCTAGCTCAGAGGGAGGGGCGGTGTCCTGGGACAACAAAACTAGACGAAAGCCAAAGCTCAGGGGGGTTGGTTTTGTGGACGCCGGAGGAAGTCCAATCGATGCCGTCCTGCAGAGAGAGTAGAGAGAAGTGAGAGGAGCGGAGAGAGCGGGCAGGGGATGGGCCACGGGGAAGGAGGGCGGGAGGGCGGCAGAGCCGTTTTCCGCCGGAGAAGGAGGACAGGAGGATGAAAGGGAGGGATACATCCGTCGTCGCGTAGGTCTTCTGCGGCCAAGTTTAACGAGCGCGCAAAGGTCCCCTGTCGCGAGCTGGTTCTGGAAGTGTGGCATGACCGAATGTCTTGTCGAAGTCGAGGCTAACCCATCGACATTGGGCGTCTAATTTTTCTGCCGTCTGCGCGTTGCCTAAATATCTATCTACAATACCCGCGTTGAATACTTGAAACATCCGAACAACCAGAATCCATGTATTCGGGACCGAGAGCACCCGAATACCCAATACCCAGCCCCAATATCAACATCCGAACGAAGCGTAAGAGCTTGCGCCTTGGCTCATGGTTCTAGTTGGGATGAGAATTTGCCGTATGCCGAGTTTTCCTACAACAACAGCTATCAAACCAGCATCAAGACGTCACCGTTCGACGTACTGTATGGGAAACGGTGCCGAACACCATTGCTATGGGATGGAGTAGGAGAACGTCAGTTGTTTGGACCTGATTTGATCAAGGACGCTGAGGAGAAGGTCGCCTTGGTTAGAGATAGGCTGAAGGTAGCACAATCAAGACAGAAGAGCTACGCTGACGCCAAGCGCAAGGAAGTGGTGTATGAGATAGGTGATAGAGCATACCTCAGAGTATCGCCGCTTCGTGGAATCAAGAGATTTGGTATTAAGGGTAAGCTGGCACCTCGATTTATTGGACCGTATCGAGTCTTAGCACGCAAAGGAGAGGTTGCTTATCAGTTGGAGTTGCCAGAGGCTCTGTCTGCTGTTCACAATGTGTTCCACGTGTCCCAGCTGAAGAAGTGTCATCCGGAGATGGTGGATACACCATTGAGAGACACTGTACCGCTAGAGGAGGTTCAGCTTGAGAATGATTTGACCTATGAGGAGAAACCGGTCAAGATTCTGGAGACAGCAGAAAGGACTACCCGTACCAAGACAATCAAGTTTTGCAAGGTGCAGTGGAGTCACCACACCGAAGAGGAAGCCACTTGGGAGCGTGAAGATGACATCCGAGAGGACTACCCACACCTATTTGCTAGCCGCGCCGAATCTCGAGGACGAGATTCATCTTAAGGGGGTTAGTCTTGTCACATCCCAAATTTTAGATTTGGTCTTGCATATCATTCATTGCATCGCATCATATCTTTCCATGCATTACCGTCGAGTAGAGGATCGACGAAACGCTATTCGAAAACCTATTTTACTTGGCTCGAGTTTCTTGCGGGAGGCTTGGAGGGCTTGCAACAACCACCCTGTAGGTTCGATCTTTGCTCAAACTTGACTGAAGGTTGTGCCCTCGACGATCTGAACCCGTAGGCGCGAATCGCTCAATCGGAGTTCGTATGCAAAAGACTCCGGACGTTTAGTAAACCAAGAGACTTGCAACAACCACCCTAGGTTTGAGTTTTCGCGCAAACTTCGACTGCAGGTTGTTCCTCGACGATCTGAACCCGTAGGCGAGAATCGCTCAATCGAGTTCGTATGCAAAAGACTCGGCGTTTTAGTAAATGGGAAAGCGGTCCGAAAATCGGACCGATTTCAGAATCGAGTCAAATCTGGATTGGTCGGGATTTTTCTTTTCTTCTTCTCACGTGGGACTATATGAAGGGCCCCACCCTGCCTCGATTCGGTGCTGCGAACCCGCGCCACAACTCCTGGCGCCTCCCGAGCGTGAACGCCGCCGCCACCTTCTCGCCGCCATCCATCCCTCCGTCGCTTCGTTAAATGCGTACATTGCCGGATTCGTCTCGCCGCCCTTTCCGTTCCGTGCTCGCGTCTCCATCCGCCGCTTCTGCGCCACCAGATCGCGTGTCTTGCCGCGTTTATTATTCCGGGCCGTAGTTGTTGACTGCACGTCGTCTGGTAGAACCACGACGCCGAACCGGCCACCGTCCGGAGCTCGCCGGAGTTCGTTTAGATCCGTTTCGGAAGACAGCAGCCACCGTCGGATCTCGGATCAGCGGCTTAGATCGTTGACTGGTCAGCTCAGACGTTGACTAGTCAGACGCTTCAGACGTTGACTGGTCAGACGTCGATCCAGCCAGTCATTACACGATTGGTGGGTCAAACTCGTTAATCCTATTAGTTGGCAGATTTCGGTAGAATCTTGTAAATTGCATAGAAATTAAACCGCTTGGCCAAAAATTGCAAATAAAATATGTACGCGTTCAGTGAGTCGTGTAGAATCTCGCTGTAGCTTTGGTTCAGACTTTTACCGTCAGGTTTAGTACAGTTTAATCAAACTAATTAGTGGCCTTTTCGGAATAATAAATTCGTAGTAAAAGTTTCGTAGCTCCAAAAATCGCGTGTGATATGTCTCTGAACTCGTATGAACGAGGGGAATCTCATCGTGAAATAAAAAGATAGGCTTACAGTAAAAACTTATGCAGTATTTGTCTAATGGCTTTCTGCAGTGTTTTAATTACTCGGGATGTTTTATAACTCCTTTTTGAGTAATTCCAATTGGTACTGTTTCTTATCAGCGATGCCTATGCGGTAGAATTTTTCCAAGATTTTACAAACAGTATACTACCGGTAGCGAATTTTTTTAAGTTCTAGCTCTAGTAGTGATCACTACGTTTGGTTAATAGTTTCCCTTGCGCCAAATCTATTTTCCATGCATGTATTCGGTAGTAATATGTTTTAGTATTATGTGGTGCAGCTGTAGCACCAATTCACTTGCCGTTATTGCATTCATGCATCATCTTTGTTGCATATGTTTGTGAATTGTTTGTTTATGAATGCAATTGTGTCGTGTAGATAGTGTGGAGTGCAACCCTTGCTCGTGTGTGGATTGTTCCTCCGACCGCTACAACCAAGGCAAGTAGATGCTACTTTGTTCATGATATCGTCCTACTATTTTCTATGCATTGTCGTGTATTTTGTAGATGCATGTGCAGGATGATACTATCGCTATGCTATGTCCTATTATGTGGTAGGACCCTCTTTGTAGATGAACCACCGATGGTAGATGTGCTTAGCCATGCTTGATGAACGAGGGCTGGGTCACATCATTGACACTTGTTTTCTCAAAGTATTGGTTTGTAAAAACTAAAACAACTTAATCAATGAACCCTGGTGTGATGGTATTGATAAATTTTGGTGGTTTCATTGCGGAAAGGCACCCGGTATCAAGAGAAATTGATTGGCTTCTTTATTCTGTAGCTTACGTGTACAACCATGTGCCAATAATGGAATGGGCGGTTGGTTGGACTTAGTAGGTGTGGTAACTCGAACCCGTATCCGGAGATGTCGAATTTTGGTAGGTTGGACGGTCTTGGCGTCGGGATTGAGGAGCTACTTCGAACAGTCTCTTCTTGGTCTTCTCCTATCATCACCCAAAATGAGAGTGATGGTACAGCTGGGCTGCCAAGTCACATGGGTAAAGTGTACTAACCTCTGCAGTGTATAATCTAATCGATTAGCCGTGTCCCCGGTTATGGACAACTGAGTTGCTAGATATTGATTCCATGACATGTTTCTCGCTCATTCTAATTTCATAATTGTTTTAATATTGTTGGGTTAACTTAATTGGGATCTTTTCAAAGAAAATTTAAAACTGTTTATGAAAGTAGGACAAAGTTATTTGCAAATGCAAGCGGACACAGCTCCACTTGCGGATATGCATGTATATGTTAGTACTAATGTCTCCATTACTAGCTCTACTTGCCATACATTCCATGTATTGACCCTTGAGGCTGTTGCGTTTTATCTTGCAGTTATTCGATTCGATTGATCGTTATAGGCCACGGTACTCCACTCGGCACTTGTTCACTTGTGGGCAATTTGAAGATTGGAGGATTTACTCGCTTTTGTTGCTACCTGAACAATTTGAGCTAGCTTTATGCTAAGCCTTTACATTGTAATAATGGTACTCTGGATCTTGTAGATCATGATACACGGTTATTTGCTATGATTATCTATCTTACTCTATTGTGGGCCAATGAACCGATCCAGGGATTGGCATGTCACATAGAGGCCACGGTCTTATCAGAACCGGGGTGTCACAGAGAGAGAGAGGAAGGCTGGGTGGGCTAGTTGGGCCAGTTCTGTTGTTGGGCTAGAATAGTGGCGCCTGGCCCTTTTCTTTTCTTTTGTCCTTTTCTTTTTCTGTTTTGATTTTCAGGAAAGGTTTTCAAATGAAATCAAGTCTCACTTGAATTCAAATCAATTTGGGGTTTTTGCAGGGTGCAATAGTCTCAAATACTAGGCATGAAATCATGTGGTTGTTTTGCAAGGCTTGGTCACTCTTGGAGAAACAAAATATCAGGGACTTGGTACCTGATTTGCAAATGTTTGAAAAATGGTTTTTGGAACCATTTCCAATTTGTAAACCTTGGTTTAAATTCTACACTCAAACCTTTCAACAAAGAAGGCAAACAATCTAGGTTCATAAACATTCAACTTTCAAATGGGGATGGCCATTTGATTTAAGTTTGCTCACATGAAATGATAGCACTATGTGCTTTGATTTTCTGAAATGAGTTTTGAAAATGATCTCAATTATATATGCATGCATGAATGATATGCAATCTTTGAAATCATGATTTTAGGGATGTTACAGGTATGATGGCGATCATACCATAATGCACATGATGGATGTTAGACCCCTCCTTTGTAAAGGAAAGGATCCCTGTGATTGCAATGCTAGTCCTGGATCGAT